>OZ018326.1:92120951-92458451 GCA_963969495.1 Ceratothoa steindachneri
AGACTTCTGGAACAAATTGCCGCGGAGGGTAGTAGGTAGTCCAAATTTAAATGTATTTAAGAGTAGGTTGGATGAGTTTATGGGGAGGGGATGTTGTGATGGTTCCTAAGTTTTGTATATATTAATAATGTTTGTATATATCTATAGCTGCATGATTTAGTTCTTGACAAGCCTTGATTGGTGATAACCTTGTTTGTGGACGCAATCCTCTGGGTCTAGTTTTCCTGGGAGTTTGGGTGCCATAAAAAAGAGGCTGTTTGACTCGGATGACCTATGATGAGCCCTTGTGGCTTTTGTCATCTGTTATATTATATTGTGGGGAGTTTGATTTTATCTTCCCCTGGTGATGGTGCTTTTTGTGGGTGGGTTTTGACGGATGCAGATGACCTTTGATAGGCCCTTGTGGCTTTTGACATCCGTGATATTATGTTATGTAAAATTCTATAGCCTTCGCTTTGAACCACGTCTAAACGTTATTTTTCGGCAGCTCAGCCAAACTTGCTATGGGCATCATCCAGGAATTAGGTTTCTCCCTTCTGCCACATAGAACACATTCTTCCAATCTTGACCTTTTCCACCACTAAACTGAAATAAAACTTTAAAGAAGGGATGGGGAACCCCTTGCCCGCGCTCATATCTGAACCCACCCCTGGTCCGCAAACAAGTTACTTAATTTTCATAGGAAAGAAACAGTAAACCTGCACCTTACATTTACTTGCGAGCATTAGCTAGGATTGATGACGTAATAACCAGGCCTTTATGAGAGCCAATTGGGATTTATCATTTGTCCATCTGATGGCTAAGGAATATTTGTTGTCTTGGTCATATAAGCGATGAGCGCTTAATGATACAGGTTCAAATCCAAATCTTTTATTTATTTTCATATAACGGTTAAAATAGTTTGTCCTATCTTTCCGTTCTCTACGTCTCCCATTTTTCTTCTTAAGCTTTGATTGGTTCACGTGATATTCTCCTAAGTGTTTTTCCGGGTTGTGTCACCAATTTTCATTTCCTTGGGCCTTTAAAAATACACACACACACACATATATATATATATATATATATATATATATATATATATATATCCCTCTAGGCCTAGATGAGAGTCGCGTTTTTACAATATTTTTTTACGTTTTATAATCTCACAACCTTTACTGAGTAAACTAGGTTTATAGCTGTTTGTTTCCACTCCTTCGGTTCTCAAGGTCTCAGAAGTAGGTTTTTTGGCCACCCTTTATCCACTTGGGCCGGTGGAGGACTCAAGAGATTCCGTATCAACCCCTCCTCCATTTCTGCTAACTAGTTGCGTTACAAGACGTCTCTTCGGGGTGTTGGAGGTCGAACTCTGGAGAGGTACTGACCAAGAATACGACGCGCCCCTGAAGACCAATAATAAGAGAAGGGGCTCGACACTGACCAGAATAGTGCGGAGAGTGGTGTTACCTATTATATTTTATGGTGCCCATAGTATGGAGATAATGAGACCCAAATCCCTAAAATTATATTTTATGGTGGCCCGCTAGCGGGAAGTGGTATCTTCCCTTATACTGCTACTTCATCTCACTCTTACATGGACATTTATGGTTCATTTGCCCATTTTTTAAACATTTTTAATCAGTAATGTAAAACCAGTGACATCATTTGAAAATTGCTAGTACCAGTACCCGAAGGGAAGTTGTGGGTTAAAGTTTTTTTGTTTGATGAAAAATAGACAGATAAGTATTTCGTGGTAGAAGGAAATAGAAAGTGTGCATGTCTTATTGCTAGAAAGTGAGTTGCAGTGTAACAAAATACAATCTAAACTCCATTTTTGACTAAGCATAAGGTGTTTGAAATACTTGAAAGGAATGTGCGTTTAGACAAGGTTGCATTTTTAAAAGAATCTCTGTGCAGAAGACAAGATTCGGTTTTCAAAAGACATTAATGAAAACACTTCCGCAACGAAAGCAAGTTATGAAGTGTGTGATTTCATTGAAACGAAGTTCAAACCACATATCGAGCCGAGTTTTTTTTTTAAAGTGTATAGTGGCTGTTGCAAAAGTCTTTACCCCTGAAAAATAAATTGTTTGAGGATATATTTATCAGGAAGAACAGTTTCTAGTCGTATATAACAAAGTTGGTGTTTTATTTAATAGCTGATGATGAGACAACGGACACAACAAATACAATACAGTTAGTTGTATTTGCACCAGGAATGACATCAAGCTCTATGCTAAGAAAATTTACTCGATTCAAAATTGATGCATGTGACTAACGGAGGTGAAGATATTTTTGCTGAGGTCAGTTGAGCAATAATTAATTTCGATTTAGCGTACGAAAAACTTTGCTGCTTAGTTACGGACTTGTTGCTCTAATCAAGAAGGAATTGGAAAATCATCAACTGGATTCTAATACATTAATAGTCTGCCATTGTCTTATTCACCAACCTTATTTATCTGCACAAGTTGGAACGAAGCGATGAAAGTGGTAACGAGTTGCATTAACCATAAAAATAAGGGATTGAACAACAGGGAATTAAAAAAAGTGAATTACCTAGAAGTTCGCCTGTTGAGCAAAGGTTATATGCTCAAGTGTTTCTAGGAACTTAGAAATGAAGTAAAACTCTTCATGGATGTTAAAGTGATTATGTGATTTGGCCTTTCTGATGGGCATCACTAGTCATATAAATGCTTTTAATCCGATATTAAAAAGGGCAGAATCATTTATTACCAGTTTTCTTGGCAACAAAAGGAGCTTTGATAAAATGTGGGAATTGTTTATATCACAGTTGAAGATAAAGTGATTGATTGGAAATTAGCGAATGCAGTGCCCATTTTTAAGAAGGGAATTAAAGAGGGCACGAATAACTTTAGACCGGTAAGCTTAACTTCTATAGTTTGTAAAATTCTTGAAAAACTTTTGATAAGATTCCACATAGGAGATTAGTTCACAAATTAAAATTGCATGGGATATGTGGTAGAGTTTTGAATTGGATAACTGAATGAATGAAAGACAGGAAACAGAGAGTTGTGCTGAATGGGGTGAGGTCAGAGTGGAGGGACGTTATCAGTGGCGTACCTCAGGGATCCGTTCTAGGCCCATTATTATTCATAGTCTATATAAACACGATCTTGGGAAGGCTGTAAATAGCAGTGTCATTTTTTGCTGATGACACTAAATTGGCAGCTGTAGTCAAAGAAGTTCAGGGTAGCTTTAAAGTGCAGAGTGACTTAAATAAGTTGCTAGTTTGGGGGCAGAAGTGGCAGATGCCTTTTAACCTTAAAAAATGCAAAGTTATTAACATGGGAAAGGATAATAGGGAATTTAGCTATGAAATGGATGGGTCTTGGCTGAATTCAGTTGAGGATGAGAAGGACTTAGGCGTAGTAGTAGATAGGTCACTCAGGTTTTCGAAGCAGTGTATTGAGGCAAACACATAGGGCACCACATTTTAGACATGGTATCAACCTGCTAGAGTCAGTACACAGGCGGACAACCAAGATAATACCTTCCCTGAAGCTGGATAAGTTGGATTTTGGCAAGTTATTTGAGTTGGAAGGTAGTAATAGGACTAGGGGTCACCACTTAAAAATTAAAAAACAGAGGTGCAGGTTGGATGTTAGAAAATATTTTTTCACCAATAGAGTGGTAGATTACTGGAATAGTTTCTCACCTGAGACTTAAATGTTTTCAAGCGCATATTTAAATGACTATGTGGGGAGGGAAGGTTAACTTTTTCTTTTTTTAAGGGGGAGGGGGTATACTGGACTCATTCCTGTGGATGCAGTTTTTTTATTATTGTATATTATGGGTGATTTGGATTTTGACGAGCCTTGATGATGATGTTTTTTGTTTTTGATGCATTCATTTGAATGGTTTAAATTCAATATTGTAAATGTATAATCTGATTTTTGATGCATTCATTTGAATGGTTTAAATTCAATATTGTAAATGTATAATCTGATATAATCCTATGGATGCATTTTGTAGGCGGGTTTTGACAGATGCGGATGACCTTTGATAGGCGCTTGTGGCTTTTGTCATCCGTAAAATTATGGTATGTTATGTTAACCCTGAAAGAGCAGAAACCAGAATCAACAGTAGACTATGCCGCACTCTTATAATCTTCAGGAGCAATTTGTTTTACGAATATGTGAAACTCCGTTTGATGTGATGCCAGATGAAGTTCTTGATGATTTCTTGGAACTCGAATTAATTAATTTACAATCGAACAATGCACTAAAATCTCAATTTAATACTTCATCCCTTTTGGAGTTTTATAAATTGCATGTAGCTCCAGAGGAATATTCGCTTTTACGTAATCACGCTCTGAAAATTCAATCGTTTTCCATCACGTACCGATGCGAACAATTTTTCTTCCAGTTAATCATCCGCTACTAGGCTGATAAACAATAACTTTGCCCATCAACTCAAAATTGCTTGATCAACTGTTACCTTACATCTCTGAGCTTTGCAAAGTGAAATAGACTCATCCTTCTCATTATTTAAACTAAGAAAATTTAATTAAATTTAGAACATTATAACTCTTTGTTGATGTTTTTTTTGTAATTACAACTGTTAGAAATATCAGGATAGTTACCTTTATTAAATTACAATATTTTAATTAGGGTTACTTACTTTAAGGGAGTACATATCTATAAATTTGTAAAAGTGAAGGTTCGTTACTTATGCCGCACAGGTTTTTATGCCCATACAATAATTCGCCGTTGCCACTGAAAAGGTTCCCCACCGCTGCTTTAAAAGAACTAGAATTAAGTTCGCCAAAGCTGCCAAAACGACGTTTTGACGTGGCTCAAAGCAAAGGCTACAAACCCGTTCACAGAAGTGTGTAGAATCCGACGCTTCATATGTAGATAAATAATTTCGATACTTTGTTTATTATTTTTGCTTACAAATCGCCAAACTTTTGAACGTATCCTCATCATAGCCTCTTTCTGAAGAGGCAGGATTTTTCGCATTAAAAAAATTCCATGCTCGTACGTCGAGTTCATTACATATAAAAAAATTATTTCATCTTGAAAAAGGGAACAATTTTAACAATCTTTGTTGGATTTTTTGCATTTCCATCATGTTCTCAATTTTTATTCATTCTTTTTCTTGTGTTTATTTTTCAGCCATTCATTACTAGCCGGGTTACACGTCGTGGTGAGTAATTAGCACCTATCTTTTTCTTTTTAAATAAGGAAATAAAGGTATGAATTTTTTATTATTATTTCTCTCACTTTGGCTCTGTGTGGCTATGAAGTCGGTGGCACCCTCGGTAATACTTCAGATTCGTGGCGCACGGTAGGTGGCGCTATTAGTAGACTACAATTTTGGGCTACAATATATATCTTATGATATCAGACGGTAGCTTCAGATGTGACCAATCACGGCGTTATATTTTTTGGTTGTTTTGGGGATTTGTAACTTTTAGTCTGTATTATTTACTAAATATCTGCGCCTCTACTCGTTTATAGTTTTTTCTAAGTTAGGTAAGGTTTCTTGATGTCTTTTATTGTTTTTTTGTTTTGTTTTCGTATTTTTTGTTTGCTGCGAACGATAACAGCTTCTTACTGGCAACGTCGTAGTTTAATATTAGGACCCGTTTTGCAAATTTTTTTGTTTTCTTTCGTTATTGTGTTTTCATGCTCTCCATGTGCTTCTTCGTTATTCGAATTCGGCTTTAGTTTGTATAATCGCGAAAAACTTTTAGATTATTTAGAGGCACATAAACTAATCAAGAAACCTATAAAAGTAAGTATTGTTTGTTATTAGGTTAGGTTTTTCTGCCAGTAAAAAGCTGTGGGGGGGAAAAAAAACGGCAAATTCAAGGGAACTGCTCGTGGGGGAGATATCACTGCGGAGGGACCACCATGCGATGATCCTGAGTTTCAATCAATTGGGGGAGGGGGGTGTCTGGGGGCGCAGCCCCCCAGTATATACTCATATACAAAAAATAACGCCGTAATTGTTCACATCTGACGCTACCGTCTGACGTCATAAGACATATATTGTAGCCTATAAACAGCGCCACCTACCATGCGCCCTTAAACTGAAGTGTTACCGCACCCTCTTCTGCCACTCCTCCCTTTTTCCCACCACACATAAAATATTTAACTTCTGGGGTTTCTTTTTTTATTCAGTTTACGGAAAATAAATCTCAGTTTCTTCCATAAAAGAAAACGCATATTTTAAAGTGCAACTATGAAAGACTCAAAATATCCCCCTTAAAATCTAATATTTCAATTTTTTCCAGTTTCAGTAGGCTACGGTTTAGCCGAGTGGCAAGCACCTCTTCCAATTACAAACGAAGTTAAGTTACATGAGGTGTGGCAACTTACTGGAGAGCCCCTTTTTTGAGTCGGCTTCAAGACGGCTGTTATACCCTCTAGATTCCCTTTGGTTCGGATCCCACGTTAATAAGTAGGTCCTCGCTGATAAATAAATAACACCATAAAAAAGAGTGCAGATCGGTGATAAAACCCCTACTAATTCCTTTATTACTACCCTTAACATTTATTTTTTTATGTTTATACTACTTGAGGGTTATTACTTAGGCTTCCTTCATTCAATGCCCCGTTTTAGTACTATACACGGAGCTGTTCCTTAAGGGGCTTGATTGTATGCTATGTCCCCCTAGGCTATAGTGAATGTCTAAATTTGATTTCCCATGTTCTGCAAATAACATCTTTTTTTACATTCTGATCATGCAATATGGCATAGTGACAATATTATTAATAATAATAATTATAATGATGATAATAATTAATAATAAAGGATAGCTAAGCGAGACATCTCCAATCCCCCAAAAGTTTGTTGGTAAAAAATATGAAGTTAAAGTAGCTATAATAGGAGAATACCCTAGCCACTTTTTACCTTGAGAAAACTAATTAATAGCTACCTTGACCTCACAATCTGGTACTATTCTAGTTTCTTACCAAAGACAGAATGATCCAACACTGGCCCATTTCCTGACACGAAGAAATTCAAGGGGTCCATGCTAGGTTCTGGAGACCAGGAAATACTGCAATAACCAGCAGCTGGGCGGACGCATATGGCGTACGCGGTGTCGGAAATCTGTCGTGTTTCTGGAATCGAGAGAAAGTTGCCAGTGAGTCCGCCGTCCTTCGATCATGATTCATAGTGCACGACTTATAACGCGCTCGAGGAGTACGAAATCGTATGTCAGTATTAGTCTATATCTGCAAATATCTCTTTTGAGACATAGTTTTCTAAAAAATAATATTAACGAATTTTTTTAGGCACTATGCTTCGAAGAAGCCACAGGAGCTGTAACCCTATTTACTACTGGTGGTCGATATAGAGATGGACACCGTTACCTATGTTTATATTGTTCAATATCAGAGGAATATCTACTAGAGACAATCGAGCGATCGGAGAAAGTGAACTAGAGCTAACAAAGACTCTAAATCCACTTAAAGTTAGTCCATGTGAAAGCAAAAGAGGGATAGGAGAAATCACCTAAACAATGTTTCCACCTATATGCGTGTAATAATATTTGTATAGCAGTAAAAGGAATGGTAACCATTTTTCACTCTCAACGCCATCACGGTCCACTTGAATAGTAAACACCATTGGAAGAATAAATTGTGTTCAAAAGGAAATATGTCATTCATTCATGCAGTGAAACTAAGAAAAAGACAAATAGGGTTACTGACATACCACCCCATTCACATCCTAATTCAAACATTTTTAATGATTTTTACAAATTTATTAATCATTGATTAAGAAACATGTTTTCTAAAAAAAATTGTCTGACTCATTGTGTAGGAGATGAAAGTATGTACAGTGTGTATGAAAGTGTAAAAGCAAGTACTTAATCGCAAAGCCAACATTTATGAGATTATTTTATATTTAATGTATTATCTAACCTGTATTTAAACATATTCAATGACGTGGTTGAAACAACTTCGATATTGAGATCATTCCAAAGGTGTACAATTTTATAAGTGAAATGTTTGCGCTGCGCTAGTTGAAATCGATTTGGTACCTATTTATATATATATATATATATATATATATATATATATATATATATATATATACACTGCCACAGGCCCGGGTCGGGAGGGAGAGCCGTTCCTCCTGGTTTCCGCTACATCATTTACTAATGAAAACCAAAGCATGGTTAAGAGCACAGCTTAACACACTTATTCGGTAGCGAGTCAGAAGAGGCAAAGATAGAGAAAGGAAAAGACAGCTTTGTCTCCAAATCGCTTGGCTGAGAATGGAAGTGGGTGTGGTCTTGAACGGAGACGAGGAGAGTTATGTACGCCTTGAGTGTGGCTTAAGGTTCAAACACGAAAAATATAAAATAAATCATATAAATCAATGATTGGCATAGTCAAGTAAGATTGAAAAGTATGAAAAGAGTAAAGTTACAATTTCTCCTCTTCTTCATACTGAAGTGTTCCTTCCTTCTTGTGTACAGTCAGTTAAAGGAAGAAAATAGTCAATTAAACCGCATTGTACCAGGCGATGATAGGCGGCTACTCTAGTATGCATTGTGATGTATATGCAACGCTGTTGACTCAAAATACAGATTCTTTGCCTAAACGGTCTTTTCAATATGATAATAAATTGCTGAGATAGAACATGCCATTTTGCGAAAGGTGACAAAACTTCGCCAAAAAAAGCCGATTTGCAGAAAAACTTTAGCTTATAGAGAAAATCTGACTTCCGATTTGAATTTATCACACCCAAATTAGGTAGGAACAGGTGCCAGAATTTTTGTTCTGCGGTGTAATCCACCTATATACCCCATTAGACATGCATGTAGGATGTTCTTCATCCACGCCAAGCAAGTGATTGTATCCAGCAAAATATTCAACAGCACACGGGTGGTTGTAAAAAATTTGTGTACTGGGCCTGCAAAATTGAATGTTAAAATAGGCGATTTAAACAGTTCTGTTTACGATTGTTGGATATAGTCAACTTGCCTGGCATGCACAAGGAATTAAAAGTACATCTTGTATATATGGTGGAACATTCTCTATTGCTATAAATATTTTTTAAATGTGCTGTCCTTTTTAGCACATGTAATCAATTTTTGTTATTTCTTCCTGTAAGTTTAGAAATGTACTTTCCAGTAATTAGCTATTGATGCGATGATAAGCATTGCAGATATACTTTTGTAACATCTAATTAATTAATCCTAGCAGTCTTTTTTAATCACTTTCTATTTATTCTCTCTTTCTTTTCTCCGATATGTACATATTTGCTAGTACGAGGTTTGCTATATTGGTCCAAAGACCATGTTGTCCCCCATCTTATTTTGTCTTTGTACTCATTTTGTTTGTGAACATTTGTGTCTTTTATATCTTCAATTGCAAGTTAGCAGAAGATCTCGTTTGATTACTTCATTTATTCTATTTACCATCACTTTCTTCTATCTCGACGTTAAGTCAAATTAAACACCAGCTTGTATTTACCATCATTTGTGAGGGTATCTTGAGGATTGGCCGGGAAATTAAAACTCCAGATCCTTCCTGAGGTCGAGGTGAAATGCTGCAGGCACCCAGGTGGAGCTGAAAGCAAAAATGTTGTCCAGATAAACTTGAGTCAAGCGTTTTGTCTTAAGATTTACACTTGATTGTCACATGTTATTTGAAATGTATAACAGTGAGAACCTGAACCTCATTATCCATGAACTTTTATATATGTACATGCTACAAAAGAGTTGTTCCAATAGATTTTTATGATTTATTTTATCCATAACTTGGCCAACTCGTATTTGAGACTGGAATTGGAATCATATTCAAGTTTTCTGGAAGTATAAAAACGTGAGTAGATGTCTGCCAAAGGATAACAATCCAATAGCTAAAATCTATCGGTTATATCTTTAAACGTAAGGCTGATAACGCTGAATTCCTAAATTAGAAAGAAAATTATGGCGAAAACTTTAATAGCCAAGTGTTTACCTATAGCGCGCGATCGGCAGGAGATTTGTGTTATTCTTATATTGAAAATGCGTCGTACATCTACATTGGTGTTTTGATCTATCGAAAGCCGAATAGGTCCACCCTGAGGATCTACATCGACGAATACTGAAAGAGATTGTTTTGATGATTGTAGTACGTTTCAAAGATTGCCTATTCTCTTGAATAACATTGTTTTAAGATTACAAATTTTATTCATCGCGTTTACTCATATAAGATTTAATACATTCTTAGTGGGTAGGTATAAACGGTTAAATCAATCAAGTCATATTTAGTGGGAAATTAAATTTAGGTATCCCTTTGTGAGAGAATAGATGGACCCCCCCCCCTCTCACAAGTGAGCCTCTGGTCCTTTACCACAATGTCCTGTCAGTAGAGGCAGTCTAGTCCGACCACTTAGCTTCCTTCCCTCTCCCCCCTCGTCTCGATGAAAAGCTGAACGGCCGACCCAGACCACATAATGCGCTAATCAGCTCAAGTCGGCCCCGAGACCCTAACATCGGTTAAAAACAGCAAGATTTTCCTAAGAGGTGATATTCAATTTCATCGCATATGCGAAGTTAGAGGAGCGTCACCCTAAAGCCAGAAGGTCACTCAGGGCCAGCTGTACGACGCTTTAAGAAAAACCATTGGAGGAGGAGACTTCATGCGGCCTCTCCACAAATCCCCCACCCCCATCCGACCCCTACCCCAGTGGGGCGGCGACGTATAAAAGCAAATATCTTTGGAAAAACGTGGTAGATTACGTTAGTCATCAAGACGACGGAGTCCCCGGCAAGAGGCCCGGGCTACCAGCAGAAGGGACTAAGAAGAAGCTCAGCCGGAGCTAGTTCCTGGTGGTCACACCGAACTTTAACTTAAATTGATTTAAGAAGCAAGTTTAACTAACTCTCGTCAGAGAAACCCCCCTATCCTGGTGGATCCCAAAGCACCGAGATAGTCCTCGCCCTTGGGAAATACCGGAACTACGAAGAAGCTCATCCTCGAGCCCGTTCCTGGTGGTTACACCGAAATTTAAGTTAACTTGATTTAAGAAGCAAGTTCAACTTACTCTCGTCAGAGAAACCCCCTATCCTGGTGTATCCCAAAGCACCGAGATAGTCCTCGCCCTTGAGGAATACCCCGAGTGAACTCCCTCCAGCACTCCCTTGAGTCAAAAGATTCAAGCATTGACTGATAGCTCGCCAGTGCCAATTATTCCCCGAGCATCCTGAAGAGAAAAATAAATATTCTTTCCCTGTCCCGTGGCCAGATCATTTCCTTCAGAAGGCGTGTACCCCACCATCCACCACACGTGCCGAAGGGCTCTGTGGCTTTAAAGAATTTTTCCCTCGAGAACACAGCTGTAAGCACGGATCCACGCGTCATTCCGGCAACAACATTCTTGAGATGACGTAACAATTGAGTTCAAGGCCAGACTCAAACCCGATTCTAGTATGAATCTATAAAAGTATTTAAACCCCGGTATCCGTTTCAGTATAGGTCAATTTGCATTTTTATATCCAAGTGAGCTGTGGGTCAACCATAACTATAAATTCAAGTATGGCAGTTATAAAGCCTCACTTAAATTTGTTGAGTTCATTTCTGTATATGTAGTGTGTTAAATTTCGTTGGTTCATGTTTTTTTTAATTGAAGTTTTAGTTTTTTTAGAAACAAATTTTTATTCAATCCTCGAAACGCTAAGCAAGGCACTAGGAACCCTCAAAGATTAAAGAAGAAATAATCAGATAATAATAATCAATAATAATCAAATATATAGCACTCTTAGAGATAAAACGTATTCACGGAGTTTTGACGTACGTAAACAACCCATACGTACGAACTCCAGCCATCACTCGGTCCTTCCTACACCACGACACACTTTGTTGAGATTTAGCCTTTTAATAGATGTAGTGTCTCTATGTAAATTAAAGTTCAACTTTTGTTAGCTATAAATTACTGTGGGGATTCTGATATTGCTTTGTTGTGGCATAAAGTAGGAGTGAGTAACCTTATCGCTTGACCTTCGATAGAGGCGTGTTTTTTAGTTGTATTTTAATAGTAAGGTAAACTGCAATGTACGCAGTGATGGTATGAAGTTAGTATAGCAATGAGTAGCCATCTTCACACTGCATCGGACAATCCACCCGGGGAACGCTCCTCACCCACGCCAAACAAGTGACAGTATCCAATAAACCAATCTAACAGCCAATTGAAAGTTAAAATACCCAATTCACACAGTTCTTTTAGTACTGTTTGATTACTCTATTTGATACAGTCGCTCGGCGTGAATGAAGAGCGTCCCCAATGCATGATCGATGCAGACTGAAGGTGGTATTTACTCGTATATAAAATTATGATGCGTTATTCTAAATTTTTATAGCTTAAAATATCTAGAAAATAAATTGGAGCTATTTCTGAAGATGTTGGGCACACGTACTTCGTTGACCGGTGTTGTCTCCACAGAGGGTCGGAATTTGCGACGTTCCTCCGGTAATGGTCAGAGTATCTTGGAGGCAGAGTCCACTCTCCTGATCGGGTTGAGCCAAAGAAAAATATAGAAAGTCAATTCGAAATTGGCAGATGTCGTCATTCATCCGATTGACCGTCAACTCGCACCTTCCCCCGAGGTTGCTTAACGATGGAAAATTCGGGTTGAGGAAGAATGTCTGGTTTCTGTCCGTGAAGCCACCGCACGATTTCCGAACTGAAAATAGAAATATTATTATCATAGGCTCATTTTTCACCTAGAATTTCTCTCTGGTTAAATCTTAATGTGAGCTATAAGTCATAAGTCTTGAAAGAGTTCAGTTATGTCAATAAATTGCCATTCAGTGTTAGCAGGCACAATTCCTGTCGAAAGTAGACTAAATTCATCGAATATTGGAAAGTGATTTTTCGTGGAAGATAAGAATGACTGTCGAGTAACCATATGCGTCCTAGTCTGAGTGCACTTATCAGTATCGATGAGTAAGAAAGAGGGATGCGGGGCGGAAGGGCGGGAGGAAAATAACCGCAAATCTATCTTAGAAGGAGAAGGCGAGTTGAAGAGAGAAGGGGAAAATCTTATTTAGGGAACACAAGGAACCATCGGCCAGGATTAAACGTAGGTATTCTGAGTTATTGTAGGAAGAGAGAAAAAGAAAATAGCGTCAACTGAGGATGTAATACATGGGTCACCCAACGAGCACGTGGGGCAAGGTGAGTTTGGTACGCTAGGTGGGAGGGAGAGTGTACGACATAAGGCCTCTCTTTTTAGCCTGATGCAACCCAAGCAAAGGCGGGCCCGCACCACTTCTTTATGGCGGAAGTGACGGAAGAATAAGACCCAGTAACCGAAGTGGGATTTAATGCCGTATAGTTTGGTAAGTAGTGAATTTTGCCAGGAAGTTAGCCATTGTGCTTAAGAATCTTCTTCATATGTGGAAGGACATCAGTGAATGGAAGGGAGACTAGGAGTGCTGGGCCAGCATCCTAACATGGGATGGCATCCAGAAGAAGATTATAAGTTTGTTAAAACAGATCGAAAGCTCATGTAAGAGAAATCGTATCTCGAAGATAAAAAAGCTTTATGTGGAAGTAATGGGATCATGAGAAAATTCCGCTCTTGGAATCAGTGGACATCACATATTTGGTTGAAGGAACCATGTAAGTTCTTTGATGGCTTCCCAGATAGACTACAAATCTTCCATGTACGACTAGCACTCGGCCGAGAAGCGGAAGGAAAAAAAGCCCCGATGACCTAAATTGTACCACACACGCTGTGGATGGGTCGGATATATCTGTGTATTTAGACATGTTCTGAGGGCAGACAAACGGTTAATGAATTGGGATAAGAAACCCCTATCCGGCTTCAATAACTTGTCTCCTGGCAGGTGATGGTTGATGATTATGAGTGTGGACATTTTCTACGGAGAAACACCCCTAAAAGAGATGTGATAAAGTAGGGGGAGATGGAATGGAAGGATTGCGAAGAGTGGAGCCACTGTCCTTGAAAGATACCAGTGGACTTAAGTAGAAGAGTCATTGGACACCAGTGGGAAAAATGGTAATGCCGGCATCCGGCGGATGCGGAGGAATGCTTTTGAAAACAGAAAAGAACGTCTGTCCGGTACGGAAGGGAAAGTACATTTCCCGCACAGCTTGCTACTCAATAAGACCCCTGTATCAAATAGAAAACACTGGTGCAGAATTCTATCAAAGTGAGAGAGGGCCGAGGGTAATGCGGAGTTGTACATCGCACAGCCAAAGTCAAGGTTATAGGAGACCAGGCCAGTTTAGATACGGAGTAAAGTGTGGGGGTCAACGCCCCATATATTGTAGGAGATATGACTCAGAAGGTAGAGTGTGCGCCGAGCGATTAAAGTGGGTGGAAGTCCACAAAGTCTAACATAGTGCAAATTAAAGATGGTAGAAGAGTAACGAGTCGTGTCGTGGGCTTTGCAGATATCAAAAAATACAGCCAATGTGACACTGTGACCAGAGAGTCCTTCCTGGACGTTGTAGTTAAAATGGATAAGGAGATTTAAAACCCTGTTCAGTTGGTGCAAGCCAGCATGGAAATCAGGGAATAATGAAATGAACTTTGTGGGTGAATATCAACTCAAGGCTATACGACCGTAACATAGGACGTTCGAAGGATTGGAAATAGAGTGAAGGACAGACACGACTGCCTTACGCCAGCCCGAGAGGAAGCTACCTTCAAGCCAGATGCAGTTGTACATATTTAAGAGGAAATAAAGAATCGATACATGGATATCTTTGAAAAGAGAGTGAGGTATTCAATCAGGACCCGGGAGAGTGGGCCAGCATGAAAAATGAACACAACACAGCTCTTGTATAGAGAATACAACAAGGAGTAACAACAAGGAAAGAAGCTACCCTAGGAGACCTTACGGCCCATTCAATGAGGGTACCTTTGGACTAGCAATCGAGCGGGCACATGGCTGCTCAATTGTTATGCGTCCCTAAACGGCCACTTTTCAAGACCTTGTCTAGTCTTGACTTGAACTGGTCAACAGATTCACTGTTGACAACTTCCACTGGAAGTGCGTTCCACTTACCGCAGATACTGTAAGTGAAAAAATTTCCACACAGATCGCGGTTGTAACGCTTCAGTTCAAGTTTGAAGCCGTGATTGCGCGTTCTGTTCTCACTCAGTGTGAAAATATCCCGGTAGTCAACATTGTCGAACCCTCGAAGTATTTTGAAAACTTCGATGAGCTAACCACGCAGTCTACGGGTTTTCAGCGAGGACAGATTTAATTCCCTTAGTCTATCTTCATAACTTTTATGTCGGATAGAGGGAATCAGCTTGGTTGCCCTGGCTTGTACGCGTTCCAACCTTTCGATATCCTTTCGAAACGAAGGAATCCAAAATTGTACGGCATACTCCAGGTGCGGCCGAACGAGGGAGTTGTACAGATAAAGTACTATCTCCTTGTTACGGTATCCAAACTGGTGCTTTATGTAGCCTAACATCCTTTAGGCTTTCTTCTCTGCCTCGATGCACTGTTTCGAGAACTTGAGGTCACTAGTAATTGTTACACCCAAGTCCTTCTCAGTGTCGGTGGATTCAATAGCAGTGCCCTTAAGGATATACTGAGATTGGGGGTTTCTGTAGCCGAGATGAATCACTTTGCATTTGTTCACGTTAAAAGACATTTGCTACATGTCCGACCACTCTCCAATCTTCCCAAGATCTTCCTGCAGGCGGGCAGTATTTCCATCCTTTGCAACGTTCATACCAAGCTTGGTATCGTCGGCAAATTTAAAAATCTTGGCAACCATGTCACCGTCCATGTCGTTGACGTATATGATGAATAGTAGTGGTCCCAGGACAGAACCTTGAGGCACCCCGCTAGTAACGGGCACCCACTCAGAAGCCTGTCCATTCACCACCACTTAGCCAGTTCTCGATCCAGCCGGCTACTTTTCCGTCTATGCCCAGCGCTCGCACTTTCCGGAGAAGGCGGCAGTGTGGTACCATATCAAAGGCTTTCTCAAAGTCTAAGTACACCACATCCACCGCCTTGTCCCGATCGTGCTCACTTAAGACGAAGTGGAAGAATTCCACAAGGTTCGTCAGGCCTGACCGTTGCTTTCGGAAGCCGTTCTGGGAACTCCTCAATAGCAGGTTTGACTCTATATACGACGTCATTTTGTCCACCATCATGCTCTCCATGAGTTTACCGACTATCGAAGTCAGACTGATAGGTCGGTAGTTTGACGGTTGGCTTCGGTCTCCTTTCTTGAAGATAGGAGTCACCTCCGCTTCACGCCAGTCTCTAGGAACGCATTCGGTCCGGATTGACATGTTGAAGATTGCGCTCAGGTGTCGTGACACTTGATCGCGCACTTCTTTTAACACCTTAGGTAGAAGCCCATCCGGGCCAGGTGACTTATTCGTCATTAGGTCATTGATCTTCTTTTTTATTTCCCCTTCGGTGAAGTCCATATCCTCCAGCTTTTCCTCCGAGTAGGATTCCATTGGCTGGGGGATGGGACCACACTCTTCAGTAAACACTGAAGAGAAGTAGTCGTTGAGGAGGTTAGCATTTTCTGCATCTAAGTGCTCTAATGCTGTCTCCTCATTTCTCAAAGGGCCAATCGTTCGACGGATTGGTTTAGGGCTGTTCACATATCTAAAAAACTCCTTGGGATTCTCTTTACAGAGTCTCGCCACTCGGAGTTCCTCAGACCGCTTAGCCGCCCTTATGCTGGACTTCACTCTCCTGGCTAGCCTCTGGTATTCGTCAAAGTCACCCGAGATCTTCGATTGCCGGTACACAGTTGTCTTCTTAAGAGTCGATTATATGTAGTCCTCATCATTAGTGGGAGAAAAGGCATAAAGGGCTGTTTGATGAGGACGAGGGGAAGGTTCAGCCTATACATAATCATTCATTTATCGTAAAGGAGTGTGTCAGCGTCCTTGCGCACAGGGTATGAGAGGGGTCGGGTGTCCCAGCCCCGTCGCAAACTTGTTATCAGAGATCGTGGGAGGAGGACGCGAAAATCTTAGAGACACGCCTTCCATGATAAGCGGCGAGCCTCCTTAAGACAACGTAGTACTGCTCTTGCTTGGTTCATCCATGCAGTGTGTTTAAGAAGACAAGTGAGGTAGTATCAGCGACTTGCATGCTTCTTAACGAAAACGGCTTCACTAACTGAGGAGTACAAAAGTTACTCCTGAGTTTTACACGGTTAATGAGGCTAGCGCCTCATTAACCGTGTAAAACTCATACAACTTCTGCAAGCATCTCGAGCTGGGAGAGAAACCGAATCATTTTTCCCTTTGGTAGTACCATCTCTGTTTTGCAACATTTGGGCTAGGGTGGAGGGGTTAGAGAGAAACTGGGAAGTGGTTGCCACCAATTTCCTCCTGGAACACAGGCCAAGAGAAGTGGAGCAGCGCTTCATCACAGGTGAGGAAAAGGTCAGGACACTAAAGTGTAGGTGGAAGGGTGGCGATAAGTGGGCGAAGCGCCATTCATACAATAAAAGCACGACTCGTCCATAAGGGATAGACGAAAGAGCGTGAGGAAAGTCAAGCAATAGTCACACCAGAAGAAAGAGTCTAGGCAGCTGGAGGATTAGATTACAGATAGTCAGAAGAAAAAAGGTCATGATGAGGAATGGAGACCGAGCATACAGCGTACTGTTGTTTCAAGTAAAGGTAGACAGCAAACGCATGAAGGTCAGTGCAGAGAGGAAAGGTGAGACCAGAGTGAATAAGTTCGATGTTTTTAGGTTGGAACAAAAGTAATGTCCGATTTTTTAGAATAAAGTTCTAGATAGTATTTATTAAAGTAGTGCCTCTCGTTATCGTTTAGAAATGCTACAATGAGTAATTTATACATTTTTATTTCAGAGTATAAAAATATTGTTCAAAATACATCAATCACTTATGTAGATGATGCAGTAAATGAAAGAAGTTGCAGGAGTATAGATTTCAGTCTAAAATACGAACAAAATAAACCTAGTCCAAAAGAACTGGATTCCGAAGAGTTGGAAGCTGTTATCACAGCCAATACTACTACAACCTCTAGGGAACTCATAGAACAAGTTAACGTACCCCAGTCGAGTGTCATACGACAACTCAAAAGGATTGGAAAGGTTCCATTTATTAGAGAATGGGTACCGCACGAACAGTACAAGGCAAATCTGCAACAGCATGTTGGTTGATGTGAGGCGTAACATTTTGGGGCAGTCTTATTTCTGGTGTTGAGAAATGGATCCTTTATCAAAACGTTAGACGCAGCCATTCATGGATCAGTCGATGCAGCAGAATCTTTCAACAACTGCGAAGATTTCATCTACAAAAGCTTATGTTGACTGTTTGGTGAGATATTGAAGGAATTGTCCATTACGAACTGTTAGACTACAATAAAAAATTAAAGCTATCTTTGGGCCAAGAAGACCCTCCTTAGTCAACAGAAGGGGTTGTCATCCTCCATCACGATAATGCCCGTCCTCACACAGATGGAATGACCAGAGATTTCTTGGAGGAGCTCAGTTGAGAAATATCGCTCCATCCACCATATTCAGCTGACTTTGCTCTTTCTGATTATCACTTGCTTAAGGGATTACATAACCATTTGAATGGTTTTAGGTTTACATCAATAGAAGCGGTTGAAAACGAATTGGATTCATATTTTGCATCGAAACCGAAGGAATTTGTAAAGCGTGGCATTTATAAGCTTGTTGACGGATGAAATGAGGTTCTAGGAAGCAATTGAGGTTATGTTTATGATTAAATATTTAGATAGTCATATTTTTTTCATTTTTAGTATATACCCTAAAATTGGACATTATTTTGGTTCCAACCTGATACTTGGAATTCGCTTTTCATCTTTCTTGTAGTTAATGGGTCAAATTGAAATGAAGGTTGTATTCTAGAATATGAGGCAGATGGCCTCTCAGTTACAATTAGATAAACTAAGCTAACTCAAGAACTATTTCATCGGTAAAGGTGTGGGTAAGGACAAGTTGCCTCCAGAGCGTGTGTTTTTTTTCACTTTTTCCTACGGGGAATTCACAAAAGAGTAAAACTTTGAAGCTGCGCATAGACGAATTCATGTCAACCTACCCCTCCACCCTCCACCCTCCACAACCCCATCCATAGAATGACGAAGCTCAAGTGAACAGAACTGCCACACATCTCGCCTAGTTTCAACTATGCCATTATATGTGAAAGAATAGTGTAGGCGCCAGGAAAGGAGGTTTGAATACTAGCCCACTGTAGAACCCAGCACCAGAGGCACTCGGACAAGGGGCATAACTGTAACCTACGGGAAGATGTAGGTCCGCCATCCCTACCCAGGGAGTCCAGCCAGGACCACAGAGGGAAATAACACCCGTCTCTGTGCAACCCTGGAGAAGTTTTGATACCCATAGTCTCGAGGAACAGCACCCCAGGTTAGCGATGGTTGATTCCGCGCTAACCAACAAAAAGTCCGTCACATTTTACCCCTCGAGAGTCCGTCCCCGTCCCCCTCCCCCGCCCTCGGGTTCACCACTCTTTATTCATCCATCAAATTTGGCAGTCTACCTTCACGGGAGTGTAGTTACAACGAAGTGGAGGCTAACTTAACTTCAAGTTGCAGAAAATATAACCCCAACAGAAAAGAGTCACCAAATATTACCTCTCATAAAACATAGAGAGTACCCCTACGTCAGGACCGTGAAAAGAGACTTCAGCCCCGATGGGGCCACTCTCTGGAAGAGATAGCCCAAGAAAAAAACAACGAGGATCCCGCTGAGCGCGATCAGTAGAAAGAACAAGCCCAGCAGAGAAAAACTCTTCAAGGTTATGTATGGCAGATTGAACATTGCCATGATAAGACTGTTCTTTGTATGTGTCATCAGGATATGTCGCTATCTGTGAAAAGAAGGACATCGAGGCCATCACCGAAGAGGAAGTGGCAGAAACCCTACGTGAAATTGGTCTACAGCCCGCCATACCTCCGCAGATCCTGGCTTATAGGATCTTGGTAAGCCGGAGACTCGATTCATGGATAGGTCAGCATACCGAAGAAGAAATAAAGGAGGAAATTGAGCCAAGGCAAAAGTGAGCCATGGTCACAGACGTTATAGATTTAAAAAACAGAAGAGATAACTACGACTACTTCAACGTGTTTAAGGTCGTCTTTGCGGATACCTCAATGCCACAAAAGGCGAAAGAACACGGTCTCCTAATGTTCAAGATCAAAGTCAGCGGCGAACTAATCGAAAAGGGGAAATTCACTCTGATTCAGTTCTGTTTCCATTACTACAAAATGTAGCAACACGCAACTAATGACTACACAGAAACCAAGTTCTGTCACGACATCAAGTTGAAAGCTTTACCAAGAAGGGGAAAGACTCGGATAAAAGAGAATGGGGATATAATGAGAACTCCGCAGTCCTGGAGGAGAGATTTAGAACATTCTGGAAAGAAATCTTTTGAGGTGCACCAGAGGACGATGAAAAGTTGAACCAAGAGTTCGAGGGGAAACTGATAGATGGGTTAAATCAGATAATACATTGGAAGCACCTAAAACCCCACGCCAACAAAATGAGGAAAATGGCAGACCATGGCCGACCTATAAAAACAGAGGAGGTCATGGTAACTGTAAAATTCACTAAACAAGTGGCACCAGGCTAGATGGGCACCACCAAAAACAAACTGGTGCATGCCTTCGAGCAGATCATTCAGGGAATATTCAACATCTCCAATGCCTCCCTGAACATGGGTATTTCCTTGACGGTCTAAGGATGTCCAAAATCATTTTTATAACTAATGTAAACAAACGCCCTGATCAACTGGTGAACTACAAGCTAATCTCTCTCCCTAGAGTTCGTGGGCAAAGTCTACGAAAAGCTCCTGGCAAACCGGCTCCAAGATCAGCTAGCCGAGCTGGAAGCCCACAACCCTCAGCATCACAGGTTCCGTAAGAAACGAGGCGCGGAAACGGCTCTCGCCCTTCTCACGGAAACACTCGCACATGATAATGCTGAAGGGAAGTACGTAGATGTGGTAATAGGGGATTTAAAAATGGCCCCTAATAATTTTTGCCTGACAGGCCTTCAATGCAAGATATTGAACCTCCAGCTAAACCAAGTCGTAGAAAGGAACCTCTGTGACTAAATCATGGAGAGGAAAGTCCTGGGACTACGCATCTCCAAGACAGTGCATAAAGCCCGCATCAACACCAGAATCTCTCTACTCAAAGTAGAGCTGGGGAAGTTATATAGGTTAAGAAGCCTCAACGAGAAGAACACGAATGCCCTCTTGAGAGCAGCAACCTGCAATAGGTTTAAAAGGGTAGGAATGTGTGAGGTCTTCGGATCCGTATCTTGACCGAGGGGAGAAGGACTCTGGTGGCAGAAGAGGCTCGAGACGACAAAGCTTTATCCTCGGCTGCAGGGAGCTGCCGAGATACCGGTCTGTTGGTGCTCGCCTATAGGCACTCCCGATCCTTAGTTTGTGATCGAGTTATCATTCCTCTAGCCTTTAGCTAAAGAGGCAAAACCCACAAGGCAGTAGGGGAGCAGTAGTTGGTAGGCGCCAGTGCGTGTCCAAACACGGGAGAACCTGCACTTTAGTGTTAAATGCCTGCTTTGCTTGCCTTCACGCTTTGCAGCTTCTCCCACTGGCTAGCCCTTGTGGTGAAAAGGGAAGCCAAATCCGTAAGACTTCCTCTGTCAGTAAATAGACTTTCTATTACCAAATCTCCTGCTGTGCCTCCTTGTGGCAAGTGTAACAGGCTACTTTGACGTACTTGGCAGTCGTAAGACAGACGGCTAGCTGTACCTCTCTCAGGACAATAAAGAAGGTGCAGAACAAGGCCACACTGCTAATAGATGGCGTGCGCAGGGTAAGCCATATTTGGCAAACAGAACTCCAAGAAAGAGCACGACAGAAGCCATTGAATATGGAACTCCATATTTTTTTGTTTTATTATGCATTGCTATTGTTATAATGGGGTCCAAACGCTAAACGCCTATAGCAGTTGCCAGCTCTGTGATGAGCGCATGGGGTTCCGGCCAAGCCGGTTATAGTCATTTAAGGTCACCTCATTACCCCAGAAAACAGGTGCCCGTCATCAAGGCCTCACCAGTTTAGCTCAGGCCGGGGTGGTAAAAGGAAAGTGTGTGTAGTGAAAGGATACAAGCTGTTTATCTCCACCTCCAAACTCTCGTCTCCCGACCCCGATCAGGGATAAGTGAATAATACGATGACCGACGGCAGTTAGCTTACAAATTTAGCCACCAGTCAATAGAAATAGGTGAAAGAGGGTTTGTAAGTTAATTGGAAAAGGTATGAATATGTCTAGAAGGATTAAAGCAAGGATAGTCTCAAATGTAGTTTGAGACTACAGGGCGCGCTTGGCTGGGAGGACGGGCCTCTCCTCCAAATGGCAGGTGAAACATTTTCCCCCATCGACCAATCCCGCGGTAGGTGGGGTAGATTAAATTCTGAAAAAAGTGAGGAGTTCCCGCAATATGAGCGTGGGTAAACTTATTTCAAATGTGCATCACGAGCTGGGAAGAAAGAAGGAATGCAAACGACAGCCAGCGAAATTTGGAGATATTTTTATCCTTGCTTTTAGTTAGAAATGTAAGAACGTTCTGTGCGAAAGGGAGTTAATAGCAATATTACAAGACTCCAAGTCAAGAATTTCTTAAATTTTATGTCATTTTCATTATAACCTGACTGTATTAAAACTGACATGCGTCAATATCATGGGATAGAAAAAAAAGTAATGGTGGAGTAGAGGTCATATTCAATTTGGTAAAAAAATCGGGTCAAACAAATGAACTACGATCGAGTGATGGAAATACCCTTTGTCACCTGTGGTTAAAACTCAGGTTACACCTTCCTGCTTCCATGACGGCAGTGACAGAAGGACAAACACGGAAGAAAAGATCAAACTTTAAGGTGGATCCTGACTGCCACATCTCTCACCGTTTCTGCCCACTTCAATCATTGGGTCTGTTACTTTGAGATGCTTAGCCGCTACCATACACTTCCCTCCCTCCCTTGGTACATTTACGCGTGCCTTGAACACCCACTTCTCACACTTTACCCAACTTGCTAGACAGGCGTTCCTTACAGAACGCCATACAAATGCTTATCATTACTGATATTCTCCCTCCTCCCCAAACAGGCTTGTATTATCAGTGCAATAAATGTCCGCATCGAACGAGTACAAGGCAAATATGAAGGCAACGAGAGAGAAAACGAACATTGACCTTCGCAAAAGACAGAGAATCACGAGTCTTTACTCAATTTGAGTACTCACTCAAGAAACAGGTCCCGAAGAAGCCTTTAGCACATCCCAACCTTTGGTACTTAGTCAAGCAGCAGGTCCCGAAGAAGCCTTTAGCACATCTCAACCTTTAGTACTTACTCAAGCAGCAGGTTCCGAAGCCTTTAGCACATCTGGTCGTACTCACTCCTCCGGCATCTTGACAACTCTTCCGATCCATACAGACTCCATCAGGAGTCTTGGAGTCCCCCGTCGGGCAGGGGGCAGGGAGAACTTTGAGCCGGAACAAAACTGCATCGGTTTCACAATGACAAAATTCTTAGTTACGACACCATTTTATAAGGAGGGGACTCATAGAATGTGGGAGCCGAGGAGGGGGGGGAAGGAGTATGAATAAAATAAGGGAGCAAAATCCAAGGTCCACAACCAAACCGGGTGGCCATAAAGGGAGACGACTTCGATGAGCAAGGACTCGTGGGTTCGCGCACTTCTCCCGAACCCCTCTCCATCCCACAAGGAAGGCTACTCGTATTGGGAGGGTCATCGGATCCTTTAATATCTTCCAGCATTTATCATCTTCTCTTTCACCTCTTCCCAAATTCAGCCCCTTAATGGGGGACCCTTGGCTCAATACTGACATATTTAGAGAGCTTTCCCCCCCCCCTTCCACTGGTCCATCCCTACAAACAGGCGTCAGGCAACCATGCTGAAGGTGACATGTGCAAGATTGCGTGCCCTCCAGCCCCCAATGCCCGCTGTTGGCTCTGCAGCTATATATCTTCAACGCATTTTCACTTCCTCCATTTCACCACTTTCCTGACTAACTTTATGGCGGAGATGCCCTCGTTGGTTTTCGCTTCGTAGTTTTGAGTAATAAGGACCGAAGTGGTCTCATTTTCAGTCTCTCTTACACACTTTAACTTCCACTTAATTTCATCTACGAAGTCTTTTAAAAAATATCAAATCCGAATGCCTTCGTTAGTTTCCCTTTTTACAAGAATTATATTGCGTCTCTCGCTCCTGGACAATACCCCCTCGAGCTGTCGAGATCTCCCCGAGATGAAATATGCATAAAGAACAGAATGACTACCGCTACTAAACCCGAAGTTACCAGGGGCAGGTTGGAGGGGGGGGGGGATCTTGGTAGTGATACGGTGTTTGTGGTTGGCTATGCGATTGATATTATGTGTAGGAGCGCTCGCAGGGATTGGACCCGACACCTCCACTTTAGTAGTGCTGTATCCAGTTGGCTAACGAGAGTTCTCGCCTTTTATAAATAAATAAATAAAATAAATAAATAAATAAATAAATCTTTCCTCCAAATATCGAAACATTCCTTACATTTCTCCTCTCGCTGATTGGCGGACGGCAGGGAATTTGACAAAGACTCATGAGGGCTCCGGTCGCTTTCTGAGAGACGAATGTCTGACGCTTGAACCAAATAAATGACGAGAAAAATGAGGAAATTCTGAAGAAAAATAAAGAAAATTTAAAGAAAAATTAAGAAATTCGAAGGAAAATTAGGGAACTTCGAAGAAACAATGATCAAATTTTGAAGAAACACGAGGACAATTTAAAGAAAAGCGATCTTTTACGAACAGAATTCGAACATTATTTTCAAAACTCTCAGTTCCTAGACTTAAGACGATTTTACAAACTATCAGCATCATAACGCGTAAGGATAACAACTGACTTATTTAACTCCTCCTATCTGTTGCCATAATATACTAAAATGAAGTAAGTTAAGGGATTTATGCCCCTCCTCGATTTTTTTTATAATTCACACACACACACACACACACATATATATATATATATATATATATATATATATATATATATATATATATATATATATATATATATATATATATTTAAAAACAATTGGTTTGGGTAAAGTTTATGATAACTGCTCGGCTACTTGCCCTGAGGGCGAGCGCTGAATGAACCGGGGAAGGGGGGGGAGGTAGCCGCCCCTTAAAGTAACTCAACCTCGAAACCGGCTTCCAGTAACCAAACACATATACGAATAACCAAACGGATATACGAATAATCTATAAATATAAATTAGGACCGAGCAGCTTATCTTGAACTTTACCTTGTTTTTTTTTTTAATGTAGACAATGTTTTTTCTTGGGCGAAATCCACAAAAGTGCTTCTTATTTTTGTTAGGCTATTGCAATCTCATCCTATTATATTAAATAAACTCGTAATATATATGTCGTGGTATAGCAATTACACACACACACATATATATATATATATATATATATATATATATATATATATATATATATATATATATATATATATAAGGACACTTACACGCTGATGGCTTGGGGTGACCAGTGGGGGAGAGAGATAATGCGAATGGGAGAGAAAGTCGTCCCCTAGTGTGTGGGTAATAAATATCAAAGTAAGAGATTGCAGATTGGTTTGTAAAGGTCGAATGATGGCCGAGAGTCGTTCAAGTTTATTTAAAGAATGCTACAAAAGTAAAGTTTAATAAAAAAGAGAAATATTAAATATATATATATATATATATATATATATATATATATATATATATAAACAGTTTTAACTGAGATACGTGATCAAATACGTAACGGACACACTGGGTGTCAGCAAAGGGGCAAATCCAATGAGTCAAAGCGGTTAATTACCTGACTCGGATCGGAGTCTTAAAAAGGGGCTACATTAAGCCGAAATACAAATATTAACAATTAATTTGGGAAGAACGGATTATAATGAGATCCGTAGTGTTGGCCTATTGCACGGGCGTGAGCGTCGTAGAAAAGGGAGGCGAGGATGCAACAAAGGAATATGTTTTACTTCAGAGTTCTCGATGGGGGAAGGTACTGGTTCTGCCTCAGGATGCTGATGAAGGAGGGTTGGTTTTACCTCAGGGTTCTCGATGAGGAAGTACTGACGCGAATTCACGGAAGAACGGCCGTTGCAAGAAGCTGCCAATTGATTGGGGCAAAGTTCACGGCGGGGAGATTCTAGCCGTCATTACCCGAATAAACCACAGAGGATCCGACTCGAGAGCGTAATGTGTCTTCGTGCGCGGGTGAGCTGTACTGCTTATCCAGCGGGAAACCTCCGGTTATATAGGCGGTCGGTGAGGCGGCGAAATTGCCTCGGGCCACGGCATGCTCTCCTGGGATTTGAAATCCCCGGCAGCTTTCGGCTGTGGGGGTCCTAGATAAGGAGCCGGTCGAATAGCCCTTCGGGTTCTTTCTCGCGTCGCGAGTATGGGAGACGAGATGAAATCGTCCCTAGCGGGGGAGATAGGCCTCGTAAGGTAAACACAGAGTCTGATAAAGCCGTGGTCGCCAGATTCCTTCCTCGCTTCTCCCGCTCTTTGTTCCAGGGTTAAGGCCACGTGGCTCTTCTAAGGATTGATTCAAAGTGGACCTCCAGATCCTATTAGATTCTATTTCTCCATAATTCCTAATTTGAAAGCCTAACATTAGATTCGAATTCAAAAGGCGATTGCTAAATGTCGTTAGGCCTCTAGTTTTTCTACCGCATTGCTTGAGTTCAGACATAAGCCTCACCCCTGAAGGCCATTTAAATCAATCATTTTCTTTAAAATTGATTGACATGAAATGTTCATATTATATTTTAATAAAAAAAATCACTTCAAAATGATATATAATGTAATTCCAACTGCCAATGTGTCTCATAAGATGGTGGCAAATTTATTTTTCGTCATAACATCATAACATAACATGATTTCACGGATGACAAAAGCCACAAGGGCCTATCAAAGGTCATCAGCATCCGTCAAAACCCACCGACAAAAAGCACCATCACCAAAGTCCCCCACAATATAATTAAACAGATGACAAAAGCCACAAGGGCTCATCATAGGTCATCCGAGTCAAACGACCTCTTTTTTAAGGCACCCAAACTCCCAGGAAAACTACACCCAGAGGATTGCGTCCACAAACAAGGGTATCCCCAATCAAGGCTTGTCAAGAACTAAATCATGCAGCTATAGATATATACAAACAATATTAATATATACAAAACTTAGCAACCATCACAACCTTCCCATCCCATAAACTCATCCAACCTACTCTTAAATACATTTAAGTTTGGACTACCTACTACCCTCCGCGGCAATTTGTTCCAGAAGTCTACCACTCTATTGGTGAAAAAATATTTTCTTAAATCCAACCTACACCCTTGCTTTTTAATTTTTAAGTGGTGACCTCTAGTCCGATTTCCATCATCTAACCAAATAAACTTGCTAACATCCAATTTATCTATCCCAGAAAATTTTTTAAAGAGCTCAATCATATCCCCTCTCACACACCTCCTTTCGAACGAGAACATATTTAATACCCTCAGTCTATCTATATATTCAAGGTGCCTCAGGGAAGGAATAATCTTTGTTGCCCTCCGTTGCACTGACTCGAGAAGGTTAATATCGTTTCTAAAATGTGGGGACCATGCCTGCATACAGTACTCTAGATGTGGCCTAACATAAGAGTTATAGAGTTTAAGAATAACCTCCTTACTTTTGTAACTGACATTTCTCTTAATGAAACCCAGCACTCTATTTGCCCTATTTCTTGCTTCAATACACTGCTTAGAAAACCTTAATGACTTATCTAATACTACTCCTAGATCTTTCTCATCCTCTACTGACTCAGCCAATGCCCATCCATTTCATAGTTAAATTCTCTATTATCTTTTCCCATGTTAATAACTTTGCACTTATCAAGGTTGAAAGTCATTTGCCACTTTTGTGCCCAGGATAACAATTTATTTAAATCCCCCTGCACTTTAAAATTATCCTCAATATCTTTAACTACAGCTGCAAATTTGGTATCATCCGCAAAAAATGACACTTTATTATTAACTGCCTCCCCAAGATCGTTTATATAGATGACGAATAGTAATGGACCGAGAACTGATCCCTGAGGAACCCCACTGATAACATCCCTCCACTCTGACTTTACACCATTTAGCACTACCCTTTGCTTCCTGTCTTTCAGCCACTCAGCTATCCAATTTGAAACACCCCCACATATCCCAATCATTTTTAATTTATGAACTAGTCTCCTATGTGGTACCTTGTCAAATGCTTTACTAAAATCTAAGTAAATTATATCTACATTCTCTCCCTTATCTACTCTACTTGATCTGTTACAAACTCTAGAAAGTCTAGTAAATTTGTCAAACATGATCTACCTGATCTAAACCCATGCTGAGCATCGCTGATTAACCCCTCCCTCTCTAGATGTTGGCAAATCCCTTTTTTAACTATTTTCTCAAGAATTTTACAGACTACAAGAGTTAGGCTAACCGGTCTAAAGTTATTTGGATCCTCTTTACTACCCTTCTTGAAAATGGGGACTACATTCGCTCTCTTCCAATCATCGGGTATTTCTCCATATTCCAGTGACCTAGTATACAACTTCTCGAGAGCTATTGAGATACTTTCTACCCCTTCTTTAAGTATCCTAGAATGAATATTATCAGGGCCGGAGGCCTTGGTAGTATCTAACTCACCTATTAGTTCTTTTATCGTCCTCCAATCCACACTAATGGTGGTAAACACCTCTTTCCCTGACCCATGAGTACTATACATAAGACTATTTAGTTTCTCCTTTATAAATACTGATGCAAAATGACCATTTAGTACCTCAACTATTTTCTCATCAGTTTCTCTCACAACCCCTTCATATTTGATAGGCCCTATTTTAACTCTGCCAGACTTATTATTAATTTTATAGTAACTAAAGAACTTTCTAGGATCTTTGTTGATATCTTGAGCTAATTTAATTTCTGACCCCCTTTTGTTCTTTTTTATAATCTTATTCAACTCATTCCTCGCCATTCTATAATCACTTAAATTTTGAATATTATTTTCTACCTGTAATTTTTTATATGCCCTTTTCTTCTGTGAAATTTTTCTGGCTATCTCCTGATTCCACCATAATGGTTTCCTACTTTTGTTCCTAATGGCCTTCATTGGGATACATTGTTCTTGGACTACATTTATTATATGCTTGAAAGTATCCCACATCCCATAAGCATTTTTACCTCTGAATTCTACATCCCAGTCTACCAAATTTAGCAAGCTTCGGAGTTTTACATTATCTCCCTTATGAAAATTTGGAACTTTTACAGCATTCTCGGTTATTTTACCCTTCTCAATTCCCAAGTTAAAACGAACTATCTGATGGTCATTATTTCCCAATGCTTCCCCAACAGTCAATTCTTGAACTAAATGATCACTTTTAGAAAGTACTAAATGTAATATATTGTCCCCCCTCGTTGGCTCTTAACAAATTGATTCAAAAAATTATCCTCAAAGCATTCTATGAACCTGCCACTTGTTCTATCCTTACCTATCATATTTTCCCAGTCCACAGAGTTTAAGTTGAAGTCCCCAATAATAACTGCATCTGTTTCACATCCCTTACTTATTTCCCTTATCATTAGTTCATTCATATCATCAGTCTGACCAGGTGGCCTGTAAAAAGCTCCCAAATGCACCATTCTATTTTTAATGAACCTAATATCTATCCAAAGTGACTCAACTCCATCCTGCTTTATTGACGTATTTAAACTTGAAACAATGTTGTTTTTTATATAGATAATTATTCCTCCACCAATCCTACCTGTCCTTTGACTAATGTACATATTATAGCCCTGTAAATCAAATTCACTTATAATGTCATTAAATTCTATTTCATTAACCCATGATTCAGTAACACATAATATATCTATATCCTCATTGCTAATATAACTAAATAGCTCATCTTTCTTGTTTCTAAGACTACGAGCATTTGTATAGAAACAATTTAACCCCCCTATCCCTGAAGCACCTCTCGAAACCTGAATGACCTCACCTCTATCGCCTTGGAACCTATTTCTGTTATCTGCCAAGTCCATTCTACTTTCAGTACTACAATGTCCTCTCATAATTCCCTGACCACTATTAGTATCTAGTTTCCCGCCCGCAAAGACCTAATAACACGATCATACTCCTCCCACAACACATCTACCCCCCTCCTACTCAAATGCAGTCCATCCATCGCATACATTTCTTTCATTCCAACAAACCTATCCCACACATCCACAAACATGACACCTTCCATCTCACACATCCTCCTCACATAATAATTCAGCCCAATCGCACGAGACATCCATTCTACCCTAGCATCCATTCTTGGAAGCACACCTGTCACAACACCTTTCATTCTACTTTCTTTCACCTTTACAATCAACCTCTTGTACCTCACGTAACTCACATGCACCCACTTTCTTCACATCATTCACTCCTACATGTGTAATCACAACCGCATCCCTTGCACAGCCAGACACCAGCTCCTCATACCTATCATACAGATCTCTCACTCCAGCACCCGGCAAAAACACCCTCAAACCATTCAATCTACTTGCATTCAACTTTCTATCTAAATATCTAACTCGCGAATCACCTATCACAAGCACTTCAGTCAGACTCCTATTCCTAACCCCCACAGACCTAACTCCATCCCCACTCCTATTCTCATTCAAACTACCAGTCACTCTACCTCCACCCCCACCCCCATCAGTCATATCGCTTCCAGTTACTACCTCTCTTAGGGCACTGAATCTATTAGTCAAGCTAATAGGTTCTGTGTCCCTCTGACTCACACACTTATTCCCCCCCTGGCTAACAACCTCAACAGAGGCAACCCTATTCTCACAAAGAACAGGAGAAGCCTTCCTAGCTTCACGTTTCCTAACCACTCTCCACTGTCACCCATCCTCACTAGGCCTATTTCTAACTAATCTAAGGGGGCTAACTTCACTATCCCTAGAACTATCACATCCTACCTCCTCCACCGGCCCTCTACCTTCACCTGAAGCATCTAACTGGCCTACCTCACTACCTAACCTATTCCCAGCTCTAGGCCTAACACTAATTTCCCTCTTGAGCTCAGCAACTAACCCCTCCAGCCTACATATCCTGTCTAAATCCTGCATTCTCATCCCCTCTAAATCTACAATGCATTCACGCAGCCCACATACAACACATGTATACCCCTCACCTAATACACCACAACCAATGCATACATTCCGACACTCATGCTCACTTTCATCTCCGAACTCCATCACTTATTCAAACAAAGAAAGAACTTAAGTAATGATAAGAAAAAAAGAAGAGCAACTTAGCTTTCGCTGATTGTGGTGAAAAAACAAACAAACTGTAGAAAAATCTGAAAAATAAATCAACAGACTGAGAGCTCTATGAAACACGTGCTACCTGTTCGAAGGTCAGTCGAAATTTGCCTACATTAATTAGTGAAAGTGTTATAGAGTATCATAGATATACACTATATATCTAACTAATATATATCTATACACTATATATCTATATAGTGTATATCGTAGATACACACTATATAACATTTGCGTCTTTTTTTTAAAAAATAGAGATATTTATAACAGAGCGCCCACAAAATTCGAGGGTGGAGCTAAATCCCAAATTAACCCACTTTCGATTCAGGAACCATTTTCTGCGCTGACGTTCAGTAGAAATGGAGCTCACATTTAAATAACTTATTATATAGGTATTAATACTTAAACTAGGGTTAATTATTTTACCAATATTGTAATTCTACAGATGAATCATTTCGTTACAAAAAATACTTCCAATCTATTCTAAAAGCGTATCTGAAATATCTGTTGCTCTATATTCAACGCGTAAAGCACAAATTTTCGAGTTATTTGCAGTTAATAGTATTTTTCCTGCCATAAAACAATTATTTGCCTCTGCTATGACGTCATAAGCCACGGGAAAAAGTTTAATGCTCCGATTTAGGGAATATGTACATATTCCCAACGATGATACTAATTTAACCACAAAAAAGGTTAGTTAGGGTAGCATGTTATTTAAACAAGTTTAGTTTTAACTGTTTTAAAAAATTGATTCCGACTAGTTACATTTACTTTTTTTTGTCTTAGAATCCTCAAATTTCTCTGGGATTTCCATATCATTTTCGTTAAATTTTATTTACCCTTTATTCACGCACCGTTCACAAACGTTCTTTTGGGATGAGGCGGTTTTTTTTGACAAAAATCATTTAGAGCTTCGAAATGACTTGGCTCTTTTTCGGAACAGACCCGGCAGCGAATATGGGGTTCGAGGCTCTCGCTAGTTAAGGTTAAGTTAGGTTTGGTAAAAGATGTTTAAGAGGAAGCAAAAAGTAACAAAAATTTAATTTATATATTTAGAGGAAAATATGCAACAATTTGATCAACAATTGACATCATATTTTAGGTATTTAAAATGGATAGAAATAATGAATGAATAAATGAGACGCCAACTAATGAGCTATCTATCGATGTGACTGACTGACAGGCTGTATTCACACTACGAGCCTCGAACACCATAGCCTAACATTAACCTCGCGATAGCCTCGAACGCTGTCGGGCCTATTCTGAAAAAGCTCCAAGGATTATAATATTCACGAGAAAATGCATATACAATTATTTCACAACTGTCACAAAGAGCAGTCATTTGGAACTAAAGGCTATGCCACGGCATGTAACTAGAATGGACTTTTTTGGTTCTTTCCGGCCGAAAAACAGCGCACAAAAACTAGCAACTTACTAAAAACAAACTAAACGAACCCTCTCTCCCCCCCAAAAAAAAACCTAACCTAAAAACAAACTAAAAAGAACTCACCTACATAAACCCCCACCTAACCCAAGCATTCTTTTGGCGGTTTAAAACGAGGCTATCAAGATGTCTGTCATTCTCTTTTTCGTCATAACATCATAATTAGAAATTAGCACTCTTTAATTAGGCAAAGTGCGTATTTAAAAAAAAAAATCGCGATATTTAAAACAAAGGACTTTAGATTACGTTGTAGTCAGGGGTTTCCAGCCGGTGGGTCGCGAAGCCTTGGCAGGGTGGTCGCGTAACCTTGCTAGAAGTGGCTTGGGATAATATTAATTTCAACTCATCAATTACATTTTTCGACCAGCTGAATAAGCAAAATTTGAAGCTTCAAGGAAGGGAAGCACATATTCTCCTTTTTCAAGATACTCGTATGTAGTCTCAAGGCCTTTGTTTCCAAACTGCAGAACTAGTGTCGGAAAACATATCTTGGAAACAACGCTATGTTCGAAAAACTTTGTAGAGTGATGGATGAGTCTCAGGTGCAACTGGATCTGTTCCTCAAGGATGAGATTACTGAACATCTTTAGTCTCTTGAAGTGGAATTCGAACGATACTTGCCTGAGCTACCAAAGGAACAGGAAGTGCTGGTAAGGAACCCATTTTGTACTGCACTTGATGTATCCAGCATCTCAGATGAGATCCAAGATGAATATCTGGATCTAAGGAACGACTCTCCAGCTCGCTTTCTCTTCAAGGTGAAATCGGTGACTCAGTTCTGGTGCGCTATGTATTAGTCATACTCCAAAGTCATCATGATAGCCTTACGTGTTCCATTTGCTTCTACCGATTTGTGTGAGGCAGAATTTTCAACTCTTTTCAATATAAAAAGGAAGAATAGGAACAATTTTAATGTTGGAGATGACATGAGACTGGCTCTAACAAACGCTCGGCCACGTATTTCAAGGCTTACTGATCAAATGCAACATCAGGGATCCCACTATCTGGGCGGAATGGCTGTTGAAACCTATCTTGATATTATTATAAGAATAATTGTGTTATTTTTGTGAATGTTGTGATTTAGTTTGCTAATAAATAATTACAGGATTCTTAAATAATTTTTTTGTTAGATGTTTCTTTCCCTCTGCTTCACAGAAGATAAAATGAAAATCAAGCTACTGATACTAGGTGGTCGCGTGGGTTTCAAGTTTTTGGGGAAGGGGTCGCGAGTGCAAAAACGTTGAGAACCACTGTGTTATAGTTATTGATCTGTAGAATTACCCCATATATAGGCTATACTGAGACAGACGAACTAATAGGTACCACATATTTTGTTGTAACATTTATATCTTATCACTGGTTTTTCATCTCAACCCTAAACAGGGACTACCCCTAGAACGATAATGGATTGGTTGCTAAATGGGTTTAAACACTCTTTGACCCTTTTTAGGTCATTCTAAACGTGGGAAAGAATAAACGGATAGCAGAAAAAGAAATTAAAAATAAAACAAGGAATGGAAAAACAAAATTAGCAAAATTAGAAACGAAATAGTGCTACAGCATCACCTTTAAATGCAGTTCTGGAGAGGGCTGGGGGCAGGATCACACAGGGAAAAACAAACAAACAGCAGAATTGCTCAAATCTCTGCACCTGCCCTGACTCCCTTGTGGGAGCACATATGTATGGGGAAAAACATGAAGAGACGTTCCATAAAATACAAGTGGCACGTTAATCTTTGACGGTTTTAATAGCTTTAAAACTTTTTCTTTAATAAATCAAATTAAAATTAGATACAATATAGGTACTTCCATAAAGTTTGGCCTTTGAACTGTTTTTATATATAAGTAACAATAAAAAAATAACGATGATTAACTTTACCATATAAGGAAGAAAATTCCTTATAAAGAATTATCTCTTAAAACTGGAAAACACTCATTTAGAGCTTCACCCCCCCCCCCCCCGTGACAAAATTCCCTATCTTACGATGCTAAGAAAAGCAAATAAATCATCCAGAATTTACATCGGGATCAGGATTTATCTCTAAATATAATTAACTGCCTTAGCCTAAGGGCCTACCTCTCCACACAATTTCATAGAAATCCCTCAAAACCACTTGAAGATTAAAAACACCTTTGTGGGTCAGATTTGCTAAAATATCTTTTCACCAATTGAGTTTACGGTTAATTTGTGGATTAAATTACATCAGGAGGTTTTGAGTAGACCAAGTTTAAATGTGTTCAAGGGCAGGTTAGATAAATTGATAGACAAATAAGATTATGCGTTTTATGTTGGGCCAAATGTACATATTTTAATATGCATATATTGTAGCTGCATGATTTAGTTTTTGACAAGACTTGATAGGTGATGCTTTTGGAAGTAGTTTTCTGGATTAGTATTTGGGGATGATGGGTGATTCTTGCCGAGCTTTGATTGACTTTGATTACTTCTAATAGGCTCTTGCGGCTTTTGTCATCAGTTAAATTGTGTTATGTTATGCTAAATTTATTACATAATTCAGTCATAGCGAGGCCTAATTTCGTGTTGTTTGCGCCATCGGATCCAAAATGGTGGAAATCACGTAGTTCATAACAACTTATCCTCCTCTATAGAAGTAATTAAATCTATATCCTCCCAAACTTCATGCATACGGCTGTTGTGACTAAATTTTATTTGAAAGTCATAAATGATATCATCGTTCGACCCCCTAAATTCTACGGGGCCATTTTTAAGTTGCCATCACCACTGCGGAATTTGGTTGCGCGTCAAAGTAGAGTATTTCTTGGAACCACATCCATGCATGAAAGGGAAGAGGTTTAGAAATGGATTAGCCAGTCTCTACCTGCCCTTATCACTGCGCAAACATACGCCGACACAGAATAACGGCCTACCGAGGACTTCTCTGAACACTGATAGCTCTCACCCTTCTTCCCTCCATTACGTTCACATCCTTTCTTAGCACAATCAACACCATATATTGGTAAGGAAATTTGAAATTATTATGCTGGACCTTCTTTGCGAGGATCTTTCAGAGATATGTTAACTACTCCTAAATTATATGGCAAAAAAAATAACACCGCAATTACTTTATTAAATACAACGGTAAGAAAAGCGAAAACTTACGCAACGTACTACAAAATCATTATGGATTCTTAAATACTTAATCAAAATGAACGTAGTTTCGAATAAATTTAATGAGCGTAATGTTCATGGAAGTCAAAGCGAAAACTTTTATAAAAAATTTAAATTAAATGTTTGAGCCTGGTTAATGATCCCAATCAGAACAGCAAATAAATAAGTTAAATGAATGCAATGTTCGTTTAAATTCCAGAGACAAAAACCGATTTCTAAACACCGGAAGATTCAGTAACTCATTGATATTAACGTAATGTTCATTTCTAAGGAACGTAAGGCTCAAATAATTGGAGGAAAAACGTATCTTGTCTTATATGTAAAACTTTTGATCTTTTAGCTAGGAAGTGAAAAAGAAAATCACTAATTAAATTTAAAAACAAGCCAATTCGGTGAAACTTCAGAAAACCTGCGCTGTTTTTTTGTAGTAAAAACAGTATTAATGGTGTGTTTTAGGCATTCTAGTCGTCATTTACGGCTTCGGTTAGGCGCGGAAAACACTATCTTAAAAATAATTGCTTTCCGCGCGAAAACAAGGCCGTAAATGATGACTAAAATGCCTAAAAACACCATTAGTACTGTTTTTTACGTACTTACTATTTATTTTTGGATTATTCGTATATGCATTTGGTTACTGGAAGTCATTATCAAGCCGCGATACGGGGTGTCATTATGGGAAGGGGTTCCGCCCCCACACCCCCCCGCTCGCGCCTCAAGAACATGCAAGTAGTACAACGAAACCTTATCTAAGAAACCTAGTAGTATTGACAATTTGAAAGCCTAGCATTAGTTTCGAATCCAAAGACAAAACGAACTTACTATTTAGTGCTGAGGATATTATAATAAAGCCACACCTGTCACAACGCTTCGCTTTCAAAATGAGGCTATAATTTCAACAAAATTCTATTTATTTTAACGGGGAATTATGAAAAGTCTTATTAAAGACTAAAAATTTAAATACGCAAAAAACACATGACTGCATTAAAAATGTTAAACACACGGGGTTTGGCGCGAAAATCAAAAGTGGCGCTGATATAAAAACTTGTATCCAGTTGCCAACATGTGAATTAAGTGCGAATTAAATGTTGCCAGTGTATGAAAATAATGGTTTATTTTCACATTAAGAGAAGGCAAGGCTGACGTATTTCAAATGTCAATTTTAACCCCCATAAAAAAAAACATAAATATTCTCCGCCCCAAACCGAAACCATATATGTATGACGACTGGAATGCCTAAAAAGACCATTAGTACTTCTATAATACTAAAAATACGGCATAGGTTTTCTGAAGTTTGACCGCAAATTAAAATAAATTCAAATCCTAATCAAGTAGGGAGTTGAACCCCTAATGCGTGATAAAATTAATATTTGAAATTGGGCTGAAGGGCTCCAAATACTAAGAGCAGTTCAAGGGTTAAAGCCTAAATCGACTGAAGGCCTTCAAATACTAACAAGAAGTGTTAGTTTAAGAAACACAACTTTAGACTACCTGCACTTTGGATAAAAACTAAAATAATTCATTTCAGTGAGTACTATTAAGATAAGCAATCACTAAATAGAGTTAGTAAAGATAAGCAATCACTAAATGGAGTTAGTAAAGATAAGCAATCTCTAAAATCATCCAGCAAATATAAACCATCCATAAACTGACCGAATAAAGATTTACGTGAAAATTAGGGCAAAATAAATTACACACAAAAGAAGAGAAAGGTCATCTTTTCCTTATTATGCCTAAATCTTCACTTGGTCAGTTCATAGATGGCCTATATTTACTAACCTAATTTTAAAAAATACAAGTAAATATAGATAATATTATAAAGTGAAACACAAGCATCCTAACTCACTTAACCTTTAGTAAAGATAGCCATCTCAAATTGACCTACTAAAACTAGCAATCTTTTTCTTTTTAAGTAGCTTATCTTTAATTTATCTAATTAGTTATGAAATACGAGGAAAGACTTTCCTAGTTTAAAAATATAATTTCTGGCGGGTTTTTTTTTAGAGTTTGAGGGTAACTATTAAAAGAAATATGCTACATTAGTGGTTTGAATGTTTGGCACAAGAGAAGAAACTGCTTAAAGTTATCATCTCACCCCAAAAATCCTTAAATCGCTTACCTACACACAACACCCATTGTGGTCAAGTTCGTATTTTGGATCTCTTGTACAATTTGTACAAACTTGTTCAAGCAAGTACCTAATTGCTATCTCCCAACCTCATTAATTAAAGTCAGAAAAAGTTTGCTACTATAGGCTTAGTTATTTCTAACCTTTTATACAATTCTTCTTCTATTTTTTTAATTTTCTTCTGCCTGAGCTCCACCTACCCTACCCACTGATTCACCGAGATGGATTACAACCGTTTCCTACTCTATTTTATAATAATATTGATAAATTCGTTTCAAACCTTCATTTTGTTGAGATGAAACTCAAGGTGGACAACGTTCTCGCGTCAAAATAATAACATCAACTGACACAATTCAGGGAATGATGACAAATTTAAATACATTTCTGACCCGGGACAAGCCCTGTCCTATCCTTTTAGCCTCGGGTGCAACACAAAAGCGTAAATATTGACAAATGTTCCTTTCTCTTTTTTAAATAAATAGAATTAATATTTGGCTGCTCTAAGCTACTGGATTTTAGTCTATAGGTGCTATTTTATCCCATTTTTAAATATTGTTTCTTATAGTCATAGATCAAACACGATATGAACAGAAAATGGAAAAAGATGGAGTAAATATTTAAATGGGGTGTAAATTTGATGGTCTTAGACTATTATTATTCATATATTTCCGCTCTATAAAAGGCTAAAACCAACGGGGGTGTTTCCACTATTTTTTTTTGCTGTTCGTACTTGAAGTGGAGAGAAAGTAAAGGTGTTTGTCATGCACATGACCTGAAAAGCTATAAGAGACTGGGAAAATATGATAGGTAGGGATAGAACAAGTGGCAGGTTCATAGAATGCTTTGATGATAATTTTTTGAATCAATTTGTTAATGAGCCAACGAGGGGGGACAATATATAAGATTTAGTACTTTCTAACACTGATCATTTAGTTCAAGAATTGACTGTTGGGGAAGCATTGGGAAATAGTGACCATCAGATAGTTCGTTTTAACTTGGGAATTGAGAAGGGTAAAATAACTGAGAATGCTGAAAAAGTTCCAAATTTTCATAAGGAAGATTATGTAAAACTTCGAAGCTTGCTAAATTTGGTAGACTGGGATATAGAATTCAGAGGTAAAAATGCTTATGGGATGTGGGATATTTTCAAGCATATAATAAATGTAGTCCAAGAACAATGTATCCCAATGAAGGCCATTAGGAACAAAAGTAGGAAACCATTATGGTGGAATCAGGAGATAGCTAGAAAAATTTCAGAGAAGAAAAGGGCATACAAAAAATTACAGATACAAAATAATATTCAAAATTTAAGTGATTATAGAATGGCTAGGAATGAGTTAAATAAGATTATAAAGAAGAACAAAAGGGTGTCAGAAATTAAATTAGCTCAGGATAGCAACAAAGATCATAGAAAGTTCTTTAGTTACTATAAAATTAATAATAAGTCTGGCAGAGTTAAAATAGGACCTATCAAATATGAAGGGGTTGTGAGAGAAACTGATGAGGAAATAGTTGAGGTACTAAATGGTCATTTTGCATCAGTATTTACAAAGGAGAAACTAAATAGTCCTATGTATAGTACTCATGAGTCAGGAAAAGAGATGTTTACTAACATTAGTGTGGATCGGAGGATGATAAAAGGACTAATAGGTGATTTGGATACTACCAAGGCCTCCGGCCCTGATAATATTCATTCTAGGATACTTAAAGAAGGGGTAGAAAGTATCTCAATAGCTCTGGACAAGTTATATACTAGGTCATTGAAATATGGAGAAATACCCGATGATTGGAAGAGAGCGAATGTAGTCCCCATTTTCAAGAAGGGTAGTAAAGAGGATCCAAATAACTTTAGACCGGTTAGCCTAACTCCTGTAGTCTGTAAAATTCTTGAGAAAATAGTTAAAAAAGGGATTTGCCAACATCTAGAGAGGGAGTGGTTAATCAGCGATGCTCAGCATGGGTTTAGATCAGGTAGATCATGTTTGACTAACTTACTAGACTTTCTGGAGTTTGTAACAGATCAAGTAGATAAGGGAGAGAATGTAGATATAATTTACTTAGATTTTAGTAAAGCATTTGATAAGGTACCACACAGGAGACTAGTTCATAAATTAAAAATGATTGGGATATGTGGGGGTGTTTCAAATTGGATAGCTGAGTGGCTGAAAGACACGAAGCAAAGGGTAGTGCTAAATGGTGTAAAGTCAGAGTGGAGGGATGTTATCAGTGGGGTTCCTCAGGGATCAGTTCTCGGTCCATTATTATTTGTCATTTATATAAACGATCTTGGGGAGGCAGTTAATAATAAAGTGTCAATTTTTGCGGATGATACCAAATTAGCAGCTGTAGTTAATGATATTGATGATAATTTTAAAGTGCAGGGGGACTTAAATAAATTGTTATCCTGGGCACATAAGTGGCAAATGACTTTCAACCTTGATAAGTGCAAAGTTATTAACATGGGAAAAGATAATAGAGAATTTAACTATGAAATGGATGGGCATTGGCTGAGCTCAGTAGAGGATGAGAAAGATCTAGGAGTAGTAATAGATAAGTCATTAAGGTTTTCTAAGCAGTGTATTGAAGCAAGAAATAGGGCAAATAGAGTGCTGGGTTTTATTAAGAGAAATGTCAGTTACAAAAGTAAGGAGGTTATTCTTAAACTCTATAACTCTTATGTTAGGCCACATCTAACACGATATTAACCTTCTCGAGTCAGTGCAACGGAGGGCAACAAAGATTATTCCTTCCCTGAGGCACCTTGAATATATAGATAGACTGAGGGTATTAAATATGTTCTCGTTCGAAAGGAGGTGTGTGAGAGGGGATATGATTGAGCTCTTTAAAAATTTTTCTGGGATAGATAAATTGGATGTTAGCAAGTTTTTTGAGTTAGATGATGGAAATCGGACTAGAGGTCACCACTTGAAAATTAAAAAGCAAGGGTGTAGGTTGGATTTAAGAAAATATTTTTTCACCAATAGAGTGGTAGACTTCTGGAACAAATTGCCACAGAGGGTAGTAGGTAGTCTAAATCTAAATGTATTTAAGAGTAGGTTGGATGAGTTTATGGGAAGGGAAGGTTGTGATGGTTCCTAAGTTTTGTATATATTAATATTGTCTGTATATATCTATAGCTGCATGATTTAGTTCTTGACAAGCCTTGATTGGTGATACCCTTGCTTCTGGATGCAATTCTCTGGATGTAGTTTTCCTGGGAGTTTGGGTGCCTTAAAAAAGAGGCCGTTTAACTCGGATGACCTATGATGAGCCCTTGTGGCTTTTGTCATCTGTTATATTATATTTTGGGGGACTTTGATTTTGTCTTCCTCTGGTGATGGTTCTTTTTGTGGGTCGGTTTTGACGGAGGCGGATGACCTTTGATAGGCCCTTGTGGCTTTTGTCATCCGTGTAATTATGTTATGTTATGTTATGAGAAGTCTACGAAGAAGAGTGCGAACCACCGGGATAATGGATTACTGCCCGTCCCCTCCCCCGCCCAACTATCCAACCACGAACGGAAACGATGGTAGGGATATGCAGAAAATCATTAAGCAGCAGTCATCAATGAATCCAAAAGTCGCCAAGGGACTTGGAGGGGTCGACCGGGGGTCTTTTTCACTCCTGTCCCACCAGTGGCGGGAACAGGGAGGAATTCACCCGTTCATCTCAATCTTCCACACCATAGATGAGGAATAGAAATGCGTTAAACTGCGTCGCTCTCATCTTACAGTCGGTTTTTTCTAATGTTTTTCCTGGATCATTTTTGGCTGCTTAATCTGACATCAACCGTCATGGATTAAATTTCTAAGCTTTGCGCTCATTGGTAATTTGATCATTTTGTCGGAGGTCGACGAGTCCAGTTGGAATTGCCACGTTTACATCCGACTATCGCCACGTGACGGGACCTGCACTCCTTAAAGAATGGGAGCAGGTTCAGTTTATGATCAACTCGTTTCATCGGCAAAGGTCCCTCCAAGAGGTTTGCGCTGATTGCGGTCTCCTGCTCGAATATCTATGTTATTCCTCTTATTGAACGAATTTTATTGGCATGCTTTTTAAGGGCTTGACATTTGGCTCTCCTTACGGACTATGTAGTCCAATTCAGTTTCTTTTGGCAGATTTACGCAGGCTTTGCTTGTGTTCTTTTTCAAGTATTTCCTGAATGGATCCTGTGTTCTTCCTAAAATGGATGTGCGATTCCTAAAATAGTGCCTGTGTCATTTTTAAAATGGTTCCTAAGTGATTCCTAAAATGGCTCCCGTATGATTCTTAAAATGGTTCCTGGGTGATTCCTAAAATCGTTCCTGTGCGATTCCTAAAATCGTTCTTGTGTGATTCCTAAAATGGTTCCTAAGTGATTCCTAAATTGCTGACTGTGTGATTCTTAAAAATGGTTCCTAAGTGATTCCTAAATTGCGACTGTGTGATTCTTAAAATGGTTCCTGTGTGATTCCTAAAATGGTTCAGGTGTGATTTCTAAAATGATTGGTATGTGATTTCTAGAAATAGTTTTAGTGTGATTCCTAAAATGATTCTTCTGCGATTCCCAAAAGGTGCCTGTGTGATTTCTAAAATGCATCGTTCTATTACAAATAGAGACCGGCAAACGCCACAAGATCAAGTCCTGTCCAATAAAGGAAAGGCGAAGAAAAGATAATAGTGAACGGAAAAATTGAATATAAATTATATCCATAACATTATACTGTATTTTAAGAACGGGGTGTTTTTTTTTTGGGGGGGGGGGGTAAATAAATTTATTCTCTTCTCTCAGTTCCGTTGTGACCTAGGTATATTTTAAGTTCTTATCCAAGTTCATTTAGAGTTTGAAAAAATAGTGAAGTTCAGAAAAAATAAATATGATTATCGAATGTTTGGGAATTTTTAAAACAAAAAGAATTACAAATGGTGAAGTTCAGAAAATTTATTAAAATTTAGGCATGGCTGCTTTTTTTATTTTATTTTTTCGTGTATTCGATGGTTTTATCGAAGTTATTTCTAAAATAGATGTTTAATTTTAATCTTTTGCAGGAGGAAATAGCTACTGGCCTCTAAAGCAAACCGAAATTATTCGAGAAAATTTAAATGGAGATAAAGAATCCTGAGTATTGCTTTTTCCGTATTTAAAACGACTTCTGATTAAACTTTTTCTGGCCTTTAGGCCTAGAAAATAATCATCCTTTTAAAAAATAACCAGGTAATTGCTTCGCCACTGTAGGGGAAGGGAGCTTGCGCTTCGCTACTGAAATTATAATTTAAAATCCCCACAAAAAGCAGCCATGGTTAAATTTTTATAAATTTTCTGAACTTCACCATTTGTAATTCTTTGAGTTTCAAAAAATTCACAAAATTTCGATACTTATATTTATTTCTGAACTTCACCATTTTGGTTTTTGATATTATAAAAGAATTATTGGAAATAACTTTGATAAAAAAACAACTCATAACCAAACTAAGATGAAATTATTATTCAAATAATCCCCAAAATCCCCTTCTTAAATTATAGAGTTAGTGATGATGATGATGATGATGATGATAATAATAATGAATAGACCAAGAACAAATTATTTGGAGATATTTACCAATAGGCTGTTGATAAAGCCGGATAGGCCGTCGGCCACATATCGAATGTCTGCCTACGAAGCGCAAGCTCCTCCTGTAAGGAGGAATGGCTATGCCGCTCCTCTTGTATCATTTATCCTCAATGTTTAATTTTTTAGGCAATTTATATGTTAAAATAATATTAGTTCAATATTGCACATATTAAGTGAGTAGTGTTCAACGACTTGTGAGAGTAATGTATTCCATATTTGAGTAATTTTGTATGATAAAATGTACTGTGCTACCGTGACGTTAAGTCTTTTATTAAAAAGCTTGAAGCCATTATTTATAATGGACTCATGCTTCATATTAGTCAAACCATTTAATAAACTTTTTATATACTTTAAGAATAATTCCTTTCGCTTTCAATATAAACGCGTAGTAATATAACCTAAAAGTCTGTTCGCTTTTAAGAAGGCTACAGCACATTGTTTTGAAACTTTAGGTAGCTCGAAATTAATACACAATAATATTTTTCCAACATACTGTAAATTTAGTAGCTAACACCAATATTTGGCTTCATTTTCTAATTTTGTATCATTCGCTCATTCTGATATTTTGCACAATAAAGTATTGTCAAGATCGTTAATATATGTTATAAACAACAATGGATCAAGAGCTGATCCCTGAAGAACACTGCTAGTGAATGATAACTAGCATGATTTAATCTCATTTACTAAGATTCTCTATCTGCGGCAAGCAACCAGTTCTCGAGTCACTCATCTACAATCTTCCCTTTACCATCCACCCTTAACTTAATCAGAAGTCTCCTATATGAAGCAGCAGGATCAAGCGTCTTCTGAACATCTTGCTAAACTACATATATATATATATATATATATATATATATATATATATATATATATATATATATATATATATATATATATATATATATATATATATATATATATATATATATATATATATATATATATATATCGACGCTTCTAAGCTCTTGAAAGTTTGCAATTATTTAATGAAGAAATTTGAACAGGGTACTTAAAGACGAACGGTACCACTGAAAACATGTTTTTTACTACAAAATCCTCCACAATCTGCTCTTTAATAATAATAGCTTATAAGAGCTTGCAAAAAGGAAAGTTAAAGAAATCGGCATAAAATTTCCGGGATTAGTTTTGATACTAAGTTTAAAATTAGAATCACATTTGACTCTGTAAAATCACTCGAAACGATTCCTTTTTTAACTGATTTGTTTGGAAAAATACAAAAGGTTTATTTTATTCGTTTTCTAATTAATTAAGTTGAATTGTGTAGACTTTATCGGGATCTGGCGCTTTGCATATTTTTATTTTCTTAATATAATTTTTTTCATTTGCGGAAAAGTAATCACCATCAAAATTAATTACGTCGGGGATTGTAGATAATTTTCAGGTGTCATTCACCGTATATATGGCCGGAAAATGTCCATTTAATGGCTTTATAAGATGGGGAGAGTTGTCACTTGGCTTACACGTAGAATACTCGAGAGTATTGATTCCCAACCTTGGGGCGAACGCTCCACTGGTGGGGCCTGGGAAAGTTTTGGTGGGGCGTGGGTTGCAAGAATATGTTTTGAGTAGGAGTATATATCTGTTTTCCTATAGAATTTTGTTAAATGGCAACTTGGTAAACAACAGGTATACAAGTGACATCGTATTTTCTGTTTTATTGCAGCGTCTGTGCGGCTAAAATAGACCAATAGAAAATTTAGTTTATTAATTTGTTTAATCTTTTGTGATCAATATGTTAGATTCTTTTGTACTCAATAATTAAGATTACAATATTAAAAATAGCTATAATTTCCACCCTCTTTTCAATCTAGGAGGGGGCATACGTTTTTTTATGGAAGTTAAAGTGGGGCTTGTGTGGAAAAAGGATGGCAAATACTGCTCTAAGGTGTTGATGCATTTCCTGAATGGTTCGCTGTTAGCATCGTATCTATGAGCTCTCTTAGGTTCGCTTTCTGGTACCAACGCTGGTTCCTTTTCATCGTTACTTTTAGCTCTCCTTATACTGAAAGAGGATCATAAATAATATATCATTTGGGGGTTTTAACACCATTACTGGTCTTTGAAATTTTATAGCGTCAGTTACGTTCAAGTTTAGATTTTTCACTCTCGATATTTATCTAAGGTGGTTGTGTGGAAGTAGCAGAAAGTCTAGGTTCATAACTCAAAGGTTGATTATCTAGAGTGAAATGATTGATGAGAAGCTACATGTATTTCCTAAGTGTTAAGAGCGTTCAAAATTACATGTCAATTTACGTGTTTTAAACAATCACGGTAAAAGAAGCAAAATTATGGGGTTTTAAGTTGTGAATAAACTGAAAACTTTCTTTAATTATAATTAGATAAATGTTTATATTAAAAATATTTATTTGGTGATCAATAATTTCCAGAAGAGGTCACAGAAGATTCTTTACCAATTTATTCGTTAAAAATGTATCGTAAGTTAACACTAAAGAGTTACGTTGATTATTATTTATTGATCATAAAACAATACACAATTTCTTTTCTCTAAAACCACCTCAAAACTGCCAACACTATAAAATATTAAGGACAAAAAAAATAGAAAATAGAAAACTTTAATGAAACACAATATTATATTAATTTAATACTAATAAGAGTTTCATTAAAGTTTTGAGAGTTTTGAGGTGGTTTTAGACTAAAAAAATTTCTGTATTGTTTTATAATAATACCAGGCAATGGCTTCGCCACTCTCCCTGCGCTTCGCTACTAAGATTAAAATTTAAATTCTAAAAAAAAGCAGCCATGGTTAATTTTTTATAAATTTTCTGAACTTCGCTAAAATATAGAGTTATAGAAGATATATAAAAATAAATTTTCTGAACTTCATTTGTGATTCCTTGGGTTTTAAAAAATTCACAAAATTTCGATATTTATATTTATTTCTGAACTTTACCATTTTGTTTTTTGATATTATATAAGAATTATTAGAAATAACTTTGATAAAAAAACATGTCATAACCAAACTAAGATGAAATTATTATTCAAATACTCCAAAATATCCCCTTCTTAAATTATAGAGTTAGTGAAAAACTAGGAAATCACTTTGCCGGAGCTTGCGCTTCGCCACTAAGATTAAAATTGCAAATCTAAAAAAAACCAGCCATGGTTTAATTTTTATAGATTTTCTGAACTTCGCCAATTCTAATAATTTTAAAAAGGAACTCTAAAATAAATTTCCCCCGTTTCAAAATATCACGTTGCTAAAATATAATTATAGAAGAAGATATATAAAAATAAATTTTCTGAACTTCACCATTTGTAATTCTTTGGGTTTTAAAAAATTCACAAAATTTCGATACTTATTTTTATTTCTGAACTTTGATAAAAAAAAACAAGTCATAATCAAACTAAGATGAAATTATTATTCAAATACTCAAAAAAATCCCCTTCTTAAATAATAGAGTTAATGATGATGATGATGATAATAATAATTAACGTTAACTTACGTAACATTTTTAACGGATTAACGATTAATTCTGCTTACCTCTGCTAATTTTTCAATGATTCGTTAACATGTACATCTCTACTTAATTCTCATAAGTGATCAAATTTAAATATAAAACGTTATATGCAACATTTCATCAAATATTTGATGAAGAAAGTTATCCTTTAAAAAATCGACGAGACTTTATCTTTCAATATCTGCTATTTCGTATTCAGAATTTACGTTCTAGGAATTAAAGTCACTGCAAAGAAGATATTTTTTGTCTAACTCACTTTGGAAGTATGTGAAAGAGAATAAGATAACAAAGAAATTAATTATCGTGGAATTTATCTCGAATTCAGTACATAAAAGATCTGCGTTTATATCCCTATTTATATATTTCATTATCAAAGTAGCAATTAATATTTAAGCTTCCGAAACGAATATTCATAAGAACGGTAAGTCCCAAGTAAGACTACAAACTATTCTAGACAAAGTATGCTAAGACCACGTATACAGAATGGAAAGGGATATAATTCCCTTTGTAAAGAGAAAATAAAACTATGGAAAAAAGATTTTTGTCGGCTTGGAGGCACACCAATTAGGACGTCTTTCCAGCTCAAGGACAGAAGATAGTTTTGGACAGATCTTTCCACATCCAAAAGCGAATATCACAGAGCACAATCACCACTGCAACACAGACGAAAACGAGGTCGAAACAATAAGTGGACAAGACCAGAACGTAGGTTTCTCATCTGCCTGGAAAGGCTCTGACTGAAAGACAGGTGGGATTTCAGATCTTGGATAAGAAGGAGAACCTTGAAGGCGTTGCGTGATCGGATCGGTAGCCTGTGCAATTCAGTGAGAAGTGAGATCACACGAGAGAAACATTCGGAAAAGAACACGAGTGGCAAAGTTTTAAACAAGTTCAAAGGGTCGAAGTTTGAAAGCTTGAGATCCATAGAGAGGGAAGTTAGGGCAGGCAAGGCGGGATGTAACGAAAGTGTGAACCAGAATGGCTAAGATTACAAAGGGAGAAGAGAAAAGACTTGTATAGATTAGAGACATGAACATTGAAAGATAAGGAACTTCGAAGGTTACGCTCAAAACAGCGTAGGAAAAGAAAACCTGAGAAACACCAGGTTTAAGAAGGGAAGTAATATTTTATACAAAGCGACATCCGAAGGAGTGCACACTAGTTTAACTTCAGTTTTGTCACATTTGAATTTGATAAAGTTGTCCAAGAGACATTCAGTTATGATGTCGTAGGAGGGTGGAATAATTCTTTATCTCTCAAAAGATACTGAGGAAAAGATAAACAGACTTGGGTGTCATCAGCATATAAATGTAATGATAGCCCGAGGCGAGGCAAGCCAGCTTATAGGCGCAACAATGTAGGCAGCTCCCTATATATTGAAGAAGAAAACGTTACTAAGAGGGACACACGGCCTTCGTACGGGGAGGTCCTTGGATAGGCTTTAGTGGCTTTTCTCATCTATTATGTTATGTAATGCTAGACTTGGATGGTAACGAAGTAGGGAAAATTACCCGTTCAACAGGGACCTTGAGGTTTAAGGAGAAATGATCGCACATCGATCTTCTGTTCCGGACTTTTGTACTCGGAAGTATTTCCTTCAAATTAAAAGGAATGTTCATTCTTGGTTGCCTTTCTTGTAGATAGATGGGTTTAAAACGAGCAATAGCTGTGATTTGGTGCATTCTATATTTTTTACGTTCCCTGTCTCATTTTCCTGTCAAGACAAGTGCTATGCTTTGCTCTCGTAAACAGTGGCGGCTCGTAACTAAAATTAGTGGTGGTGCTGCATCAGAATTTTTTATCATTGTTTTAATATTGTGTAAAAGGAAATAAACATATAAAAAGAAAATTTATATATAAACTTGATAAAATCCTCAACATAACAAAATCAAGCATTTTTACTTACTAATAGCCTAAATTGTTACAGTTCAAGCTTGACCCATTAATTTAAAAACTAAATCCATTCTTCTTTTTTTAATTTGCGCGAAAAGATTAATTATCTTATTCGTCTCTGGATGACTACTGAGGATTTTTTTTTCTCCATTGAAAGCACTGCAAGTGCATTTAGTCTTTCAGAATTCATAGTGCTCCTTAGAAAAGTTTTTATTCTTTTCACTGTTGAAAAGCAGCTTTCTGCCTCTGATCTAGTTATGGGAATTGTCAAGAGGATTTCGATCAGCTTCGTAATTTCACTAAGAACATCATCTAAATTATTTTCCAAGATAAATTTTAGCAGCTCAATTAATTAATAAAAGAACCGAAAACAATATGAATTAAATTTTACACTTTATCACATTCAAGAATATAAACACGTTTTTAAACACAACACAAGCGGAGTAAAGAAGAAACACTACCTTCCACCAGCACACCATGACCAGGACTGTGTGTGCCACAGTGCTCTCTCCCTCTCTCTCACTAGCGTGAAGCTTCCTTAGAGATTAGCCTTCTGGCTTTTCATTTAAAAATCACCCCCAACCAGATAAAAAGCGAAGACTTCATAAGTGGTCAAACGTGTTTTAACTGCTTCGCCCTAGAGAAGCTTGTCACCCATGATTGCCTTATCAAGGATATTAAATGGTGCGCAGAGTGTGGCAATAAAACACTTACGTGGCTCTATTGCGACCCATAGAGCAAGAAGTGTTTAAACTGCAACGGAGGCCACCACACCTTAGCGATGGCTTGCCCTAAAAAGAGAGAAATCATCGAGAACAAGAGGAAGGAAAAATCCAGACGAGAAGAAGAGAAACAGAATCAGACATTTGAAAATGTCACAGAGGCTACAGTGGAGCAAATACGACCCACGAAAAACGTAATCGAACTAAAACAGGGTGAGTCATTGAACATATTTGCATGCATCTTGCATGCTCATGTACTAAATGTAGCAAACCCAGTTTCTTACTATATAGAGCTGAATCTTATGTTGAAGAACAATGGACTGTAGCAGATGTAGTTCCCCGAGAATCCCCTATCGGCGGACATACTCAACATAAGTTACAGGCCATCACCATCCGGAAAAACAAACACCCAACTAAAACCCACAAGCCAGTCAGACGCACCATCTCCCAACCCAACGGAATCAGAAGACCTGAGGTTCAAGGAGAAAAGGGATTCATAATAAAGATGAATCCATGGAAATCAATGCTACCCCAACAGACAGCAGTCACGAAGAAGCTACCCCAGCAACCCCAAAGGAAACTCAACAGGACACTTGCAAGAGCACTGCCATTGAGATTCCTGAAGACAAAGGAGCAGAGCGGCAAGAGTTTAATGTTAAGTTTTTTGCTTCGGAGGAGAGACTCTTTCCGAAGATCAATAATGAAATAATCCAGGGGATTAGTAAAGGCTTCATTAAGCATGAGTTTGAATGCCCATATACGACTGCTACAAATAAAAGAGGAACTTATAGCAGCTACAGCAGCGGAGAGGAACGCAATGGGGGATCAATTTGTGGAGGCAATTGACTCAGAGTTTAACCCATCCAAATTCTGGAAAAAAATATATATCACCAGAGGTAAAAGGCGCACAAAGGCTAGGTTCGAACTAAAACACAACAAGATAGAGGCAAAGGAATCCCATGAGATAGAAGCAGCATTCCGCGATCATTGGAGGGGTGTATTCGACATCTCTCCAAACGAAAATGAAGATTTAAATAGGGATCACGAGTTAAAGGTTATCGCGGAACTCGAACAACATCGCCTCGAGATCGTCCCCAACCATTAGGCGTCACCTACGGCACTAGAAGAGCAAGGCGTGGAATCAATGACACTCCAAGAGCTTAAAAACATTTTCTTCAATAACAAACAGAGGGCTCCCGGATAATCAGGCATTACTAGGGAGAATGTGGTACGAGCACTGGACTCCTTCCTAAAAAATATAGTCTTAATATTCAACCCTACTATTCGTGCCTGATACTTCCCAAACTCCTTGAAAAAAGGAAAATTTATATTCCCGCCAAAGCCTGGCAAGCCTCCTGATCAACCGGGCAATTTCAGACCCATAACCCTGCTAGAGACGCTAGCGAAACTGTTGAAAAAAGTAATCAATAACAGGTTGATGAGAATTCTAGAAGAGAAGTCCCTAATCTCGCAACACCAGCACGGTTTTCGGAAGCGTAAAAGCACCAAAACAGCATTGGGTGACCTCGTCGAGACTATCGCAAAGGCAAAATATAAAAAAAATACACAGACGTTGTACTTAGGACGTCCTGAAAGCCTTTGATAAGGTCTGGAGGATCGGCCTTAAGTACAAGATTAGAAGGCTGGAGCTACCCCAAACTCTCCCTAAGTGCCTTTGTAATTATGTCACGGATCGAGCGGCGTTTTTTCGATTGAAAGCCATGATAGGTCGATCTTTGAAGTCGCACAGGGGGTCCCGCAGGGAGGATGCATAAGTCTCACTCAACCTGTTTTGTATTTATATGATGGACTTACCTAGCCAGTTATATGACTCTAAGAGGTATATTCAATACGTGGATCATATTACCACAATCACGAATAGCCCATATAGGCACGTTCGACACATGGCGAGGGTCTTAGCTACAGAAATAGCCAACATTAACAATTACGAGCGGAAATGGAAAATCCGAACAAACACGGACAAGTTCTCAATCATACTCATAGGAAGACAGAAGACCTCTAGAGTCCAGGTGGAGGAAGAAATATATCGATACCAACACGAAGGCAGCGTGCTCGGCCTTCAAAGCTGCTCCAGCTCAGAGGATTAAATAAAGAAAATAAAATTAAAATATATAATACTCTCTGCAGGAAACGCTACCATATCCGTCTATCACATTAAGCAGACTGCACAATACAAACGCGGTAAAACTCCAGAGAGTGCAAAACTCTGCAGTGTATATCATCACCAATGCAAGGAGAAGAGAATTCAAAAGACTGATGGACCTACACCAGGAGATCAATTTTCCAACCACAAATGTGTCTCTACACAATAGGGCATGCAAAATGGGGGATAAATTGAACATCATATTAAGCGAGAAAGAGAGAAGATCTTTAGAAATCCCACAAGAGCATAGAACTAACAATAGAGGCAGCTTTAGGAGTTGGAAACCCAACGCGGGCAAACCGGCTCCCATATACACGTAAAACTGAGATTGCGATGCGAACTTATTATCATATCGGAATATAAATCAATCTGCAACAGACTGACAATAGACCACAAAGAAGGAAAGAAGAGCTAAAGAGGCGCGAGAGCCTCCATCTAACGTATTTAGAAGAACTAAGAAAATGAATCAGTAAGAAGAACCCAGGAGATGGCTGGTCACCCAGCAACTAACTCTAACTCTTATTCATTCCCTTTCACCACTTTACCTAAACTCGCTCTGTCCACTCTACATTTACTACACACGTTTAACTTCTATTTTTATTAAGACGCAAGATGCAAGACGCATGATCAGCAAAGGAGGCAAGGTAAACGGTAGTCAGACTATGCCGTAATGTGGCCAGCATTGAGACCTCGCGTAGTGGGAAAACTGGTTTCTGGCTGTAGCTGGATGTTAATTTGTGGTTTGCGTTTCCATATAAAGACGATCTCAGCCATGCGCAGTCGTCGTCGATCACTCTCCCGCAGAATGATGGTAGTATTTCTATTTAACATTTCTCGGGTGAGGGTCGTTCGATGCTTTGCAGTGTGACGTTTGATGGCTCCGTCTTGAAGATGCGCTGTTAGTCGCTGAGACAGGGTTGTAGAAGTCGTTCAAATGTACGAGGAAGTGCGATGCTCACAGTCACCGACGTTGCATTTATATTCGCACAAGATATTAAACTCCTGCAAGTGGCCCGTCGCGGGAAGGCAGCTATTTTTTTATGACGAGGCGCGAGCTTTCTTTGGTCTGTAATAAATTACTAATTTAATTTGTTTTGTTTGATCTCTGGGGATAACATTCGGGTGTATGATGGCTTTGATGACATTTTCGTCCTCTTTATATCCTGCGTTCATAGATGCTTGGTAATAAAGGTCTATTGTGCTTGGTTTTTCCTTTTTCAGCCTTGGGTTGTGGTATGAATCCATCTTCTGCTTTATGACATTATCAATTGATGTTTGTGGGTAGCCGTTGTTGACGAGCAGCTTAGTTACTATCTTTATTTCTGTATCAACTGCTCTCCACCTTCGGAACGCAGCGAAACAATTGAGAGAAAACACCGATATTGTCACCCGCCGAGTAGATAAGTTTTCAATTTATGTCATCCTTAACAAAGAAGATTATCGATCCAAAATGAATGCAATCCTACACGACACGAGCAAGTTCCGTATCATAACTCGAAATCCTACGAGTGACTTAAAAACAAATTAAATAAGCCCCTCCGCAAACACAACAGTGAAAATACTCCTCTAAAAATGAAATTATTTCAAGGAGATTACAAACCCCAATACGTCTACGGAAATGTCAAGACCTACACACCTGGCTAGCCGCTCCGACCCATCATCAGCCAGACACCTATGGTCACCTATCATCTAGCCAAAGTCCTCAACTCGCTCACTACCTCTTATGTCTCATCTGATTACAGCTTACGTTCAACAGAAGACTTTCTCAACATCCTCAAAATCTTCAAACCAGCCGGGTTCATGTCTTTAATGTACGTCGAATCCTTGTTTATCAATATTCCGGTGGATGAAACCATCGAGCTCATTTGCCAGAAAATCTACCACACTGAAGATAATACCCCCTTCCCTATCACTGAAGAGATTATACGACAACTCCTTGAGGTTTGTACCAAATAGGCGCCTTTTTATGGCCCTGATAGACATATGTACGACGAAGGGGCGAAGGTCCAGACTGGTAAAAAAACTCCGTAATGGAGGCCCTCATCAATAGAGCCTTCTCTCATTCTTCAAACTAGACAGCGGTTGTAACAGAAATAAAGATAGTAACTAAGCTGCTCGTCAACAACGGCTACCCACAAACATCAATCGATAATGTCATAAAGCAGAAGATGGATTCATACTACAACCCAAGACTGAAAAATGAAAAACCAAGCACAATAGACCTTTATTACCAAGCATCCATGAACATAAGATATAAAGAGGACGAAAATGGCCTCAAAGCCATCATACACCGGAATGTTATCCCTACCGATCAAACAAAACAAATTAAATTAGTAATTTATTACAGACCAAAGAAAACTCGCGCCTCGTCATAAAAAATAGCTGCCTTCCCACGACGGGCCAATTGCAGGAGTGTAATCTCTTGTGCGAATATAAATGCAACGTCGGTGACTGTGAGCATCGCACTTCCTCGTACATTGGGATGACTTCTATAACCCTGTCTTGGCGACTAACAGCGCATCTCCAAGACGAAGCCACCAAACGTCACACTGCAAGGCATCGAGTGACCCTCACCCGAGAAATGTTAAATAGGAATACTGCTATCATTCTGCGGGAGAGTGATCGACAACGACTGCCATGGCTGAGACCGTCACTATATGGAAACGCAAACCACAAATTAACATCCAGCTACAGCCTAGAAACCAGGTTTCCCACTACGCGAGGTCTCAATGCCAGCCGCATTACAGCATATCTCACCTTCCGTTTACTTTGCCTCCTTTGCTGATCATTAACAGTATTAGAAAGTTGAAAGGTTAGGGACCAACCCCACACTCTCGTGGGATGGGGTGCAAGTGAAAAGGAAGGAGTTAAAATTGATGAAAGTTAAATACAGTATGAGTTATAAAATTGCCCGGAGGTCGGACTAGTCAACTCTTTACAAAAATGATTCATATTAATATATTCCTTTGTATTTTATATATACATTTTATTAAATGACTTTACAATGATATTATGCCTTACTTCTTTTTCACATTACTTTCTTAAAAATCACTTTATTTGGTCTATGCACGATAGTTTAAAAAAATGATCACAATGTTAATTTATTTTATTTTGTTTATATATGACTTTCTTTACTTAGTTTGTACTTCTTACAATATTTTTCAACTAAACTCGCGTTTTGTCGTCACTTATTTACAATATTTTTCAATTAACTCGCGTTTACGTGATGCATTTACAGATCCCACGATTAATTTACAAGCGATTAATGTGAACTTCTTAGTTTCCGCTTCTTTCACAATTTTCCCTGCTTCCACTTCCTCATCCATCGTTGGAGCGTTTAGCTCTTCCTCTTATTGTATGTCTTCTTTTTCTTCTTTGTTTCTTTTTCTTCTTCGAACTTAACTTGGGTTTTTTTTTTGTCAGTGGTGGCTGCTTCGTTAGCGGACTCTTCTTTTTACGTTTGGGCTATTTCTACTTTTTCTGTTTGAGTCTTTTCTGCTACGTGGGAAGGTCGGTCAGTTGAATTTTCAGGACATCTTGTAAGTCGGGGTTAGGAGGGAAGAACAGCTTCTTGTTAGTCCCATTCTTTTGCAGGAGGCGGTTTAATTCCTCCGCAAACGTGCCGAGATTAGCCAGGTTTGCCAGGTAGGCAAAAGTTACCATGGCCATTATGCCTCTGCCCTCGCTTGGCATCACTAGCTTCAACGCCGTGTTTCCATGATTATGTTGCGTAGCCGTTGCTTCCACGAACGACTTTGCCTTTTCCTCCTTTTCCATCTTAGACTGTTCCCTATTCGCCCGGATCGCTTCCTTTCGGATGATACATTTCATAGCTAGCGCTCTGTAGTCCTCTCCGCAGTTCAGTTGATGTATTTTTGCTTCTCAGCCACGCATTGTCTCCATTTGTGACCGGAATGGGCGCAGTTGGAACACGTGATATATGTTTCTTTACATTCACGCGTCGGATGCTACTCGATGGCGTAGCATCAGTAGCAGCAGTCCACGTGAACGTATTCATCTGCCTTGATTTGATCTGGGGCTACTCGAAGATAAAATCCTAGGAGGCCTTGCTTCTTGGCCCTGTCAACCATCCCGATGGTCTCGAAGACGATTTTAACGATTCCGTTACCCTTGCCGAACTCCTCGACTTTGGTTATCTTCGCCCACTGATGCTGCCTCATCAGCTCTTCCCTAATTTCTTCACAGGAGTTGTCCGAGAAGAACGGGTCGAGCCGTTTGAGGATTATGGTCCGACGAACGAGGGTGTCCTGTGGTATGGCGGCTTTCAGCCCAATCTTCTGAAGCTCCTTCTTGGCCTCTTTAGAGACGAACTGCTCCATGTCCTCCCTCAAGTGGCATATGGCGGCGAATTCGATCGAGAATCTCTATTAGCCTCATGATTAGGAAGTTAAGAACTAAGAAGAAATATTCCAGCAGGGCGGGTCTTGTAGATTTTACCTTCCCCCCCTCGTATGACACGGAGGGAAACCAGTCTCTTGTCATGAGGGGCTGACCCCATGGGCCACCCTCGGGTAGCGAGATTCTACCCTTGTTGGGCTTCTATTCTATTCGTGCGTATAGAGCTTCCCCACACAACGATTTTCGGTATCTGGCGATAGCGTTTTCGCAAACTTGGCCTTCACTTTTCCTCCTTTTCCAGGGCTTGACGTCACTTCCTTCAACTATTCTTCTTTCACTCTACTTTTTCTTTGCTGATCAATGTGAGAGAAAAGATAGTACGACATCATGGTACTCTCCTCACTCTCTGCCCCATCCGGATTAGGAGAGGTAGGAAGGGGCCGACCCAGCTCGACTCTCCGCAGGATCTCTCTCCCCCACTCATTTCAGCTATATTTTGGCCGATTGCCAGTAGGGTACAGGTGAGAGACGGGAGAGGTTTTAGAGTGAGGGATAGACGAGGAAAAGGAAAGTGAAATTCATGAATTGTGTTAAAGGTTAATAGTTGACCCTAGTTGGTCTGCCTCAAAAATGGGTGGTGGAGAATGGGATAGGAGGTGGGTAGTGCCAGATTTTTCAGGCAGATCTACAGTTTAGTATTATTCTTATTTTTGTTCTACCTATTGTTTTAATCCCTATTTTATACTCATTCTCCCCTGACCCTCCTTTCTCAGTTGTTCGTCGGTCTGGGCTGTTCACCTGAGAGGCTGAGTCTGCTATCCGTTCTCCTTATGTTACCATGATTATAATTTCTTTTGTTATCCTTCACCTCAGCTGGAAGAGTCTGCGTCCCAGGAAGGTCATCCATTTTGGATTTTTAAGCCGTTTTCTTGTTTCCTGTTTTATTTTCTTTGGTCTTCTCATCATATTTTCTTTATCTTTTTAAGTAAACATTGCTGTTTCTTCGTTTTGCAGTTTCTTTCTACTGCTTGGAAATCCGAAGTTAGTTATATTATGTTCTTCTATGTTAGTCTCGTTGTATAAGTTTTGGTTTCTATCTTCTATATTGTTCCACAGAATATTTGCCTATCTATGTAGGTCCGTAAGGCTTCTGCATTCTCTCCGTCTCGTGTTTGTTATCCAATAGATAACTTTGTTTTGGATTCTTTGAAGTCTTAGTAGTCTTGTCCTGGATAGTGTGTAGGCTGGTATCGGTGTATAAGTTAAGACCGATTGTACCAGCGCGTTATAAAGTTTTTTCTTATATTTCTTGCTCAATCTTCTCATTTGTGATATGAGGGATATTGCTTTTTTGGTTCTGTATATTTTATTCCTCTCTAGGACTGTATATCCCGTTGGTTTTATTGTTAGTCCTAGCACTGACCCTTGGCGTGCATATCTATAGTTGCCCATGTAGGCAGTCGCCAGATGAGCTCTAATAAAAAAAAAAATGTTTCCGTTAATTTCGATTTGGAAGGTTTTTCTTCTTCCATTTGGTATTATTTTAAATTTTTGTATATTAGTCTTTATTTTTCATACTTTCTCATAATTGCTTATATTTTTTATTTTGATCTTTGTGATTCTTGCATGGTTCCTAAGGTTCCGGTAAGGAGTCGTCACAATCTGTGTGATATCTTTGTGTACTGCATGTTTATGGTTCCTTGTGTTACTAGTCTAGGGATAAAAGCAGTGTATACTGAGTAGAGTATCGGACTTAGTTGGAAGGTTGGTCCCTTGTATCCTTCTAGATCTATGTACGCAGATCTGTTTCATACATAGTTGCAGAACAAGCGTTCCATGTTGTTATTCATGCTCAGCCGAAGAATCTTGTAGATTAATCTTTCAGTGCAGACTTTGTCGAATGCCTTTTCTACGTCCCGCAGTACGATATCAAGTGTGTTTTTTCAGCCTTGGCTTTGGAGATCATTTATTCTTATTTTAAGTGCTTAAGTGTAGTTGTGTATAAGTGAAAAAATGGTATGTGGATAGAGAGGGAAAATAAGCAAGTGGTGAAAAGAGAACTTATTGTGGAAGATTTGCAAAGAAATGCTAGACCTGGTGATCAGGCCTATCGCTTTAAAATTGTTTATTTTGTTTGTTTCCTCTGTTGTTTTCGTTAGAAATTATATTATCATGGCGTTTAAACCATCTCTCTTATTTATAATTAATGTTCTTTGGTATGTAGTGTGCATTTGCTGTTGTTTTTATAAATTATTTTTACCTTAAGTGTTGTGCCTAGTTTCTTTGTTATTGTTTCTATGTAGTGCGTACATTTTTGTGCTTTTTGTTTCTTCTTTTTTCTAAGGTCTTGATCGTGGTTATTAGGTTTCTCTCGGTGCTTTCATGGTCAGTAATCGGTGGGTTTCCTTATTCTTGGTATCGTAGTCTTTGTTGGTTTGATTTAGTCGTAATTTGGGGCAAAAAACAATCTTTTTGATGCTTAGAACGTCACTTCGTTTCCCACAGTTAATAAGCTAGCAGAGCTCGGAAATCTGGCGCAACTTGGAGCTCTTCTGTTGTGGTTAATCATTTGAATAATTTCGTCATTCAATTTCTGACTAACCAGCTCCTGTATATTCCTTGAACGTTTTTCGATGACAATGTTAATGAGACTTAGCCCAGCCTCCCGGTGCAGTTCTTCTTGGTGTCTTCTTTCTTGCCTGCGTGTATCCGTGATTAGGTATACGCATTTGATCTCACCGCTTGTAGTTTCCTCTTTTGTGTCTTCGACACACATGAGAGGGCGGAAGCAGGGTACAGTAACGTAGATCTTACAAGTGCATTGTAGATCTTTCTTTTGTTGCTTTCACAGAGATTTCTGAACATATACAGAGTTCTAACTGCAGCTGAGGCCTTGGAGATTCTATCCTCGACGTGCTTCCTGTACCCAGTTGAGGTAATCCTCATTCCGAGTACATTGCACTCCGTGGTGTATGGATAGCGTGTATCCACCACCCTGACATCTGCTAGTAGCCTCCTACCGATGGGGACTACTTTGAACTTTTGCGGTTCGTTCGAATGTTCCATTGTGCCTCGTATATGTTTACTCTTTCAATTTCTGTTGCTGTCATACGAGCTTGCATAGGCGCATTTCTCCATGGACAAGTGATTATCTGGCTGAAATCATCGGCGAATTGAACGTTGAGGCAAGAGGGGTTCACAGGGACCGGGACATCTGCAGTGTAAATCGAGTAGAGAGTGGGACATATAACCCTCCTCCCCCTGCGAGATGCCTGCAATGAGCTGAAGCCTCGGTCCGTCCGTAGACCCTATACTGATGTACGCCGCTCTCTCCATGACAAAGTTACAGAGAGTTATTTCTAAGTTTTCACTTAGGCCCAGCCTTAAGATCTTATACTGCATTTTCCTCTGCCACACCTTATCATACGCCTTTGAAAAATCCCGACAAACAATATCCACGTAACTCCTTTACCGTTTGGCTTGGGCTAGCTTTTCCATGATGACATTTATTGCCATCTCTGTACTTCGCTTTTTTCTAAACCCAAATTGATATGGGTTGTAGAAGAAGTTCTCTTCCAGGTGGGACACCAGTCTTCGGTTGAGGATCTTCCCGAAGTGCTTCCCGCCAAATTCCAGGAGTCAAATCCGGCGGTAGTTATACTTCAACCTCGAGTATTTCTCATGCTTCGGCAAGAAGATCATTTTTGCCGTTTTGTAAGCATCTGAGACGTATCCCGTGTTCAGACAGGCGTTGAATATTCTTCTTATTCCTTCGATGATATTAGCTGGTGCCTTTTCGAAGTTTAATTTTGTAAGCCCCGATTGTCCTATATAATATTTCTTTTGTTAAAACCTTGTTACACCGCAGCATGAATTGATTAAATTAAAAACTTACTTCAGAAATAATAACTATCCGTCGTTATATATCAATAAAATCATTAGTGTGGGAGCCATGGTAAGAATTTAGGGGGACAATGGTAACATGTTAGAAATTATACATTTCTAAATAATGTTAGGAATCTGAATTTAAAAAAAAAAACTTGCATAACTCACTCTGTCCTGGGGGAAGGAAATTTTCCTTTTTAATTTCTTAGATCGACATTAAAATTTTAAGTTACATAATTAATTGTACAAATAAAGAAACACATGACTGAATGTTTAATCGCAAAATTCAACCATCAAATGGTTGTATATGTTTATTGTTTGCTTTAAAATTACTATGCTGTAATTTTATAGATACATATAGTGTAAAAAAAATATGTTAATTGAAAAATTGAAGTGAATGAATATTGTTGATTTTACTATATACAATTCCTGACATGCATAGCTGCATTTTATGCAATATATTTAATACTTATATGTTCTATGGTTAACCCACGGATAGACTAAATTGGTTATTACCAATTAGCAGGAAAGGGGTCCAAATGGACCCCAACCAATCTGTAGGTAAAACATTATTTTATGAAGAAATATAATATAAACCCATTTTAATTTTAAAGCAAACACGTTGGAGCATATTAACATTGTATTTAACTAAAAATATACTATATGTGTTAAGAAAATTAAGTTTATGATAGACTGTCAAATTCGTCGAAATTTAAAGTAAATTTAGCCGACACGTTAAAATTGCTTATGCTTAAAATCTCCACACAACTTTATTAAAATAAATAACTAATTATTACTATAACGTAATATAATTCTTACTGTATTAATTATTTATTGCCTACACATGATTTTTCTTTCTTAGTTGTCGAAAATTACGATGATACATTGATACCATACTTATTGTATTCAAAACAATGACGTCATTTTAGACAATTTTATTAATCTTTCTTTTTTGTGCTAAAATATGTAAGAATCGCTATTCTTCTCATTATTTCAAATGCGACAGTGTTCGTCAAAGGAGGAGTGTTCTTCTTACCGAAGTTTTATCACTTTTCATACTTTATCTGTCCTTTATTATCATTATTTTGTTTTATCACTTGACTCTCTTTATCATTTTTATCAGTTGACTTGACTTGTCTTGATTTTCCCTCGATTTGCGATGGCTACTAGTGCTATTAAGAGGCGGAAGTACAATGAAGAGTACATTAACTACAGATTTACATCAATCCTCGCTGATAGTATCGATAAACCTCAGTGTGTACTCTGCTTCAAAGTTCTGAGGAATGATTCTATGCGGCCTAATAAGTTTAAACATCATTTGCCGACCATCCATCCATAGAAAGCTAAGAGAAACCCCGATTTCTTCCAGTGCCATGAAAGAAGTTTGGGAAAACAGAACCTGAGGGAGAGTAGTGCTTTCAAACAACAGACCTCAAGTGCACTTGAGCCATCAATGCAGCATCATACGAGGTTTCTCTTGAAATAGCAAAGCAAACGAAGCTCCAAATAAATGGTGAAACCTTAATCAAGCCATGTGCTTTAAAGATGCTAAGCGTGTTTTTGGAGAGGCAAGTGTACGAAAAGTTTAACAAATTTCCTTGTCAAACGACACAGTGAAACGGAGAATTAATGAAATGTCATTTGACATAAAGGAAAAAGTGATACCGGAGATCAAATCGTGTACAACTGATATTTTTGCAATGCAGTTGGGGAAGTCAACGGATGCGAGTTCTTGTGCACAGCTACATGTGTGGGTTATGTAGATATGTTTTCTTTTGTGATCTCTAAGAAAAATATTGTTCTTATGCAACTTGAGATCACCGCAACAGCTGCACATGTGATAGAAAAGATTTCTTCTTTCTTCACAGCTAACAGGATTCCCTCGGAAAATTGTTGTTGAGTCTGTACATATGGGGTTCCAGCGATGCTGGGCTCAAAATCAGGGTTCCAGAACCGTGTAAAAGAAGTAGCTCCGAATGCCAAGGAGGTTCACTGTATGATCTATCGTTTTGCACTGGCGTCTAAAACCTTCCCTGATGAACTTTGCAAAATCCTGCTGGTAATGGTCAAATGTGTCATTTTGTGAAAGCTGGAGATTTGAAGTCTCGCCTTTTCTGGAACTTTTGTAGAGACATTGATTCGGAACATGAATTCTTCTCTTTTACTCCAAAGTGCGCTGGCTTTCAAAGGGCAATCTTGTGAATTGACTGTTTGAACTATGGAGGGAGGTCAAATTGTTCCTGGAAATTCAAGGAAAGGATTATCTCTTGAGTCAATTAATTGAGGTTTTGTGCGAGCCACGTCTTGCATACTTAGCAGATTTATTTGAGCAGCTAATTACGTTGAATCTCAAGCTACAGGGCAAAAAAAGAAATGTGTTTCACCTGATGGCTTGTCTTCGTGCCTTTATTACCAAGCTCCAGAATTTGCAAAGGAAAGTCGGTGCCGGCAATGTTGCCATCTTTGAAGGTCTTTCAACTATTCATGACGAGAATGATGAAGATCGTCTGCTTGACCCATTACTTAAAACTGAAATTAGTCAGCATCTGATATCCTTGGATAGAGAATTTAAAATATACTTCCCAGAATTAAAGTAGGAAGAAGGGAAGTTCATGAGGAATCCATTCACTGGCACGTTTGATATTAATACCATTACCAATGATGTTCAGGACGGTTCCTTGATCTCAAAAATTATTCTATTGCCAAAGATCTCTATGAAGTAAAATCTCTGAATGCATTCTGGCGTTCAATGTATCAGTCATATCCAACAGCTAGTGAAATTGCACTTCGACTACTCTTGCCTTTTTCAACTACATATTTATGTGAGTGGTTTATCCACTCTTCTACAAATCAAAAATAACAGCTAGAACCGACTATAGGTGGATCCCGACATGAAATGCGCATTGACAGTGATACAACCTCGGTTTCGTCCACCGACTGAAAAGAAACAATGCTAGACTTGTCATTGAGGTGTGATACAATTTTTGATATGAAAAATACTTTAATTGATTGATCTGCATAAATGCAATTGCAGATACAAATGCTTTCGATTTTGATATAAGAAATACATTAATTGAACTTTTAAGAAGTATATCACAAAAATCTATCAAAATATAAGATAATTATTATTGTTACCTTTTTAATATGCAAGAAAGCAAAGGTGTTCTCCTCATATACATTTTTTTACCTTTTGGTGGGGGGGAGGGTAAAAATGAAGGGGAGCCACAGGAGTGTTGAAAACTCTTAAAGGGGGGAATGGAGTGAAAAAGGTTGGGAAACAGTTTTATAAACAATATTTATTCACCTAAATAGATATACATACTGTCCCAAAGCCTATCTATTATTTTAAATTTCCTGAAATGGGAGCTATAACTAAGATATGCAGACGAAAATTCCCATTGCTTATACAGGGTGCGGCAGAACCGATTGAGCAGTTTTTAGGAGTTATAAAAAAGTTAGGGGGGTATATAGAGACGGTACGCCATATTTGGGGCGTACATTCCCAAGGAAAGCCCTGGGGGGCTTTGCCCAGGAAAGCGAGCCATTCCTCAGAAACCGGCAAGGGGTCACCTCCCTCTCCCCTCCTCTCCCCGAGCATTGACTCCTCAAAACTGCTCAATCGGTTCTGCCGCACCCTGTAAGACAATATTTCTGTCAACAAGAATGTCGATTTGTACATATTTGTGTAAAAGGCCCTGAATTCGCTAAAATTTTCCAAGTGCGAATAGGGACTTCTTTGATTGTTTTCTTCTGAAATGGTAAGATTAGACTGAAGTTGACGTCTCGATCGAAGAGTGGGACTGTGCTTAATACAGACGCAATGGTGTTAGTTTTCATTCTCTCTCTTGGACTTGGACTTAAAAAAGGTGGTGAAAATTAAAGAGAGAGAGAGAGAGAGTAAAGTGGTGAAATTGGGTGATGTTAAAGAATAGAAGTGGTGTGGGAGACAGAATAAATAGGTCCCAGGTGTAAGGGTAGCTCTTTTTTTTAAAAATCTTTTATTAAGTTTTTATGTTGTTTTTTTGTTTTATAAACTATTAAATTTATAGTTTATAATAATTAAATTGAACTTCTTAATTTAATTAGGTTATATATGAATTGGAGGCATTCAATCCTTCATTTAGAGCGGGTTTTTTGTTCCCGCTTTGGGTTTTTGAAAAAGTTTTTGTTACTGAATTTTAACTTTTTGAGATTTACTATTTCGAAAAATTGGTAACATTAGTGTTATGATTAATTACTAAAGAAATCTGAACATTACACTAGTCATTTGTTGTACTTTTTCCATGTGTACTTCAGAGTCACGTTGCCGTCTGTCAGAGCCTTGCTGCTTTTAAAAGGTCTTTTTTGTCGAGCGACCTCAATGTCCAAGCGTGTACGAGATAACTCGCGGGACAGGCAGGTAGGTGCCAATGGCTTGCCGGATCTTCTTTGCTCTCTCGTGGAGCTCCACGTTGATCGGAGATAATCCAGCCGAGTCGTGGAGCCCCCTCTGTTTTGTTTTTTTGTGTTCTCTACTTCGGGTGTTTGTGATGATAAGCAACGCTCTGTTCTGAATTTTTTGTAGCTTCGCACTGTGGGTCTCGGTGCTCGCGGCACGGGAGGGTACAGGAGCCTCGAGCGAATGCATGCATTGAATATCTTGAGTTTATTTGAGGAATTTAATGTACTAAACCAATCAACTTCTCTCAAATCTTTTATATTCTCTTTCACAACTCTCAAAAACTTCTTTTATATGAATAAAAACCTCGCACTACACGTGGAGTGACATTGTATTTATTAAATCGGATTAATTTTCTCTTTCCATTGGCCGTGTGCCAATGACGTATAATTTTGTGTTTTGCCCCCCAAAAATTGTTTAATAATTGATTTTTCTTTCTTTTATTATTTTTAACAAGTCGTTTTCTCAGGTATAGAAAATGCTTCGCATTTTCATTTTCTTCAATTCGATTTTATCTCAGGTAACTGAATTAACACTTTATTATTTTTATATCTTAATACAACTTTAAGTTCTTTGTCTAAAATAATGTTCGATATATATATATATATATATATATATATATATATATATATATATATATATATATATATATATATCATGAGCGAGAGAGAATGATGAAATCAATCCAACTTCACCGCAGGAAAGAGAAAACGGAATAATTTTTCTTCAGAAATATTTATTTCTTACTTCGAAATATCTGAACTGAGGTGGGATTCGAACCGTGCACAATGAGGCAGCGAGTAACCGCTTTGATCTCAATTAAACCGCCCTTTAGACCACTCGGCTACGCGGTTTAATTGAGATCAAAGCGGTTACTCACTGCCTCAAAGTGCACGGGTCGAATCCCACCTCAGTTCAGATTTTTCGAAGTAAGAAATAAATATTTCCAAGGAAAAATGATTCCGTTTTCTCTTTCCTGCGGTGAAGTTGGATATATATATATATATATATATATATATATATATATATATATATATATATATATAATATATATATATATATATATATATATATATATGTCGTAGAATGGACTCTCGACGATATACCATATATAACTATTCGTTGAGGGAACTTATTTAATTAACTTTAGAGTGCGTGGATGTCTAGGCTGGCTGATGTTATGTATCTTCGATATGCTTAAGAAGTGGAACTGAGCTCAAGGATAATAATATGGCTATCATTAATAAAATAGAGTTTTATTAATAAAACTATCAATAACACACAAAACGGAAAATATTGACATAAACAGAGAATGGAAAGGGTCGTGGGGAATCTAGCTAATCCGAGGATTAAGATAGATTTAAAAAGGTAAAACAAATATAAAGTTAAAGGGATTGGATGGTTCGCTAAACCATTTAAAGCACAGGATAGGGTTGACAAAAGGGTTAAATACTCAAAGGTAACGTTTAGCTTCTGTAAATACACTTGTTGTGCAGAGGAAGGCGACGTGAAGGAATTTTCGGTCCGCTGGCGAGTTCCAGCCGAAGGGGGGGAATTAAATGATCCTGACGTGGCGTCTTGGGAATGAGAACCGTTTCATGACGAACGGACTGGAAGAACAATGGCTGTTCTACGTTGTTCTCTTCTGAACAACAGGGGGTGAGAACCGTCTCTTGTCTATGGGCTCGAGAACAATGGTTGTTCTAATGTTGTTCTCTTCTGAACAACAAGGGGAAAGGGTGAGGACCGTTTCTTGGCGAACGGGCTGGAAGAACAATGGTTGTTCTACGTTGTTCTCTTCTGAACAACAGGGGGGGGGGTGAGAACCGTTTCTTGTCAACGGGCTCAAAAGAACAATGGCTGTTTTAACGTTGTTCTATTTCTGAACAACAGGGGAAGCCTAGTGGACTTAGCGTCACGAAGGCTCGAACCTTGGCACTCAAGGGATATTGTCCTTCTTCTGGACAAGTGATGGTGGATCTCGAGGTCGAGGGCCCTTTGGTGCACAAGGTGAGACTGGACCGTAGTGATGTCTCGCGAAGAAAATCTGGATCTCTAATTTGCTCTTAGTGGTAAAGTTTCCAAATAAATAGTCGGGGCATCCCCTTGGCGTGGGGGACAATGGAGTGCGGGCTTCGAGGGAATGCACAGCCGAGCCTGAGAACAATACGTTATCTGCCCATAAGCCTAACTCAATCTGGCGAGGTCAGCGCATGGGGCGAACGGGGGAAGATAAACCTCCTTGTTTAAACATTGACTCAGGCGGCTGCGATAAGGCGCCCGGCTTCAAAGCGAAGATGCACGTGGGTAGCATCGTGGTTTTAAATAACATGTGATAGTGGTTGAAATTAAGTGGCCTTACCTGTTCTATCACAATTTACAAATGTTCCCGTTGATGAAACCATCGAATTGATAACCAATGCCATTTACCATACTGAAGGCTTCACACCTCTCACCATTCCCGAAGACATATTGCGACGGCTCCTCCAAGCATGCGCAAAAGAAGCACCGTTGTACGCTCCCGATGAGAAAATGTACGTGCAAATTCGATGCCGTCGCGATGGGAACACCCCTTGGCGTCCTATTTGCCAATTTTTACATGGGCTCAGTTGAGAACAAGATTTTCAAAAGCAATATAGCGCCCAATCCTCTAATCTACGCGCGCTATATCGATGGCATAATTTTGAATACGGATAACCTCGAACAAGTGAACGGCCTAGTTGAAACTTTCAAGAACAACTCGCGTTTGAATTTCACCCACGAAACAGAAGATGAAGGATCCCTTCCCTTCCTTGATATCCTCATAAGTGCCCAGGAGTCCAAATTTGTGACCCAATATACTGTATGTTAAGGTCACGAACTTGGGCTTCTGCTTAAACGGTTCTTCTGAGTGTCCTGAACGCTACAAGAGCTCAGTCATTAATGCCCTAGTTGACAGGGCAATTTCCCATTATTCCTTGTGGACAGCTGTTGATCTCGAACTTAAGAGGGTTTCCCGAGTTCTCGTTAACAACAGCTACCCACAAGAATCCATTGACGCCACCATGAAAGAGAAAATGAAATTGGCTGCTGGTCCTGGCGTCCGGCTACTCCGAAGAAGAATAATATCGACCTTTATTACAAGGATAATATGAACACCGGCTATCGTGAAGACAAAAAGGTTTTCAAAGCCATTCTCCATCGTAATGTAACCCCAACCAACCCTAATACGGATATAAATATGATTATATACTACAAGACCAATAAAAAAAGTAGTTGCATCATGAAGAACAGCTGTATCCCCCCGACGAGCGCACGAATATTCGTGAAAAGTATGTGACTGCGAACACCGCAATTCAAAGTACATCGGCGTAACCTCCACAAACTTGTCAAGGCGACTGGCAGCTCACTTTCAAGATCGCGCGATTAAAAAAACACGCCACTCTCATGGCACTACATTAACCCGTGAAAAGCTGAATAAGGACACCTACATCATCTTGAGACTCCAAGACCTCAGAAGATTGCGGATGGCCAAAGCCGTCATTATTAAAATGAAGAAACCGGCAATTAACGTGCTACTTTAGCCGGAATCCATACTTCCGACATCTCGGCGTCTCCGAGTTGACCGCCTTTAAAAGAAGCACGTTTTCAAACTTCATTTTCCTTAGCCTCCTTTGCTAGAGAACTAGATCGGAGCGACAAATATCTGGTTTGTTGACTAGCCTACTGTGGAACCTTCCGTCATAGCCACCCCGGATAAGAGGCAAAGCTGCAACCGTTGGGGAAGAATTCTTTCTATCCCTGATGGACCGGCAGTGATCATAGAGGGGCATAAAACCGTCTCTATGTGAGCTGGAAGCAGCCTCGATAGCCAAACCACAGAAGAGGCGGCACCCCGGGTGGTAGTAGTTGATTCAATTACCACCTACCATCAATTCCGCCATGAGTCATCCTTCTGGAGGACCATTCCGGGGCCATCATCTCATTCATCCATCATCTTCACCCAGGCAGATATACCGACTACGCTAAGAATTGTGGGGGCGGGGAGATCATTCTCATTTTTCATCTCAAAAAATTAACATACTTTTATCCAGGCAAACCAATAGGTGTAAAGAAGAAAAACATCTCGGGAACAGACACTGAAGACTATCTACGCGGACATTGGAGTTATACTCCTAAGATTAAATGACCAACATAATTGATACGTGGCGCTCTGCGACACTGAGAAATATCTTGACTTCCTTCTGAGTGAAAACGCAGTAAAAGAAAACTATTAAAGATCGGCGTCGTACCTCAAACTCCACCTGACGTACAGACAAAGAGGTCAGTGATTTGCAGGCGCCTCGACCCTTGGGTGGGTGAACACACGGCAAAGGAAATAAATAGGAAGTGGAAAAGGAGCAAGGCTGGGCAAAAATTAAAGACGTAATCAAGTTTAAAAAGGAAAATGGAGAAGATCACAGCCACGTCTTAAAAGTTACCTTTAGATCAATGGAAATAGCCAAAAAAGCATCGGAACATGGACTGCTCGCCTTCTACACCAAAATTTTCTCAGATCAAATAGAAAAGGAAACATTTGTCTCCGTGCAAGTCTGCTTCACATGTTACGCCCTCGACCAACATCCAACTAAAGATTGTAACTATAAAGGAAAGGCATGTTCTGAATGCGCAAGCCATGGACACAGGTGGGACGAATGCAGGAGCACATAAAAAATTTCTTGAATTGCAGAAATGGGCACAGAACTCTAGCTATTACTTGCCCAACAAAGAAATAACTAATTCAGAAGAAAAAATTGAAAGAAACACGGCAACAGAAAGAAGGAAAAATACTTCCTACGCCTCAGCTACTGCAAACGGAAAAGCCACAACACCTGCCTCACAGATCACAACGGTGAACATCGAGGGAAGCATGAAATCAGAACTAATCCTTTGCATAATGCACGCCCACTTCGTCAATATGGCGAAACCAGGCTCATATCCAAAGCAACTCAACACCATGCTAGAGAAAAACGGGCTAAAAAAGATGTGGTTCCCGGAGAACCAACCCTCGAACGAGCTATGCAAAATTAATATGACTCCAAAAGAGAATGTAGAAAACACAATCTCTGAAGAAGACAAAAGTGAAATGGACACCGAGTTGGAGGAAGAATCCACCGAAGAGGAAACCACAAAGACGAACCCAGAAAGACAAAACCAAAAGTGAACACCCAGGATCTTAACATCAAAGTTTACGGATCTCATACTAACACAATACCCAAACAATACAAACAAAATGAAATTGTTGACGGAGTTATCAAAGCAAAATACAGATGGGAGTATGAAGCAGACGCTAACGAAACCAAAGTTCATAATGCATTAAAACAAGGAATGATTCATATCGCCCCAGAATCGTGCTACAACATCTCAAATGGAGAGTTAAAAAGGGAAAGAAATGGACGCACTCGATCCCCAGGCCGCCCAGAAAAAATAAAGTCGTTAAGAGACCTTAAATAAAGAAAGCAACATGGATAAGTACCAACGGAAAATTATAATATTCACGCTGAATGTAAACGGATGGCAAGAAAAACGACTGGCCTACTCAAATATAATAAGAAAAGAAGATCCAGACATAATTATTATAACCGAACACTGTATTAACACATAAGCGGATACCATAAAAATCCCAAGCTATAGAGTTATTACCACTAACTACACCCAAACAAGATACGACGGTGTAGCATTTGGCGTTAAAACCGGAATCGACCTCACTGAAATAAACGACTTAGAAGAGTCCTATCTAGCCGTAAAAATAAAAATCACAACAGGAGATTTGGTCATAGCAGGGGCATACTAAACCCCAAGACGCTCGTACCTTCCAATTTCCAATTTCCTCAAGCTCTTCCGACGCCAGGCCTCAACCATACTAACCGGGGAACTCAATGCAAGATGCAGAGAGGCAGGATACACAACAGATACAAACGGAACAGGTAAATCCCTCCAACTTCTAATACAAAGAGAAATAGTAAGTAGAGAAGGACCAGACTTTCCGACTTACTTAACAGCCCGAGCCTCAACTACCTTGGACATCATACTTACCAATCAAAATTTTAACCTAAACCATCACATAGAACCAGGCCCCGCAACCCAATCCGACCATTTCAACTTCAACTATCCAAATTAAAATACCACGAGGAAAAGCTATTAGTAGAACAAACTGGAATGGTTACAAAGAATACTTAAGTACATTAGAAACTGGATCCCTAAACAACCAGGTAATAGAGAAAATTGAAAACCAACTAAAACTAATGACTGAAAAATCGTTGAAGCGGACAGAATTCACACCCCAATAATAGAATACAGAACCCTACCTACTCCCAGGTGGAACCATGAAATACAGGAAAAGATGGACGAATTTCAGAATTTAACAAAAGAAATTACAGAAATGGGTAATAATATGGAGAAGTACCGAAGGCTAATTGTAATTAGAAGGCAGATAGGTATTCTTATTAAAAAAAGTGAAATCTAGTATGGAACAATATAATAGGCAAAATGGATGTCAAAACAGATCCGAGGAAATTCTGGAGAGATTACAGAAAACTACGAGGATCACAATCAAAAGATAAAATAAAACTTAAAATACAGGACCGGGAATTGCAAAAAAACGAAGAGCTCCAGGAGCACTTCCAAAATCACTGGAAACAAATATTCTCGATATCACCAGAGGAGAACCAAGAATATGACGTGGATCACGAAGAGGAAATCTCACAAACCCTAGACGCGTAACAAGAGCGAACTGCACCATACAAATACGTCGATGCCACCTTTTAGGGGAGGGAATGCCCTTCTCAATGGCTGAATACCAAACAGTCATAGAATCATTCAAACAAAAATCACCAGGTCAAAGCGGCATAACGAAGGCACATCTAATAAATGCTCCTGAAAATGTGCATGAATCGATAGTAAAGATTTTCAATGCCTGCCTTAATATTGGGTACTTTTCCCAAACCTTTAAAACCGAAGCCGGGCAAACCAAAAAACAAAGTCAGAGGCTACCACCTAATCTCGCTCTTTGAATTTCTGGGTAAAGTCATAGAAAAACTCCTAAACGACAGGTTAATTAAACCCCTTACTGAAATTAACCTGTACAACCCACAACAACACGGGTTCAGGAGCAAGCGAGGAACGGATACCACGCTGGCGAATATAACAGAGAAAATCGCCACAGAAACAGCGCGAGGAAACAGAGTAGACATAGTACTCCGCGACGTTGCTAAAGCCTTCGACAAGGTGTGGTTGCCCGGCCTAAAATCTAAGATCTGCAACCTTAACCTGCAAATAAATGTTTGCAAAACATTATGCAACTACCTGGATGAAAGAAAAGCCGTACTATAAATAAACGGCCAAACAGGCGACCATATTTACCTGCAAACGGGTGTCCCCCAGGGAGAATGCCTCTCTCCAACGCCGCTGTGCACAGTTTACACAAGGGACCTTCCACAACCAACTCACAAATGTGCAATGTACATCCAACTAGCGGATGACATTACATAAATAATCACCAGCGACAGGAAGAACCCCCGAGACGTAGCTCAAAGAACAGCGAAGGAAATAAAGAACCTGAATGACTACGAAAAAAAGAAACAAAATCAAAACAAATAAAGAAAAATTCAAATTAATACCCGTAAACAGACGGAAAACAGCTGCAGTACAGGTTGATGGAGAGGCATATCCATACTACACGGAAGGGCGTGTCCTCGGTCTAAAACTAACAACAACAGGGTACACCTGCCACATAACGCAGAAAATCTTCGAAACAAAAATTACCATGTCGGCGCTGTACAGATTCAAAAACCTATCTAATAAAAACAAAATAAAATTATACATGGCTTTAGTTCGTCCAAGTTCCTTTACCCAATAGTACTGATGAATATGTTAAGTAACTCACAATTAAAAAAGGTCCAACGTATTCAAAATCAAGCCACAAGATTCATCACAAACTCAAAAAGACAGGATCGCATACCACCAGAGGAACTCCATCGAAGAACTTCAATAGAATGACACTTTCAGGTGAGTGTAGGCTTGGACGGGACAAATTAAGCTTATTGAGTTTAGCATTATGGGTTTGAATGACTTGGGAAGAATACAAATTAGTTTCTTTAACAATAACTGAAGGGTAGCAAATATTTTCACAAAAGGAAAACCCATAATGCTAAACTTAATAAGCATAATTTGTCCCGTCCAAGCTTACACTCACCTGAAAGTGTCATTCATAACCTATCAGATTATAAATTATCGCCACGAGAATCTTTTCTTCTCTCACTTGGTCTTCAATTTAAGTTACCTGTTTTTTCTCACAAATTCCCAAACTACTTCCAGTTTTTTGAAAAATTCATCTATGATTTACAACCTCTTCCTATACTTGGGAACTTTCAACATCTCAAATCATCTTTTTCCCTACTTACAAATGAATTTTACATAAAAATTAAAAATCTTCGATTTAGTTCTCTTTTCATACAAAAGAATGATTTCCAGCTTCTTCGTAACCTCGGAAACAATCCTAATCTTTTTGTCACCCAGCCTGATAAAGGTAACGGTGTTGTGATTCTCAACAAATTTGATTGCATTAACAAAATGAATAACATCCTCTCAGATTCATCTAAATTTAATCTTCTCAACAAAGATCCCTCGAAACTTTCCCAAATTATGGATGATAAAGTTAATTGTTTGCTTTCTAAACTTAAAAAATATTAATATCATTGATGAAAGAACTTATAAACAACTTTTCTCCTCTGGCTCCAATCCCGGACTTATGTATGGCCTTCCCAAAATCCACAAGTCTAATGTTCCCCAACGCCCCATACTAGCGGCATACCTAATGGCAACCTACAAGTTAGCTAAATATCTAGTACCTCTACTTAACCCTTTTACCAATAATCAATACAAAGTTAAAAATAGTTATTCTCTGTCTGAAGAATTCAGGAACTTGAAACTTCCTGGTCATCACTTTTTGTGTAGCTTTGATGTCGTCTCCCTTTTTACAAATATCCCCGTTAATGAAACCATAGACCTAATCATCCAAAAGACCTTTCCAGAACTGGATTTGACCTTTCATAAATTCACACCGTCGCTTTTACGGTCGCTTCTTGAACTAACTATTAGAGACAACTGTTTTTTGTTTAACAACTCCATCTATCAACAAGTTGATGGTGTTGGAATGGGTTTCCCCATGGGTCCTCTTCTTGCTGGCATTTTTATGTCCAACTTTGAAGAAGTTACTTTGCGAGAATGCCCTCCTGCTTTGAGACCGATATTTTACCGTCGTTTTGTTGACCATACGGTTCTAATATTCAAACAGAACAACAGTCTCTTTCATACTTTGATTATTTTAATCATAGCCATTCCAATATAAAATTCACAATTGATAAAGAAAAAGATGGAAAATTACCATTTTTCAATTTTCTCATGTCCCGCTCCTCGCCTAACTTCACCACTTCTGTCTACCCTAAATCCTCCTTATCTGGTCTCGGCATGAACTTTTACAGTTTTTTGTGATATTTCATATAAGATCAACAACATCAAAACCCTCCTTCACCGTGGCTTTCAGCTTTCATCTGATTATTTTCTTGTTCATTCAGAATTCAGTTTTCTTATGGGTTATTTTCAAAGGAATTGTTTCCAGCCCTCACTTGTACAAAAATGTATCTGTCAATTTTTTTATAAAAAATACCATCCTCCACAAGAAATTTCCTCTGTCCCCAAGGATGTCCGCTATTGTCTTCTCCTTGATATTGGCCCACTCAACCTACCCTTACGCCGAAAACTTAATAAGCTTTTGAAAAGATTTTACACACATACCAACTTAAAATAGTTTTCCTTAACAACTATCATATTGGACAATTTTTCAGAACTAAAGACAGACTCCCACCTGAAATGAGCTGTTCAGTTGTCTATAAATTCATTTGCCCCAGGTGCCACCAGGGGATCTACATTGGCAGCACTGTTCGCTCACTTGGGGCTAGGGTCTGTTCTCATCTTGGTATTAACTCTCGCACTGGCTCCACCTTGACCAATAAAGAAACTTCTCCCATTCGAGATCATTCAATTAAATGTAAGACAGAAATTTCCCACAAAAACTTTCAAATTATAGGACATGCAAAGGACTCCACTTCCCTCCGCATTCTCTAATCATTATTTCTAAAACAACTAAATCCCAGTTTAAATTCTGAATCAACTGCTTTTCCCCTTCTCATTTCATAAATCACTCAAAATGTTTTCACAACCTACCAATCTTTAATCAGTTCCTTCTATAATCTTTCCTCAGTCTCTCCGCTTTTCCCCTCCACTAAAGGTGACTAATATTTTTGTGTACCAATCAATTGCCCCAATTAGTATTTTATATTTATTCATATTTAGTGTCAACAGTTTTTGAATTATTTTTTTACATTTTCAATTAATTAAATAATTTATTACTATTTCTGCTTCATTAAGTGACTGATATATGTGTCAACCAACAATTGCATCAACTAGTGTTATATTTATCCATATTTAAAGTACCCATAATTGATCCATATCTAAAGTTTCAATAGTTTTCAAACGATTTGTCAAAATTTCAATTAACTAAATAATTTATTTCTAATCCTTGTGTGCATTATAATTTTCGTAATTTTAAACTTGTTCTAAATCTATCTTATAGACCAGAAGATGGGTAAGGTACCCGAAACGTTGTATTTAATTAAATGAGAAATTTTCCGTCTCATTTTGGGATTTATCCTCAACCTATATATATATATATATATATATATATATATATATATATATATATATATATATATATACACGAGGAGCGGTTAATAAGTTTTGCGAATCGGTAGGGCAAAACAGAGGAAGGGGGATGGCTGTTTGTGGGGGTGTTAGGACAAGTTATAACAAGTCAGGACCTGCAGCCGCACGCTCTTGCCTCATTTATTTAAGAAGCAGTAGTTGATCGCAGATCGTCAGTCACAAATTTTTCAACAATGGAGAAGGTTGAGCACCGCGCAATGATCAAATTTTTTACCAAGGAAGGCAAGAATGCAAAAGAGATCCACGAACGCATGGGTGCAGTGTACACCAACACCGCCCCTTCCTATGCAACCATTGCTCGCTGGAATAGGGAGTTCCGCCTTGGTCGTGAGTCCCTTGAAGATGACCCCGTCAGACGTGAGCACCGAGGACAATGTGGCCCGTGTGGAGAGGATGATCCTCGAAAATCGACGGGTGAAGGTCGAAGAAATCGAGCGAGAACTTGGAATATCACATGGAAGTGTTATCAACATCATCCACGACAATTTGGCCATGACAAAGGTCTCTGCCTGTTTGGTCATTAGAAACCTCAAGAAACCTCACGCCCCATGATCGACTTCAACGTCTTCAAAGTTGGGTGGAGCTGCTGATCCTGTACAACCAAGACTCGGCGTGATTCGAGTCACGCATAGTGGCAGGTGATGAAACGTGGGTCCATTACTGGGATCCCGAGACCAAGCTCGAAAGCATGGCCTGGAAGCACAGGGGCTCTCCAACCCTCATCAAGTTCCGGACCCAACCCTCAGCCAGAAAGATCATGGCCCCCATCTTCTGGGATTCTGAGGGAGTGTGGATGGTGGACTATGGGCCTCGTGGAAGGACCAGCACAGGCCAATATTACTCCGAGGAACTGTCTGGGTTGAAGAAGTGCATCCGTCAGAAGCGGCGCGGCAAGTTGACACGCGGTGTCCTGCTCCTCCACGACAATGCCCCTGTCCACAAAGCCAGAGTTGCACAAGCTACCCTGCGCGAGTGCGGATTCGAGGAGCTCAGCCATCCCCCCTACAGTCCAGATCTGGCCCCTAGCGACTACTTTTTACTCCGCCAGCTCAAGGCTGCACTGCGTGGACGCCGGTTTGGGGATGATGAAGATGTCCAGCTCGCCGTCCATGAGTGGATTGAAGAGCAGTCAGGAGATTTTGGGTTGTCGGGTGTTCGAAGCCTCAGGAACAAGTGGCGCAAGTGCATTGAAGTCAAGGGTAGTTATATTGAAAAATATTAAAACACTTTTCCTCATATCTCGTTTCCTTATATCCGAATTGCAAAACTTATTGACCGCCCCTCGTATATATATATATATATATATATATATATATATATATATATATATATATATATATATATATATATATATATATATATATATATATATATTCTTATCCAAAAGTAGGCGTCCCTAAGTTTTCACTGAACACAACAAATACTACTGCCAGAGAACAATTTTTAAATAATAATATTCTAATTGCGCTACAGTCATGGCCAAAAGTTTTGGGACTAATATATATATATATATATATATATATATATATATATATATATATATATATATATATATATTTAATTTTTTCGCTCGTTTTTAAAATTTACTTGATAGGAATAATTATTCTAATATTTAAAATAATTGCAAGCTAATTTAAAATTCATCATTACAACAATAATAAGAAAAACAAGAGTGCATTCCTTTGCTGTATCCAAAATCGGGCACTGGTCCTGTTCTTATAAGTGGTGAGTTTCAGTCTCTGAATCTTTGCTTTTCTATGAAGAGACTAAAATGATGACAAATATGGAGTAAATGAATGATATTGTGTAATTATAATCTTTTCTTTTTAATATTTGTTAAATAAAAATAAATGTTTGAATCTTTTCCAATTGCAGAAATGATTCTTTCCAAAGAAAAGCGTGTGACTATTGTTGGTCTGCGCCGAACTGGCCTGAAATGCAGACAAATAGATGCTAAGGGTATTGCATCTAGGAGCACCATCTTTAGGATCATTAATGAGATTAAAAAGACAGGTTACACTCGTGGGAATAAGTCTTCTGTAACACCCAGAGCTTCCAATGAAGGTCAAGATCGCCACGTGGTAAGAATCAAGCTTAAGGATCGAGTTACTTACACTGCCAAGCTTGGTCACGATTGGAAAGAGACAGGTGTGAACACTTCAACACATGCGGTGAGGTGGAGATTTTTTGCCAAAAGTCTCAAGTCGAGAAGGGCTGCGAAGAAGCCTCATCTGACCAGAACTTTTCCGATTAACTCCACTTCTGTAGGAAATATAAAGAATGTTCTGCTGAAGACTGGGAAAAAGTGATATTATCTTATTAAGTTCCATTCTGCTTACTCGGAGCCTCTGGAAGATCCGTCGCTAGGAGGGGAAAATGTGAGCACTTCCACGAGTCTTGTATCGTGCCAACGGTGAAGCATCCGGAAACCCCTCTCTATGTCAGGGGCTGCTTCTCATCTAAGGAAACTCAAGCACTAGCAATTTTGCCCAAGAACACTGCCAAGAACTCAAAACGGTCCCAAAGCGTGCCTCATCAGAACCTTTTCCTAACAGCTCAAGACCAATTTGAGGATGATAACTGTATTTTTCAGGATGGTGGCGCACCTTGTCACGAAGCAAAAGCAATAACAAAGTTCTTGGCTGAAAATAAAATCAAACTTTAGGAACTTTGTTCCAGTATTTCGCTAGATTTGAACCCAATAGAGAATTTGTGGACGATAATCAAACTGACGATTGATAAACAGAAGTCATCCAATTGTGAAGCATTGTGGGTGTTTATCGAACAAAAATGGATCAATATCAGTTAACATATCACAAATATGGTCTCCAGCCTGCCAAAATAATTTAAAGCAGTCTTGAAGAACAAAGGACATCATTGTAAATATTAACTGCGCGTATCTTTTGACTGTATTTATTAATCAAATTGGTTTAGGCTCTAAATTTTGGTAAATTTCGCCTTCAAAGTATGATACAAACATACTAAAACAATATGTAACCTTTGATTAGTTCTATTAAATTTCTTATATGGAAAAATAGAGTAGTTTCAAAACTTTTGGCACTAGCTGAATGTTCTGCAAATATTATTTATTCACTATTTTTGTCTTTTGAAAATTTAACTTTAATTGGGTTGTTGTTTTGGCTCTTGATAGTCTTTGATTATTAGCTGGAGTTCTTCTGGACTTGATGAAATTCATAATATATCGTCAGCAAATGTGGCTTAAATATCTCTCTTTAATTCTGGTTTCATTTTATACCAAGCTTTTTTGTAGCTATCAGGACGGTGGCTCTCATGGTTCTCACTAGGACTACACCCTAGAGCATGCCATCTTTCAACCTTTGTTGCCACACTTCTGCTCTCAAGGCTTCTACAGCAGCTGAAGTATTGTGTTCGTATTTATTGAGTGCATAACGTGTCATATTGGAGCCATGCCAGTGGACATCACGGATGATTTCAAATCCGAAGGGTGAGGGGTTGGTTTCCACGACGTATCAATCCAGTTTGATGCCGGTGAGGTTCTTACGCGCGTTACGTCTGTGCCTCGTTTGTAACTAGTTTTATTTTATTTGATGGTATCTCACAAAGCGTGCCAAGTGCTCTTGAGGCATTGAAACCCTCCCCTCCCTCTCCCCATCACACACACACATACTTTTACTTCGTTCGCAGTATCCATGACGACACGGCTACTGCGTATCAGGTGGATGTCGAGATTATATTTTACTGAGTTCCTGGACATTTAGGAGTTGCCAGGAATGAACTCACAGATGAGGGGGACAGGCTTTAGGCACAGGCTGAATGATCGGCCCAGTATTTTGCCCTTCCCCACATTTACTAAATCACAGGGATTAAGGCCGCTGTAAAACAAGGAAAGACGAGAGATGGCGCCCCGGAACAGGAAGCTGCGTACCATAGCGCCGCGAAAGTTCCAGTGGACCTATCCTCCAATGTCTCGACGGCTGCAGGTTGTCTTCTGGCGTATCCGAATCTGATACATTCGAGAGAGCAAACATCATCGGATAAAGCGCTCTCCTGAACTTTTTTTTGAGACTCATAGGGTAAGAACCTTTTTGGTAGGTTAATAGGTAACGCAATCTTTCTTTTAATCATGATAGATATACCAGCTGGATAATTAAGCAAACACAAAGATCAGAAGGACAACCTCTGGTGAGTTCACGTGTATCAGGAACCTTCTTCGCCCCTGAATGAAGGGGATTCGTTCATCGTCAGGTGGAGGTGGATTTTGGATCCCTTAGATCACAGGAGAAGAATGTGTGTGTGTTGTGCCGTCCTCCAATTGATGGCCAAATCTCTACGTGCGCTGATGTATGTGTCAGCTCTCGCTTGGGATTGAACCCGACATCTTGAAGTCAACACTTCAATGCCGTATCCATAAACTAGCGAGTGTTCTCTACTTTATGGTTGAATGTTTTAGAATTAGGGAGATCCTGGTCGGTACCTGTCTCAGTATTATGACGGGCGGGGTTACTAGCGCCTACCCCTTGTCCTTATGAAGGACTCCTACATACTGGAAGAGCCTCACCCCCTCGAATTAATGATTTGAATGGTTGCTTGCACGCTCAAGTTCTTGAATGGGGCAAACCTCCCCCCCGGCACCTGGACATGCCTTGTAGATATATATTTACGCGTTGTTTTTATTTTTTTTGCTATTTTAGTTTTGGTTTGAGTTAGTTCAAAGATAGATTTTTGTAATTTAGGTGGTTCTGCCCTCACTAGTGGCCACCAGAAGAGACCATAACATTGTAAAAAGTAGAATATTTTCTCCTGCAGATGTATAAATAGCTTTGATCTCCCATTTTCATTTATATTGGTTTGTACTCTTCTAGTGACTGAGTTTAGCCTTAATGACGATGCTGTGTTCCTATATAGAGAGGAGATAATGATATAGGTCTTACTAAGTCATTGATTCGGTAGTGTCCTCGCTACTGAATCGAATGCTTTTTCATAATCTTCACATAGCTTATATGCACTGTTGAGCAGTCTACAGGTCATCATATGTACTACAGATAATTATTTGTACTAAAAATAATCATATGTACTGCATATGATCATATGTACTACAGATCATCATATGTACTACCGATTATCATATGTACTGCAGATTATCATATGTACTACATATGTACTACAGGTAATCATATGTACTAAAGATTATTATATGTTCTACCGATGATCATTTGTACTACAAATGATCATATGTAGTATAGTTACTTCAGAAACCTGTCAACTCTTTGGACCACTTGTAATCGAGCGAATGTGTTAATCCGTTGCCCAGAAATGGCTTTTAAAAGAATTCCATACATTGCTGATTATAGAGTAAATGGCTTCAAGTTAAAGATACACTGGTACCTGGCATCTTAGGAAAAAGTTGCTACATTTTTGTATATCTCATCTCACCAACACTAAATTGGACAGAAAGAGACTTAACAATTATTCTAATACAAAGAAACAGCTATAACTAACGCTGACATGTTTACTTAGTAAACATGGTGGGAGAGAGAGGCAGATGTAGAACAAAAGGAGAGAATAAAATGAGTTACGGATAACGAAACCTGTAATGGCAATTTCTTTATCAACTCTAGATAATAAAGTCCTTGTAAGAAGTTAATACAAAGTGCATTAGTATTAAATAGTACGAATGTTCACATAAATGGCGAACAAAGCAGCACCAGGTTAGGTAACTGCATTCTATTTTTAGTTGATCCCTCAGAATTTGAAATTCCGTTAAGTTGGATTTTATTTAATAAATAAAGAAAGAATTGAGAGATAAATAAGTATAAAATAATAAAGGTGAAGATCCCGAAATTAGTCTTATTTGGGAGAGAGATCAGAATTCTTGCATCAATATATTCAGGAACAGAGAAGTTTCCAGCAGTATCCTTCAATTTCACTTAATTATCCTCAGTGACATTTTTTGTTACTCGCAAAATTGTCGTTTAAAAATAACAAAACAAAAGATTTATTGAAAAAAGCAATTCACTTACACATTCAAAACACCACTAATCCACTGGATAGTGTTATTTATGTTTCAGTAAAGAACATATGAAAGCTCACACAACCTTTTCTTAAACAACATAATATTATTTACACTTTAATATATCCAGCTATCCATTATGATCTGTCTGCTCTTAAGTGTTCAAAATTCACTTCTTTCGAATTAATTCCGTTTCTGGAGCGTGGAAAAGAGAGGAAGAGAAAGTGCGATCGAATCGATGACTTCGTCGATTTCAATTCTTCCTTGAATTTCTGGAGGTTGACTTTCTCAAGTCACGGGTCATGTGGTACGGCATTATAATTAAGTCCATTTTTAGTTCTTTTAGGGACCGAGTTTAATGTACATGTCCTCAAGTAAAGGGGGGAATTGGGGTTCGGGAATGAATGGTGGAGTAAAAGAGGAGGAAAATATAGGAGTAAAGACAAAGGTATCGAAAAGGAAAGAAGTGCAAATGATCGTTACAGCTAACCAGCAATTCTAAATGCTAGGGCAGCGAGGATACGCTATAATAGCCCTCCACTGATAAAAATACCTTAATACGAAACCAACCACGGCAATATTCAATTCAGAAAACTGAAAAAAAAAGTTCTAACCTAACCTTACCTTTTCTTTCCATCCAAATAAATTGAAGTTTCTCAAAATCATTGAACCTGAAATAATCTTTAAAAAGGTATTATTTTGTAAGAAATATGTTTATATTTGTGGAAACATGTTTCCAATACAACCAATAGATAGTGATAAACTGTTCTTTAGAACTGAATAGATGGCTCTCAATGAAAATAAAGTTGCTTAGGATATGAGAGAAATAAATTCAAGGAAAATTATATTTAATTTTAAATTTCAATTTAAAGCCTAAATATATTGGCTAAAAATATTTTTTAAACTAAATTTTAGGCAAAAACTTACGTTGGAGACATGTGTAAAGCAAGTAAAGGAGGAAAGAATACATATAAGACGCTCCGAAGATGATCGAATAAGATCGAAAGCTCTGCAATTTAGTTTGTTTTTTACCAACCCCATTCATTTAAAAGAGAGATGAATACAGGAAAAGTGATCCACCATCTACAAGATGAACTAAAAAAGACAGTTAGAAGAATAGAAAGTTGCCAAAGGGAATTTACTAAGGCGAAATATACCATGGTCTTCAACAAAATTTGCATTCAAAAAAGACTGCTACCCATCTACACTAATATTAAAACCCATGACCTAGCAGAGGAAAATGAACCTATAACTATAGCCTTTCGTCGCCATCTTATAGAAAAGCAAATAAATTTTTTTAATAAAACCATCCCCAAACTTGAACGTGATGTTGAGGAAACGTTATCACAACTTGAAGTGTTCGAAATTCCACATGCAACACGACACTCTATCAAAATGGCTCTCTCCAACAACGCTTTACAAACGGAAAACTCTGAAAAAGCATTAAGACCAAAAAGCTTAATAAACTGTAAAAGGGACGTATAACATTGCCAGAATCAACATTATTCATCAATATCTCCCGGTATACGCTCTCCACTAGTGAAACAGAAGCTCTTAACCTCGGTTTAAACTGCTACCTACCAGCCAAATTTGATCCAATTTAAAAAAAAGTTGAACTAGAATCCCTCTTCCAATCCCTATTGAAACTACAAGATCAAGCCACCATTGAAATTAACTCCAACCTAAAAGACAAACTACGCGCAGAAGCCACCAAACGAAGGTGCTTTAATGGCAGCAAACTTATAACACCATCAGCTCTCTAAACATCAACAAAGAAATATTCGTAAGAAAAGCTGACAAATCCAACATATACGTCATTCTAAACAAAGAATAATATAACAACAAATTGAATACCATCCTAAGTGACACCACTAAATTTTAAACATATGAAAAAGATCCAACAGAAGACTTAAAGAAAGAAAATAAATAGACAAATAACTTAAAGCTAATGCACTGATCGGAGGACTTCACTTCCAAAAGATCATCGGCGATTACACACCAGGATATCTGTATGGAAATGTACAAATCCATAAGCCGAATAACCCATTGAGGCCAATCATCTCTCAAGCCACGACACCAACGTACCGTTTAGCTAAAACCCTAAATGAAGTAATAAAACCGTACATCTCTACGGAGGAATTTATCGATATACTCCACTCTAAAAGACCGGCAGAACTAATAGCATCCCTTAATGTGTAAAGCCTGTTTACGAACGTGTCTATGGATCAAACCATCGAACTCATTATACAAAATGTGTACCACCATCCAACAATGTATCCTCCAAATCTTGACTCAAACATCTTAAGGAATATGTTACGTTCATTCACATCAGAGGCTCCGTCCAGGACACCGGACGGTAATCTATACACGCAAGTGGATGGAGTGGCTATGGGGTCACCCTTAGAGCCGACCTTCGCCAACTACTATATGGGTCAATTTGAAGAGAGATTATTTGACAACAGTTAAAATAAGCTACACACATATTGCCGATACGTAGACGACATCTACATCAACGTCCAAAACGAAGAACATCTGATAAACATCAACAGCAATTTGAGGAGAACTCCTTGTTAAAAGAGCACGGGCATTAAACTCCCTTTTTTGGACGTTGAGGTACAAAACATAAATGATAGCTATATCCCAAAAGTACATAGAAAGAGTACGGGCATGGGAAGATTCGTCAATGCGGATAGTGAATGCCCTGAAAGGTATAAAATAAGTGTAATCAGCTCATACATCCACCGAGCATATAAATACTGCTCTACGTGGGAACTTTTCCACCAAGAGATCTTACGCGTAAAACAAACACTCGTGAACAACGGTTTCTCGAACAGCATGATTAAAAAACAACTCCAATCAATTTTAAATAATCGCTTCAAAGATACGGATACAACGAAAAGTAATCAGGGCGCAGTAAACAACATCAAACTATATTACAGAAATCAAATGTCTACGGCCTATAAAATAGATGAAAAAAACATCAAGGAGATTATTAACTGTAGCATCAAGGTTAAGAATCAAATGGGCAAAGTTCAACTTATCATCTAATATAAAACGACAAAAGCCAACAATCTCCTCATGAAAAACAACAGCTGCCAAAACTCCTCGAATGTAAAGTCAACCAACATAGTTTACGAGTTCAGCTGCCCTAATAAAGACTGCAAGCTTTATAATAACTCAAAATATATTGGCATGACAACTACCACCCTTTCGAGACACATCTGCAAAGCGGAAGGCCTAAAAATCAGATGGAGAGCGTGCACAACATCAACCAAACGAGAGATATTCTAGTTGACAACACCGTAATTAGAAGAAAAGAGGCAAATAAAGCTAGGGTGAACATCTTAGAAGCCATCTTAATAAATGAAGAAAAGCCAGACATCAATAGTCAAGTGGTAAGCTGAAATCGAACATTAAAGTTGTTTTAAAATTCCACTCACCAGATTGGCTCGTTTCCTTTACCGTAGCGCTCAAGCCAGAAAATATAAATATCCCCTAAAAACCGTTTTATTTTCATTCAGTCCGATTCTGACACCACACATTTCATCGGTAAAGGAGGAAAGAATACATAAAGACGCTCCGAAGATGATCGAATAAGATCGAAAGCTCAGCAATTTAGTTTGGTTTTTACCAAACCTATTCATTTAATAGTTAAATGAAAGAAATAAAATTTCTTGAATTTTTCAGGTCCAGTGCTGGTTCCTACTCTCAGGAGGTTCCAGCAGCCAAAGTCCGAGCCCCCAGGGATAGGTTTCCCCTCGACCTGGCCATAGCGGGAGATCCCGTGAAGTGGATCCGAGAGAACCGCCAACTGTGGGACAAGTGCATGGACTACAAGAGAACGGAAAGTAAGAATGCGCTGTGGATTGCAAAGGCTGTAATCCTGGATAAGACGCCAAAATACCTAAAGGGCTGGTGGAAGGGGATCCGTGACACATAGACGCGCCTCCACAAGAAGAAGTCTGGAGCTGCGGCAAAGAATTTTACGGAAAGGGAGACTTGGCTCATGGAGCACTGCGCCTTCTACTCCGGGAACGTGACCCACCGTGGACATCGTGTCAGAAGTGTAAGTATATTTGTTACATGTTATCATTGACGAATTTCAATTTAAAGTTAAAATTTCATGTAAAATTGTAGTTTAAAATTTCAATGTAAAATTTCACTTTACCGATTTTAATGTAGAAATTCACTTAAAAATCTCAATGTAAAATTTTACTTTAAAATTTTAATGTAAAATTTCACTTTCAAATGTCACCTTTAAATTTAAATGTTTCATGTACTGTCTCATTATTCCTTATGTCGATTCTCTACATTATTGAAGCTCCTTCCACAAGCCCCAGCACCAGCCATGCCAAAGAGTCTTCCCCTTGAAGTAAACCTGGAGGATGAGTCCCTTACCAGAGCAGAAATTCAAGCTGCAGCAGAAGCCAGGGCTGATGGTGAGGAGAGCGACATGCCCAACACAACCAGTAATACCGTCTCCTAAAGCAAGAAACGGAGAACGCAGCCAGATGATGAGGTTTTACTGGATTTCCAGAAGAACATCCACAGAGTTGATGAGACAGCTTGTCAGCCATGATCTCCATCCCACTACAGAGCGCGATGCCTTCGCCAAGTATGTGAAGGTCACTCTAAAGGCGCTCCCCAAGTACAAGTACAATAGGGCCAGGATGGAGATCAGTAACATACTTCTCCATCTTATAGAAGACACCACCAGCCGTAGCACTCCAACCTCCAGCCTTGTGAAGCCCTCTGATCCGCCCACACCAACCTCATCCTCATGGCAGCAGTACTACCCCACCTATTCTTACCAGCCTTACCATCCCTTCTATCATCAGCCATTCCAGCACCACCCCCAACCCTTCGAGCAGCACACACAGATGCCACCACCTGATTCCACCATCACTACTGCCTCCTCCTCCAGCAACCAGATGTCCTCCATGGGTTACCTTGCAGCCTATCATGTGATGGACAGCAGCCTGAACTTCTCAGGCATGTCTGATTTGCTCCATTCAGCATCGACCCCCAAACCGACCAGTACCAACATTATCACCAGTACCACAACCACGACCACAGTCACCCTCAACACCCCAGAGCCAACACAAAGCTCTGATAAAGAATACTAGACAGTCTATGTTTGTAATCATTATTGTACTGATTAATTTCAATATATATTAGAATTCCTGTTTTTTGTACTTAATGAAATGAAAATAATAAAATTTATTTTTCTAACATTTTTATCAAATTTTAGTTACAAGTTCATGATAAATTCATTACATTTATAACACATCGTGAAAAGAAATTTACAATAAAAGTTCAGGAATAGACATTAAACATTAAATCATCCGATCTTGCCATTGCACTGATCCTGCATCTGAGCAACACCAATGCTTAATGAGGTTTCTCTGTCTTTTTCCCTGTTTGGTGGCTGTGTTGAGTCCCTGCACATCAATGGTGTCAATCGGGTTCTTTCCCTGCCTCCAGGCACCAGACACCACATCCCCATTCTTGTTGTTTTTGTCCACAAGTTGGTTCTGGAGGCCAGGAAACCGGATCCGCATCAGGTTTTGAATGAGCAGACAGGCTTTTACTATTAATTTGATTGTCTCTGAGTGGTGTTGCATGGTGGTGAGCAGGACCTCAAAGCGGTTGACAAGGATGCCGAATGCATTTTCCACGACCCGCCTTGCATGTGACAGTTGGTAGTTGAATATCCGTTCGTCATGATCCTCCTCCTTCTGCTGTATGGCTTCATTAGGTGTGTCTTCAGCCCAAATGCATCATCCCCAACGATGAAATATGGCACATCTTCATTGTTGTTGCGGAGAGGATCTGGTTCCGGGAAGCCGATTACGCCATCTTCGATGCATTCCTTCAGCTCGCTGTTGTTGTAGATCTGTAGATAGGAATTTGCAATCTGCATCCACCATTACAAAGAGAATGATGCTGAAGAAGCTTTTGTAATTGTAGTACTGTGTACCAGTCTGGGGAGGTCGGGGGGGCTTTGCAAGCAATGTGCTTCCCATTGATGGACCCGCAGATGTGGGGAAAGTTCCACTTCTGATAATATTGGTTGGCCACTTGTCGCCAGTCATTAGAGGTGGAGGGGCAGACCATGAGTTCATCAAAGTACTCACCAATGATTGCCTGGCACACAAGATATATGATGTTGTGGGGGACCCTCCAGGAAAACTTCATATCAGCGTACTTGTTGCCGGATGCCAAGTGTCGAAGGGTTAATGCCAACTTAAATCCGGGTTGAAGTGCTTCTCTGTAGAAGGTGTTCTGTTTGGTCAGCCTTGGTGTTGGTCGACCCAGAAGCTCGTCGACAAACATGGCAGGGGTCATGCGAAGAAAGTGTAGAGTGGGCTTAAATCTTCTCTCCTCAGCTCCACCATCAGCTTGTCGTACACGCCGTAGAGTGGTCTCCTCTGGATCCAGGGCCTCACCCAATGGCGCCTTCTTATTATTTCTCTCCGCCTTTGTCTCCGCTGGGTGAGTTGCAGATTCAGACTCATAAGGCTCTGTTGTCGTTGTACCAGTATAATAATTGTGTTAATCCGTACTGGATCACCCATAGTGATGGCAAGTGTGTACACCTGGACAACTGGATTGATACTGAGGACATTCACAGAGATCTTCTTTTTTTCAGACTCCTGAATAGTCGTTACCCATTCGCTTATCATACGTCGTCATCGCCACTGTTTCGTTATATGATAGTTAACTAATCCTTGTTATCGCTTTGTATTCGCTGCATTCGGTAGATATTCTTTACGCAAGGGTTAGAAGAACAGTCTAAGGTCGTTCATCAGTCGCTTCTCATTCATTCCATATACGCTACCATCACAGTCAACGATTAAGGATCGTAGGCCTAACGATTGACTAACGTATACAACGAATGGCTAACGAATTGGGAACGAATTAAGAACGAACGTTTAACGATCGATCATTCGTTCTCGATTTAGAAAAAAGTTTTGTGCATGCCAAAAACTTTCCAGAGCCCCACAACGAATACGACGAATGGTAACTTTTCTCGCGTCTATTTAGTGACATAGTCACTGATTACCACATACAATCTTCCAACTGTTCATCCGACAATTCATTCACAATACGCAAAATTGCTTGCATCCTCCCCCTCCCCACGGTCAACTAGTGAAATAATAAAATACGAAGTACTAGATTCAAACGACTGGCTTCCCCTATACATTTCTTTACACACATCTTTCCACCTGGAAAAATTAAACTACAAAGGAGGAATTTGGTAAAATGCAAACGAAAGTTATATCTGATCATCTCGTTCCCCATGTGCTTCATCTCTACAGGTTTAAAAATCTTTCTCAAGTTTGAACTTTGAAATGCATTTCATCAATACCCATTAACAGAATCAAGTGTCCATAAAACGGCATTTGCAACCCCTTTCGATCTCTCTGGGTTTCTTTTCATGCCACTTGGTATGAAGTCGTCATCTCAAACGTTTTTGCGTTTCTTACATACAGTACTCTTAGAACTTTTATTTGTATTATCCTTTTAGATGAGAGACTGGCATATTCATCCAACTACGAACAACACATTTCACACCTCAAACAAGTTTAGGAGCGCTTGCTTGCTTGCTTATGACTTGAATGTTATCCCACGCAATTACCAATTGGGTGTGCAGAGGGCGGAATTCCTCGGGCATGTCTTGATCAAGGGAGGCGCACCGTTTGAAGATAGGGTAGAGAAAAAAAAAGACCCTCCCCAATCGGACAACTTATAAATCTCTCAGATAATTAACGGGCCTCTTCAATTTATCTCGAAAGCATGTTAAAAATAATTTGGGGGCCCATGATTGAGCTTCTCAAAGGTGCCTTACAACGTCGCAAATGCCCTTTGGCTCGGTGCAAAAATGCCAAACACGCATTTGAAATGGCTTAAACCTCAATCGCAATGTCATCAACTCCATAAGTAATTAGCTATAGCACCTAATAAAATGATAATGGATGCAAACTCAGAGGAGCGAAGCAGCATTCGAGCAGATAAAAGAAATAAATGGCTTCCATTTGTTTTTCGAGGTTGTTTACCACTGCCCAGAAAAATATGTGCTTGTTTTCAAAGGAGCTCTGTTCGACAGAGGTGGTGGGAAAAAGAATTCCCCATAATCCTCAGATCTCAAGACAGAACTTGCAATTCGCTCTCCTCCCTTTAATCATTCTTTATTAATTACCCGCCAGTTGGATTTTATCATGCAATTCCTTAATGACCCTAAATGGTCTAAGGAAATGATAGTTAGACCTGTAAATACACTAGCCAGGGCCAACTAAATCGCGCAAAACAATTCTATTCTGAGTAATACCACATCGAGTAGTTCTGGACTTTCTGTCACAAATCTCCACTGACCACTCAGCTCGGGGATTTTGAGTACAGATTTTTCAAAAAGATTGGGTACGACTCCTTGACCTAAGAATCTTGCCTGCTCCAAGAAATTTGCTGAGAAGGAAGCACACAAACTTACAACTTTCTACTTTCTCTCTAACTCAGATAATCAGGCTATTATGACCGCCTTTCCTTAAAACGAAAGTGTATTCTTGTCCACAAATCCTTTAAAAAGAAAATATTTATTCTGGAATTACATACTCAGTTGTCATAACATTTATCCTACTCAGTAGCAAATACTTTGTATAACCTTCAATACGTAAAGATAGTCTTTACTTACATATCGTCCAGACAACACGCACAAACAAACTAACCATGTTGCCTTTCAAGAAATTCTCAGTACTACATATACGATTTTTAATCATACATATTGATATCTCAAATTCCTACACCCAATTGGATGGTTATAATTATCACTTATTTATCGTCGATGAATAAGAGATGGATATAAGTTATACCTGTTAAAGATCAACCCACAAACGAACCCATTCAGGCTATTTTGCATGTCTGAATTTTTAGATTTGGAACACCGAAAACAATCATTTCGAAAAATAGAATTAATTTTCATTCTAACCTTTTCTCTCACTTTATCAATCCTTAGGGCATTCCGCATATCTTTATATCGCCTAACAATGCAAGAAGAAAAAATCACCGACTGAGGCATTGATACTATTTCTGTAAGTGATCATTCTTAGCCTGTGTGTCACCGAGAACCTTGCTATCAGTAATTGCATTTCATTCTTCTCGCCTATTGAGAGCAAACCAAGGCAAATGGCCCCATTTCAAAAGCCCAAGTTCTTTATGGCTCATCTTTGGCTTACCCTTTCTCTTTCATCTGTTACTAATGGCTCTATGGCACTGAATGAATTCTCAGAAGCCCTTAAACTACTCACAGTGGTCTTTCGCTCTATGTGTACTCGCAAAGTTTTTGACGGAAGATCTTCGAATTTACACGTATGTGTTCGCTAAAAATTTGAAACCCTCCTCGAGGTATGACAAGCAACTTTATGGGCCTTATGCAGTGAAAATTGAAGGCTAGATAAAATTGAGAAATATAAAAGATTGTTACATTAGTTATTGAGAAATTATCTCAGGATCTTTAGAGTTGTCGCACGTTCTCCGCCTTTTTATGTAAATTTCATCGCTAATGCAGTTTTTTATGCTGATCTCAAATGTGTTTTTTAATTTAGGCAAAGTTATATTTTATAATTATTGAATTATATGAGTTAGACGATTAAAATCAATTTAATTTTATATTAGTTGTCTGTTAACTAATAATAATAATGTATATTTTCAGAATTGCGATTATGAATGATACAGTGTGAAATCTTAAAAGGTTGTGGTCTCATTTGAAAATGCGGAAAGATGTGGTCATTTTTTTTTTCAGGAAACACGGCTGTGACGATTGGATTTCCTTCAGGAAAGGAACGTGGTTTGCTTCCTCTATCGACTACAATCGCATTTTGTAAGGAGATAAATATCAATGCGTATACGGCAATGGACTACAACAACTACCTGTTGGATAGGTGCGCGAATGATATTCTCAGTATGCCTTCTCAAATTGCCCGCCAAGGAAAACTGCTCAAATTGACGAAACATTGTATTATCGAATATAATATAATGAGGGAAGAGCTCTTCAGCACCAGTGGGTATTTGGAGTGATCTGCCGAGAAACTCGTGTGTTTCTCTACGCTGTTTTATCAAGATATCGCCAACTTTGGAAGAAAGTATTAAGACTTGCATTTCACTTGGGACTACAATAATAGGTGACAAATGGATTCCTGGAATAACTTCAAATATAAAACCGCCAATCATTGGCACCGAGATTGTCTCAAGAGAATCACATCACACTCAGCAAATTAAGAGTGTATAGAATTGCCTAAAGCGTCCAAACAAACGCCGTTGTGGTGCACACCGTTCCATCTTAGATTCCTATTTATGCGAAATCGCATGGCGTAGAAAATGCGAAAATAAAAACTTATTTAAGAAGATTTTGCCCTCCATTTTGAGTTTAAATGTTAAGCTAATAGATTGACCTAAAATCGGGGAACGTTATTTTGAAATAAGTGTTATAAATATTATTTGTCTCACAATAAAATAACTAACCTAGCTTCAAAAATAATGATTTATCCACAAAAAAGAAATACTTATTTGGAATAAGTCTAAGAAACTGAATTAGTGGTGAATATTCACAAAAAAATATCGAAGAAAGTATATGAAAACCAAACGCAAAACATCCTTATCTCTTAATTTATTTCTCCGGGAATAGAAAATAAAAACATTTTCAAAATGTTCGCAACTATGGTACATACATGATTGGAATGTAAAAAATAAAAAAAATATTATGTTCTTTTAAAATAATAATTAAGCTGGACTTAAAATCAAAAGCTGTAATTTACAGTTTTAGTATATTTATTTATCGTTAGATGAAGAGCGGAGATTTTTTGTTTTTAACTGATACAAAAACATAAATGATTAACGAAAGTCACAAATTTGATTAGCGAGGTTATATTGAGTGGTCAATCAGCAAATCATCTGTCGGTAGTCAAGACTGAAGCCTCTGTTCAGAACATCTCCCTGCTCGTTGCCGTCCGTGTTCACGTAGATCATGAATGGGCGAAGAGTAGCTGCAAATCAGGAGTGAATAATAATAAAGAAACCCCCGTTTTATTTAATAATAATATTACTAAAGCAAAAACCAACGCTGCACCATTACGAAAATAAATTCGTGGAGAAATTGGCAGAGCTATGGAAGTGGAAATGTAGAAGCACAAAACTTGACTAGCCAATGAGAGTCCTTAAGTTGGTTGGGACAGGTTGGGAATTCTCCAAAATCAGTGTGGATGAGGGACAAATGTGAGCTGTAAAACCATTGAATTGCAGCCTAAATCAAAGGACGGCTCCGCTTTCGATTCAGTCCCTCCAGTCGGCCAAGTTATCCTTTCAAGACCTGAATCGACTCTTTCTATTCCTTTGCCACAAGCCGCCCTACACCCCCATTGTCTTATTCCCCTCAACCTCCAAACTAAACTGTAAAAGAACCTCACAATAATTACGTGTGTGTGTGGGGGGGGGGGGGAGGGGATTCAAGGCAGTTTGACATTTATTGACTAACGCACACAATGCAGTCAAGGCTGTAATTTTTTTTTCAACTCTAGCTCTTTCCTTTAGGGCAAGAGAAAAAGAGTTGTAGAGTGGTCAGTCATTCCCAATGGGATGGGACACGACCATCACACCTGGATGGACTCTTGGATTGGGACCACCCCACTTGGATGTATCTCGCGTAAGGTTAAGCTGCAATCGAACTCCAACTTCCTAACTGTCGTACGGACCGCAGGACAGTGTGCTATAAAATTCCCACAGCATGCAGCAGCTTTCTTCCATTCTACCCTCGTCCCTCAGGACAGCCTCAAGGAAAGCGGTGCCCCACTTAATTTTGGGAACGTTTCTTCTTTAATCTCTTAAGCGTTCGAAGGGAGCAGATCTGGGGAACTATTAATAAATACAACAACATTTACTAACGATTGGAATAGAATGGTCAATTTTCTCGAATTTCCACACATCATTTAATGTTGTCTTTTAATGGGTAAATATAGAAAGATAGAAAATTACATGTGACATAGTTTGGGAATCCCGCCCCGCAGAAGCGATCGTTTTGCCTTCCGAGATCGTCAATGGCGCCAGGAACGATGACGTAATCAGTCAGGCAGTGGTCGGACCGACTGGAAGATGCAGGATCGCCTGGAAAGGATGATGATCATCATCACTAAGTCTATAATTTAAGAAGGGTTTTTTTTTTAGTATTTGAATAATAATTTCATCTTAGTTTGTTTATGACTTATGTTTTTTATCAAAGTTATTTCTAATAATTATTTTATAATATCAAAAAACAAAATTGTGAAGTTCAGAAAATTTATTTTTATATATCTTCTATAACTATGTATATTTTGGCAACGTGATATTTTGAAAGGTGGGAAATTTAGTTCCTTTTTAAAATTATTATAATTGGCGAAGTTCTGAAAATTTATAAAAAATTTAACTATGGCTGCTTTTTTTAGATTTTAAAGTTTAATTTTAGTAGCGAAGCGCAAGCTCCCCACGTAGGGGGGGGAGGAAGTGGCGAAGGCATTGCCCGGTTTATTTGTAGACACGGAACTTACACATTTGAGGTGCAAGATCCAATAATGGTTGTTACCTATAAAAAAATCTGGCTGGTATTCAAAAGAAGACTATATGAAGGGGTATTAGAAAGAAGACTATATGAAAAGGTATTCGAAAGGAAACTATATGAGGATGTATTCAAAAGAAGACTATATAGAGAGCTATTGAGAAGATGACTATATGAGGACATATTCAAAAGAAGACGATATGAGGAAGTATTCAAAAAACGACTATATGTGGAGGTATTGAAAAGAAGAATATATGAATAGGAATTCGAAAGAAGACTATATGAGGAGGTATTCAAAAGACGATTATATGAAGAGGTATTCAAAAGACGACTCTATGGGAGGTATTCAAAACCAGAAAATATGATGAGGTATTGGAAAGTAGAGTATATGAAGAGGTATTCGAAAAAAGATTATATGGAGAAGCATTCAAAAGACAAGTATGCGAGGTGTTCAAAAGAAGACTATATTAAGAGGTATTTAAAAAACTACTATATCAGGCGTATTCAAAATAAGACTATATGAAGAGGTATTCGAAAGAAGATATGTATATGAGGAAGTATTTAAAAGGCGAGTATATGAGGTATTAAAAATACGATTATATGAAGAGGTATTCAAAATACGACTATGAGGAGGTATTCGAAAGATAACTATTTGAGGAGTTATTTTTCATTTTAGGAGACAATTTGGCGACTTTATTTGAGGAGGTATTAAAAAAACGACTATATGAAGAGGTATTCAAAAGAAGACTATATAATGACGTATTAAAAAAGAAAAAATCAGGAGGTATTCGAAAGACGACTATATGAGGAGGTATTCGAAAGACGACTATATGAGGAGGTATTTAAAAGAGAACTATATGAGATGTTCAAAAGATAAAAATTTGAGGAGATATTTAAAACAAGACTATATGAAGAGGTATTCAAATGAAGACGATATCAGGATTTATTCAAAAGACGACTATATGGGAAGGTATTCAAATGAAGAGTATAATTGAGTCGGTATTCAAAAGGCTCGAGTAAAACCATAAAAGATGAACATGATTTAATTGTTAAGATCCTGTTTTTATAAGGGAATGTTTCAGAGCTCTCGTTAGCATACTGGATAAGTTTTTGGACTTCCAACGCCTAGGTACCGAGTTCAATTCCAGGGAGAGCAGACACAAAATAATTGACCATTCGTAGGGAGCTAATCGCCTAATGTAGCGTGGTTAGAGGAAGCTCCATTAAAAACAGGTCATCACATTCCTAACCAATGATCACATCACTCTCTTTCTCATCCTCTCTCTTCGCACCTAACATCACTCTTCGGCCTCGAAACCTGTTGAGGTAGAAAATATGGCACTCTCTTAGGCCCCAAAGGGTTCTCTTTTCGCTTTTTGGAGGAAAATACACATTACTACTGCTCTTTCTGAGCCTACATTCCAACGAGGACCAGCCAATGGCGCCCTTGGACCTGTCAGCGATTTTTATTCTGATCTTTATGCGAATTTCCTTATCTGTTCTGGCAATCACGTCCACGATCGAAAAAAAAAGGAGATTTGTGTAATTAATTAACATAGAAATGGAGTGGAACAATAAATACATCGGCTTGAGAGTCTTAACTTATATTGTGTGTTTTTATTACTTACCGCGAACTTTTTGAACGACCTCAACTTTTTAAATTTTTTGAACTTTAAAAAAAGATGTTAAAATCTTTTAACTTGTTTTTCAAACTTTTATTTGGGGTCTTTCTAACTTAAAAATAATAATTTGTTGAACCTTTTCTTCCCTCACACTTTTAACTTCTTTTTTTTTTTTAAACTGTAAACTTTGTGAATTTTGAACTCTTTGAACTTGAGTTTTTAAAATCCTTAAACTTTTTAAAACTTAACTCAATTTTAAAACTTGTTTGAAATGTTTGAACTTTGAACTAATCTGAAGAGCCCTTGTAGGAGACGATCGTGAAGATGTCAACAAGTTTTGTGAAACCTACCCACAAGTTCTGGAGCCAAGCCGGCAACATTTGAAGATATTGAAAATCCGTAATCACCACCCGTGGTATTCCTTGTCCACATGATGCTGCAGTATCCACCGGACATTTGAATGCAAACAGCGTAATTCATATTTAAAATTTGTCGAGTAGCTGCAAAATATAAAATAATAACCTCAAACTTTAAGACTAATAGAACTAAAAGACTGCCAACTCATGGCTACCTCCGCTTACTGAAAACTTTTATGTTTTAATTTTATTTTAGGTAATTTTACCAACACTCGTTTGAGGTTAACCATTCAACTTAACCACTTCAATTAATGTTTCATCAAGTATAATTCAGTGTTTCTCTCGATTATCAATATTATTTAACTTGAATTGCGCCCCTTTACCAGTTTCTTAAGGAGTGTAAATTAATATTTTGTGGTTTAAACACAGTCAACTTAGAAAAGGATTTAAGTGTCATTATCTATAGTGGATTTAAAATTTTCAAGAGAATGTATGTACTGTAGCGTCACAAAAGGAAGATAAGAGTTCTAGGGCTATTTAGCCAGACTGTGATTTTAAATCGAAATATATTACTCTTCCCTTAAATAAAGAGCTTGTATGACCTCATTCGGAGTATGCGGTGCAATTCTGGTATCCATATTTAATAAAGAACATTGCAGTATTAGAACGCATCCAGCGTCGGGTGACGAAATTAATTCCTAGATAACCAAATGAACACTAGAAATAACTATTTCAAGCTAGTAAACAAAAGATTTAACAATACGATAGCGCAAAACCTCTTTTCTTCTAAAATAACACAAAATTAGAAAACTTGCATGAGAAGTTCGTTAAAAGCATTTAGTTAAATATGTCTAAGAATCGAATATTTAAGGTATAACAACAAATTAGTCAATAAACTAATTCTTTTCCTTATTCTCTCTTCGTTTTACGTGTCTTTCGCTTCTTACTTCCAGTTTTTCCTTCATGTCCTGTACTAACACCTCAAGTGGATCTTTGAATTTTTACTGGTTCGTGATTCAGTAATACTTATGGATAGACGAGATTTTTAATGGTAGAAATAGGGACATTAAGATATTTACATAAATCATTAGTAGGAGTTTTGATATCAACAACCTCTAAATTTATGGATTCAATCTATTGAATTAATATTGACATCGACCAAATTTGGAGAACACAAATTTATAAAGAAAATCAAATCACGATTAGCTCACGGAGGATATATGATGCGAACAGGTTAGTCGAGAAAGAAATTACTAAATATTATCTCTTTGTTTTTCTCACGATGAGTAATAACGTAGTTTCTTCACGATGAGTACTATATATCTCCTGTTTTTCTTCACTATAAGCACTAAATATCGTTTGTTTTTGTTGGTTATGAGTACTTTTAAATACAATTGTGGGAGTTTAAATATCTCGCCTTTCAACCCGAGTCTTTTGGAGGGAGGGGTACTAGGTGCCGGTATAGGCACCTAGCCCCTCTTTATCATGCTGGGGGAGAAGGGTAAGGTCGATCGACCGTTTATCGTACTCCCTCGCCTCCCTCAAAGGATCCAAGTTGACCCAGATGGGAAAGGGTCAGCGAGAGGCGATGAAGATGGAGAGGCGTAGGAGGAGGGACAAAAGATTCTGAGAGTAAGAGAATGTAGTTGATCTGTATTGACCTTCTTCTCTTAGTGGATAAATGGATAAAGAGGATCAACTCCATTTTTTGGACCTCCTGATTATCGTAGAATCCGAACCACGCATCACACAATTTTTCAGTTCCTTCCACTATCGCTTTTAGCTCTTTTATTCCTTGTTCCTTCGCTCAACTTCATACAAATAGCGAGAGAGCCGCCGAATCTCTCTTCGGCTTTGTAGTTCATCTTCCTATCATGCATTTATTATGTCATTCCTGTCGTTATTCGTATTTAACTTGTTTGAGCTTATTTATGATGATTGTTGTTGGTTTCACCTATATTGTAATTCCATGGGGTTTTCAGGAAAGGAGCGGGTATGAGTTATTAGTATTTTGTTTATCCTCTAATCGGGTTTTTACCCGTTTTCTGTGCGCTAATTCTGCAATCAACGTAATCGTGTTTACTATAGACAGATTTTGGAGTTCTCGCTATTCTAGTGCAAAAAGACGTTAGATTTCGACGCCTGAGGACCGGGTTCGATTCTGAGCGAGAGCGGTCCTAAAACGTTCCGGGGACAGCTAGGGACACCAACGTCACCACACGCATAGAGACTCACAACATCACTTTCTTTTCTTTACCCCTTTCCTCCCACAAGCAACATCTTCCCCTTACACCTTGGAATCTATCGAAGGGGTTTTAATATCTCCATTTCCCTGGGGGGCCACGAAGGATTTCCTGACCCTGCTCGCAAGGGAGTGCATCAAAACAATTCCTCCGTTCTGTCTGCACCGTCCCCTCTGACCAAAACCACTCTCTGTTTCCCTCGGGCTTGCCAACGATTGTCATTCTAATCTTTATGTGAATTTCATTATCCTGATGGACGACCTTACCCATGATTGAAATGGATAGGTAGCTCAATTAACTAATTACACAACTGACATGGTGAGAAAAAAACACAACCACATTATGATGGATTTAAAAGTGTTACTCGAACATAGAAAAACAATTAGTGAGCCTAGGTAGGGAGCTTAAACTCTAAACCCCAATGGGTGCAATTGCACTGAGACTGATTAGACCTCTTGACCAGATGTAGCCCAAATCAACCGTGTTGTGGCGAAGGAAATGAAACTGTAAGACGGAAGAGTTACTCATGGATAGTGAGTACTCATAAGCAAAACCAAGAAACTACTAGACGGAAGAATTACTCATGGATAGTGAGCACTGATAAGCAAAACCAAGAAACTATTAGACGGAAGAGTTACTCATGGATAGATAGTAACCAAGAAACTACTGGACGGAAGAGTTACTCATGGATAGTGAGTACTCATAAGCAAAACCAAGAAACTACTAGACGGAAGAGTTACTCATGGATAGTGAGTACTCATAAGAAAAACCAAGAAACTACTGGACGGAAGAGTTACTCATGGATAGTGAGCACTCATAAGTAAAACCAAGAAACTACTGGACGGAAGAGTTACTCATGGATAGTGAGTACTCATAAGCAAAACCAAGAAACTACTAGACGGAAGAGTTACTCATAGATAGTGAGCACTCATAAGAAAAACCAAGAAACTACTAGACGGAAGAGTTATTCATGGATAGTGAGCACTCATAAGCAAAACCAAGAAACTACTAGACGGAAGAGTTATTCATGGATAGTGAGTACTCATGAACAAAACCAAGAAACTACTAGACGGAAGAGTTACTCATGGATAGTGAACACTCATAAGCAAAACAAAGAAACTACAAGACGGAAGAGTTACTCATGGATAGTGAGTACTCATAAGCAAAACCAAGAAACTACTAGACGGAAGAATTACTCATGGATAGTGAGCACTGATAAGCAAAACCAAGAAACTACTAGGCGGAAGAGTTACTCATGGATAGTGAGTACTCATAAGCAAAACCAAGAAACTACTAGACGGAAGAGTTACTCATGGATAGTGAGCACTGATAAGCAAAACCACGAAACTATTATCCGGAAGAGTTACTCATGGATAGTGAGTACTCATAATCAAAACCAAAAAACTACTAGACGGAAGAGTTACTCATGGATAGTGAGTACTCATAAGCAAAACCAAAAAACTACTAGACGGAAGAATTACTTATGGATATTGAGCACTCATAAACAAAACCAAGAAACTACTAGACGGAAGAGGTACTCATGGATAGTGAGTACTCATAAGCAAAACCAAGAAACTACTATACGGAAGAGTTACTCATGGATAGTGAGCACTGATAAGCAAAACCAAGAAACTACTAGCCGGAAGAGTTACTCATGGATAGTGAGTACTCATAAGCAAAACCAAGAAACTACTAGACAAAAGAGTTACTCATGGATAGTGAGCACTCATAAGCAAAACCAAGAAACTATTATCCGGGAGAGTTACTCATGGATAGTGAGTACTCATAAGCAAAACCAAGAAACTACTAGACGGAAGAGTTACTCATAGATAGTGAGCACTCATAAGAAAAACCAAGAAACTACTAGACGGAAGAGTTATTCATGGATAGTGAGTACTCATAAGCAAAACCAAGAAACTACCAGACGGAAAGAGTTACTCATGGATAGTGAGCACTCATAAACAAAACCAAGAAACTACTAGACGGAAGAGTTACTCATGGTTAGTGAACACTCATAAGCAAAACCAAGAAACTACTAGACGGAAGAGTTACTCATGGATAGTGAGTACTCATAAGCAAAACCAAGAAACTACTAGACGGATGAATTACTCATGGATAGTGAGCACTGATAAGCAAAACCAAGAAACTACTAGCCGGAAGAGTTACTCATGGATAGTGAGTACCCATAAGCAAAACCAAGAAACTACTAGCCTGAAGAGTTACTCATGGATAGTGAGCACTGATAAGCAAAACCACGAAACTATTATCCCGAAGAGTTACTCATGGATAGTGAGTACTCATAAGCAAAACCAAAAAACTACTAGACGGAAGAGTTACTCATGGATAGTGAGTACTCATAAGTAAAACCAAAAAACTACTAGACGGAAGAATTACTTATGGATATTGAGCACTCATAAACAAAACCAAGAAACTACTAGACGGAAGAGGTACTCATGGATAGTGAGTACTCATAAGCAAAACCAAGAAACTACTAGACGGAAGAGTTACTCATGGATAGTGAGTACTCATAAGCAAAGCCAAGAAACTATTAGACGGAAGAGTTACTCATGGATATTGAGCACTCATAAGCAAAACCAAGAAACTACTAGACGGAAGAGTTACTCATGGATAGTGAGTACTCATAAGCAAAACCAAAAAACTACTAGACGGATGAGTTACTCATGGATAGTGAGGACTCATAAGCAAAACCAAGAAACTACTAGACGGAAGAGTTACTCGTGGATAGTGAGCACTCATAAGCAAAACCAAGAAACTACTAGACGGAAGAGTTACTCATGGATAGTGAGTACTCATAAGCAAAACCAAGAAACTACTAGACGGAAGAGTTACTCATAGATAGTGAGCACTCATAAGAAAAACCAAGAAACTACTAGACGGAGGAGTTATTCATGGATAGTGAGTACTCATAAGCAAAACCAAGAAACTACTAGACGGAAGAGTTACTCATGGATAGTGAGCACCTATAAGCAAGACCAAGAAACTACTAGACGGAGGAGTTACTCGTGGATAGTGAGTACTCATAAGCAAAACCAAGAAACTCCCAGACGGAAGAGTTACTCATGGATAGTGAGTACTCATAAGCAAAACCAAGAAACTACTAGACGGAAGAGTTACTCATGGATAGTGAGCACTCATAAGCAAAACCAAGAAATTACTAGACTGAAGAGTTACTCATGGATAGTGAGCACTCATAAGCAAAACCAAGAAACTACTAAACGGAAGAGTTAATCAGGGTGATGATTAGCCAGAGGTAAAACGAATGATATGTAAGAAGAGTTACGAGTACTTCTCATGGGTGGTGATTACACAGGCACAAAACAAAGAAACTGTAAGGCGGAAGAGTTACAGTCAAAACAAAGAAAATTAATCTAATGATTTCGCCGTTTTACAAATAACCTCAGCGTGGGCTTCTTTTTACTCCTGACTAAAAATGTAAGAAGAGCAGACAGCCCAAGAAATATAAATTGATATAAAATAGAGACCTATTTTAAAAGAAATGAAGGAAGATTAAGAGAATTATATCAACCAAGGAGTACGTAATATATTCTTTTTGCCAAAAAGTTGAAAGAGGAAAGGTGACGATGGTTCAAATGGAAAGTTGGTTATAAAATAACGGCGCGAATTTAGAATCAAAGCTAATAAATTTTATGTATCTTGCATAACAAAAAGACATTAATTTGGGAAAGCAAATTTATTCCACACATATATTCCTTTTAAGTAATAGAACAAGGAGCCAAAATTAAAATTATTTATAGAAAACTGATATAGTAAATAAATCAACCGAATTGCCGTATTCATTGGCTTCATAATTACAAAACCTTCCTAGTTGATTCACCGGACAAACCTTTGTATGCAATCATGTATATATGATTATTAATTATTAAGCGACAACTAAACGAAAAATATACCCATAGAATTTATTTGCCTTTAAGTCTGTCCGATATCTGAACTGTAGATTGCAACATTTTGAAATTAATTCTAAAGTCATTTAGGGAAGTGATATTCTTTCCTTAAAATCTATATAACCCAATGGAAATCTTCGTATACAAGTTTAAATTATAATAAAGCCCAGATTTTTTCATTGACAACTTACTTTGAGGTATGAATTCTTCATCAATTTGCTGGTCAAAATTGAAGCTACTGACGGTTCCTGAAGTTTCTGTATAATACTGCAAACATCCAGCAGGAGCTTGCATAAAGAAGGCAGAGGGGTAAATTGTTTTATAGTAGCATAAAGGACCTAAGAGCAAATAGGATGACAAACTATGCAATGAAAGGCAAAATATCGCAATTCTATGGTCTACTATCGACTGCTATACATTGATTTTGTCATTTTTCGCTCATATTCCTCACAACTAGACTGTGTTACCGGAATTCGTTCTTCTCTGAACCCGGGCGTATCTGGCAGTGTACAAAAATAATACAGAGTTCACAATACAACACAACTTCACACATTTCGCGTCTTTACCTTTGAATTTGGAAGTACATTCGATTTGAGAAATAATCACCTTCCACGTCCTCGAGAATTGAGACCCTGCCGTCCTGTCTACTGTGAGGCGAACGGCCCCACCCTGGGAATCAACATCCACGTACACTGAAAATGAAAGTAAACTCAAAACAACACTTAAGTTGTAAATGTAATGCTTATATATTTTCTCAAAATGTAGAGAAGGGTTGTGGAGGGAAGGGTGTATGATGTTACCTGGAATAAGAGGTATTCGAAGTTAAACAGGATGGATTAGATGATGAGATGTTTGTGGGCCATTGTTAGTCATATTTTAAAATGGAAATCCGTTCTGTTAAGGATTGAACTAATTTAAATTTTGGAAAGGAGAATAACGAGGTAATTTATCTCCATGTGAATAAAGAATCTGTAGAAAATTTGGTATTTACTCAGGCAGCCAAAATTTCGATTTATTCACTTGTTTGGCGAGGAAAAAAGGCGGCAAAGCGAAAAACAAACCTACTTTTGCCTAATTGTTTGAGGAAATGAAATTGTGTTCTCGTACACAGCCTTACTAGTAGAAAGTTGTTACTTAAAACTAAAAGGCAAAAGCCTACGAGGGCATCGTCAGAAAGATTGTAAGGAAAGATCTATAAAGAAAGGGAAGATTGAGGAAGGGAAAAAATGTGGATGATATTTAACCGCAGATCCGCTTAAGATCATTGATGGCGGTTGTAGTTAATCATGCATATGTCATCTTCAGCATGTTTGCCCATCCTACGTCTCACACCTCCTTGCAATGAAGGCAGGTCATCTCGTGTGGGACAAAATGACTAAATCCTCATTATAGAACTAAATGTCTTTTAAACCTTTCATTTAAAATTACAAATAGAATTTATACATTTGGTTCAATCAGCAACTGCTGGCAATCCCTTGATGGTGACAACATGCAACCTCACGCTACGCGAGCCTATTTAGTGGCACTAAGAATAGATGCGAACTATATATTATCTTTTCATCGCCTCGCCACTCGCTCGCTCCACGCCAAGTGCCAGCTTTTACTGTTGCCCTCCAAGCGATCCATTCACGTGAGCTGCAACCGCTTGACTTGAACAATCAAGAAGAAATCCTACCTGACATTGTCAATAATAAATAATATATTACATAATTGTAGTATGTTTGTATAACCGACCGATCCAAATCTTTATTCCTGTTTATTTAATTTCAGCTCTATTAATTCTAAAACCTAATTCAAAGAAATTAAGTTGCTCCTGTTACCATATCAAATAAATTTCACTTTTATTTTCCTCCTTTGATCGTGCATTCAACTCACTGTGTTGTCCACTATTCGAGCCGCATATGGTAGGCGAAGCGGAAATTCCTCCCGTGACGGTGAGAAAGTCTGTAACGCAATTTCCATCTGGGTCTGGTTGAGAAAGTTCGAGGTTAACAAAACCAAATCTCATCTGACAGATATTTTTGTTATAACGATTTATTGTGAGGGTGCATGCCCCGGTCCCAGAGTCGACGGATGGGTAACCCTTGTTCACGAAAACAGTGTTGTTACGGCTTGTCACATGATTGCAACTGGTCTCCACTGTGAAAAAGAAAGGAATATCAGCAATAAAGTTTTGAAGATTATCTATATAGGTCATAAATTTCTAAAAGGTAGGCGCATTTCTTAGATCGTTTTCCTCAGAGAAGTGCATAGCTCTTAGAAATATCGACATTAAAATATATATATATATATATAAAAAGAATTTTAAGGTTTAGGGTATAAGTTTGTTTTTCAAAACAGCCAATTAATGATTTTACTGGCGCGCCAGCGACCGCTGGCAACCCCGTGATGGCGACACTTGGCAACCTCACGCCGTTCGAGGCCTAGTTAATCTGGATGGGCGGGAAAAGGCACATCAATTGTCATTCCACAACGCTCACTGCCACCCTCACTCCACGTCAAGTACCAGTTTTACATCAAGTACTCTTGGCGCTGTGGAAAGCTTTAGGAGAAAGGGCGTGGCAAAAACTAGTCAAAGGTGGTACTCTCCAGGCTGTCATCCTGGTCAGAACCAGAGACGCAACCAGCTCCAGGGCTACACCGAGCTATCGAAGGATATTGCTAACCTTAAATTCAAAGAGCTTAGAGTATGAGTAACGTATCTTTGTGGTAAAGGACCTGTTGAAATTGGCCGCGGATGCAGTGAGAGCCGTTGGCGACTGGGGGATGCGCCTGGCACCTCTCCCAAGCATTGACAAGTAGTCCTCTCAATGGCGGAAATGTAGAATGTACTGGTCGCCAGGCGTAGCCCGATGTGGTGGATCGAGTCCACCTTCCACAATGCAAGCTCGACGGTGGATGCGTAAAACTCGCATCCGTAATCAAACTTTCAAGGAACAAAGGATCGGTAGAAAAGTAAGTCAGTACCCCTATCGGCACCCTAATTACTGAAGGTCACGGAACGAAAAATGCCCATGTCACGGGTACAATAGACCTTAAGGCTGCAAGTAGGATCCTCCCAAATGAGGCGTCAGTCGAAAACAAGACCAAAGAAACGGTGTTAATCTAACACTTCCAGTCGATCCCCGCTTAGGAACAAGTCTGGGTCTGGATGGAGTCGTGGATGGCGGCAGAGGTGCCCATCCGTAGTCTTGGCTAAAGAAAACTGAAACCTATGTGATTCCGCATAGCGACAGATGCGATTTAATGCCTGTTGGAATCTACGCTCTAGGGTTGGCTTCTGGGCCACAACAAAAAAGATCGAAGATCATCCAAGTTAAGCGTAGCTAGAACATCTTATGGCACCACCGAGGTGATATCGTTGATGTTCAAGGCCCAAGAGTGTGACACTTAGGACAATTCCCTGCGGGATGCCCTCTTCCTGCTCCATTGGTTTAAAGAGGGCTCCCCATCCGTACTGGGAATCGGTAATCTCGCCATGTGAGATATAGGCCTTCTCCAGATCGAAAACACCTTGGTGCAATGCTGTCTACGAAGGAAGGCCTTGCAGACGGCATTATTCAGTCAGAGGAGAGCATTTGGCGTGGAGTGGAATTTTCTAAAGTCGAACTGTAAACAATACAAGTGTCCTCCACTGTCCAGAAAAAAAAGCTTTTCTAACATTTAGCAATTTCTCAATCAACTTGCACACTCAAGAAGTTTGAGATATTAGGGCGAAACCGACGAAGGCAGACTGATCTCTCCCAGGTTTTTGAAAAGCAAGCACAGTAGCCAGGAGTTATGGAGGTTCTCTCGGTCCTGATTATGCTGAACAAATCTAACCGAAAGGACATGCGTCGCTCACCTAGGTGTCGAAGCATGGCATACACGACATCGCCCGGACAATTTCGGTTTCTGCACACGAAGAGAGAGCGGAACGCAATTCACTCAATGTAAATCTGCCGTCGGAAGGTTCTCAGCCTCTATAGGTAAAGTCCAGTCTGCTGCCTTCAGTGACATGACGACTTGCATTGAATATTGGTGGATCAGCATATCGGCTAGACAATGCGGAGAAAGCGGTCGAGAAGGACTCCGTCAGAGACGCGGGGTCCAGGATTGCGGTCCAATTCTCCTGGAGAACGTATGGGAATTGCCGTATGGGAACATCTTACGTGATCTTACCCTGGATATATATGGCTCGCTTTCACACCTCTGTATGAGGGGTCTTCCCACTAAGTGAAAACACTTATGCCCGCCAGGTAGAGCGGCGGGCGTGCTTTGAAACATAACGGAACCTAGCCCTAGCTCGACGAAATTCACTGACAATGAAATCATTCGGTGGGCGCTTATATCGCGTGTAAGAATAACGCATCTCTTTGTGGGCCGTTTCACACTCAGCTGACCAAGAAAGCGGTCGGCGTGTAAAACGGCCAGACGCTCTAGGAATAGTAATTAGGTCCACGGCGCATGAGGTCGCCGTAGAAGAACTCAACAACATTATCCATCTAACTAAACTCCTCGACTGGGGCAGATAAATTAGTCATTTCCTGAATTGCGGACCATTGAGCCCACCCCAAGCATCCGGGGTTTTTCATGCAGTAGGGACCCAGAAAATGATATTCGAATGGGAAAGTGATCACAACTATGGAGGTCATAGATCAAGACAGGAAAATGCAGCGGTTCTCAGACAATGGTGCGTAAACTCATCCACATTTAAAAAATCTATCTTCAACTCATCGATCAGGTCGGCAAAAACCTTACACCTGGGATTGATCAAGTGGTTTTCCCAGAGGGGGTGTCTACTCTTCAAATCCCCGAGCAGAAAAAGGGCCTCGGCAACCCTCCGACGACGTCTCGGTAATCCATTGCGTCGAAGTTGGCTTACTGTGGAACGTAAGCAGATATTACACTATAACTCCTGTTCAGGTTTAGCTGCACTGCTGCTGCCCGAAAGGAGATATTTATAAGAAATAGAAGAACAGAAACATCATCCTGAGTGTAAATCATGCATCCTCCTGTCCTGTCCCTATCCCGTTGTGGTGAGGTTGCAAAACCCTTATATCTTGGGAGAGTGGACAGAGCGCACGCGCATAGCATAGTCTCCTGCAGAAAGATGGCTGACGGGAGAAGGCAGGAGACGAGCCTCCGCAGTTTCTTCCAGTTGGACCGGAGTCCGTGGTAATTCCATTAAGAAATATGCCGTTCAGACCTAGCTCGGAGGAGATGAGCGTGCCCTCCTCGAAGATAATATCCCCACGGGAATGGTCGCACGCTTTCCGGAGGCAGAAATCTTGGCGTTGTTGTCTGAACAATGGGATGTCGTCTACGACGTAATATTAGTTCCACTTAGCGCACTTGCTACTTTGATTTTTGTCTGGGCCTCCCCATACGAGGGAACCTCGGGGCCAGACGTACCGATTTTGACTTGATCGCTTGTCGAAGCAGCAGCGGATCCGTCATTCCAAAAACCCATACGGAGAGAGAAGAAACCCTAGTCCTATTTGACTTCTTGCCAGTAGGCATAGGAAAGGAGTAAACTCCTCTTCGCTTGAATTAGGTTGGATGGGCCCTTGATTAAGCGCAGAGGGAGCATCTCATTTTCTAAGATGGAGCTGCCTAAGGGTGACTCTAAAATAGCAGGGGTTTTTTTTTAATTATAGAGCCCATGTGGCAACTGCCCACTTGGGCATAAGTCGCCGGAAACACGACACAGCCTAGAACTAGGCTACTTTGAAATATAAATATGAAAACATAACAATGATAAAAATGTGTAAACCTTAACAATTAGGAAGCAATCTCCGGCAGCGGGGGGATGTCCCCCTCCTAAAATAGCAGAAGGGAAGCCCCTTTGCCGCATGGGGATAGCGGGAGGGAAGCCCCTCTACCGATCAAAGAGGCATCTCTTCGTCCTCCCCAAAACCTAGGGAGGGCGAGGCAGCGCTTGGAGGTCGATCTCGATGCTCTCGCCCAATATTCTTTTCAGTTGTAGCCATGATAAGTTTGAAAAAAGAAAAGGCGAATTCAAGGGAGATATTATGACGTAACAATGAAATGGGAAGTTAAGAGAAAAGTCTCCATAGGATCAGAAAATTCCAGAATTTGATCATTTACACATCCTCGGTCTACTGGTCCAGCTTAGATGGTCTTTGACAGCCGGGCCCTCCATTCCGGCGAAATTATCCTCGAGCTTTAAACGTAAATGATAGTGCCACCGTAGCCACCTTACATGTGTACTGGAAGAAGGTAAGCAGATTCGACGGCTCAATGCACCCAAATACTTACCATAGGCAGCGGTATTTCGGCCCTCGCAGCTGGTAGTGACACCAGGGTATACACTACCACTTGGCTAAAGACCTATAAGACGACGAAAGTGAGCCGGGCTGCCAGAACCTTTGTCGATTGAAGAACAAGTTTGCCTCCTACAAGAGAGTACTTTTTATGTGTGGCACCAGGAGGATAAGGATAGCTTTTCGACCCACTGGCCCCCAGGGTAAGGTAATTTTTAAGTGATCAGTGATAACCCACCCTATTTCATAGTGGAGCCACATATCCTTATTCTTCCTTAATATCTACGATACTGGGCATCTCCCAACTTATTTTCTTGCTATTAAAAGAAGTTCTGGTTTGTAGATGCACTTCCAGTCTTGTAGTTGAACCGATTCCAGTGGCAAGAATGAGAGGTATGATAGGGTGGGGAAGTTTACTAGGCTACCCACTCTCTTAACCGCTTCTAGTGCACATATTGACAAAGTATAACGAAAAATTCGTTCTGCTTGTCAATATCAATCCTACCTCACAGCCAAGGCCATGTAAATGAACATATTTGAATGTTTATGATCATATGGGGAATTTTAATATACTTCCAAAGGGACTGGGGTGTCATAATAGCCTTTTTACATGTATTTTTGTCTTTAAAGTCAATGCGATGGCTATAACCATGTGCAATATTCAGAGGCGTACGTAAGAAGCACAGTCTCGCTCCACCTTGGTGACGAGTGAGGGGGTATTAGGGGAACTCTTCTGGCCGGTGAAGTGGCCCCTCTCCGACTACCTCTAACTGGCAAAGGAGTCTGACCTTTGCCATCTTCAATGATGGAGAAGGAGTTTTTCACTCTATTGAGGGACCACAGAAAAGAGAAAAAACACTTGGAAACTATTGGCCGTGCAAGAAGGGAGCAGAAGGGGGCCTTTAGGATGAAAGAGTGATCTGCCCTCTTTCTTGGACCCGCAAATCGTGATATTCTTCGAGGCCTGTTTGCCGGTTGCCCGAGTATTTACGTTGTAAGCTTGGCGCTGACCTCCAGACTTGCGTAAAAGAAATATGCCACAGGCCTATTATGTTCTCCATCGGGATCTTCAATACTCTAGGAAGTAGATTGCGGAAAGGAAGAATCTTTCCATGGAAAGAACAGTGCCTCGGTGGGATCCTCTTAAGGGGACTCAGATCCCCTCGCAGGGGTAGGAAAAGGGCTAACGCCATACCTTCCACTGTAATAAAAAAAAATGAGAAGAGCTTCAGGGACATCAGCCTCTTGATCGAGAGACTGCCGGGATTCTTCGGGCCCACCTGCTTCAATCCTTTACTAAGCATCTGTGCAAGTGACCGAACTAAGCCGTCCCATTTTTAGAACGGGACATTCTTTGAGGACGGGTAGCCCAGAGAAGAGTACCAAATTGATTGGTCTTCGGAGATTCAATGATACAACTTCCCCTAAACTTCGAAAAAGTGGGTAGTGTAGGCCAAGAAAATCTTAATCTACTTGCTTGAGTATATCATAGAAGAGCTAGCAAGCTAGAGGACGGTCAGAGATGAGAGAGTGTCGAGGAAGTGGGGTGATCTCTAGACCTTCCAAGACGTTATTCGATACTTAAGAATTGGACGAGCTCCATGAGTTGTTTTGGGTTGTCTGGTAAGGCTAAGGCGTGAAGGCATTCGTGCCGTTATCGCGTAGATATTAACCTTTCCAACTCTTTTTGCACACAAACAAACTGTCGACGTGCTAAATTGGCTCATTCGAAAATATTTGCTAACTGCATGAGACTGCACACGATAAAAATATCCTGTGTGAAGTGCAGCGAATCGCACCTTGCTTTTTCAAATCATTATGTATGATTTGTAGTTTTTTTATCGAGGTACTTTCCTTTCAGGCTGGGAGTGATTATCGCTCTGGGACGTATGTGAGGTAACCATGCCGGGGTCTACGCTTGTCAGGCACTACCAAGGTACGCCTGACAGCGAGAAAGGCGCAAGTCCATCTTCCCCTCCACCCCTCACACACACACATGCGACCATCTCACACAAAACCGCCGGGTGCTCCACACAGTTGCTAGATTCAGAGTTTGCAAATAACAGGAAGGTGCTATGGTAGTAAAACCCCTCCCTGGGGTCTTCCTTCACGAAAAAAGGGAAGTATCAAGATAGCTTCAATTCTCATGTACCTGACTGTGGCTGTTGGGGGCACTTCGAAAAGCGAACCCCCTTCAAAGGAAGAACAAATTCCGTCGCCAAACCCGCTACGTCAGTCGAAGGAATAGAGGCAGGATGGTGGAAAGGCCCACTTACCAAGCTATCCCTCCTCCAGTAAGTTATCAAAGGTGGCAGTACCTCCAGTTTATTCCACGGCCAATAGGACTCGGAAATTTACCGAGTAGGGCTATATAGCTAATCAGATGAAGGTTCTCTTCTAGAAAAGGATCTCTTCATTATAATTAAGACAGAATCCGAGATAATTTGAAGAAGCTGCAAAAGCTCGCCTTCTGCTGTTCATCTTTAGCTTTCTGCCTCCAGGAGCTCATATTAAGGTGCGTCCACCTTACGAACACTCACAGGGCATCAATGATATTTGACGCCATCAACATGGGACCTAGTAGCAGAATGGCCAATTTATACCAAAAGTTATATTATATTTCTGTTCTTTCTTTTAATTTAAATACCACATTATCGGCATAGGCAATGTAGGTACACCTAGACAGTAAGTACTCAGTCATCTCTATCTATATTCCACCATCAGCCGACCTCGAGGAGGCATATTTCCGACACGTTATATCGCAATTACCGAGGCTTTTTATCCTTATCCTGCGGTTGAGCATGAAAGGGGGCCTACTTGAACATTAAGCCCCCTTTGGGTGGTCTACACGTTCAATCCCAGGGAAAGTAACCTATCAGACTTGATCGAAGAGCTGAAGATTGGCGTATTAATTGCGGATTAATTCAATATCACTATCTTAGAACCACTTCGTTTCTTGCATTGAAGTCTCGGAGTTGTAGGGAGGAGGAGGGAGGGGCGACTACATCCATGGTAGCGATCACTTTCTCATTTAAATATCTTTTGCCTGGGCACTGACAACTGAGAAGCCAACTCCGTGGCGATGCGTCAGTCACGTCGGCCTGTATTAGATGGAATGACTGAGGTCTATATCTTAGTCGTGGAGTTTAGGTCGGTTGATAAGGCCGTTGAGTTCTTATGTCCCAGGCACCATCATCAGCGTGGACCTGACTTTTATCCATAGAGCGCCGTCCGAACAATTTCATTGTCTGAATTTCGACTGATAAGGGCCAGGTTCCATTTGTTTCTAATGACGCTCAAGGCTATTTATAGCGGGCATATGTGTCTTCATTTGATGCGATGACCCCTCTCACTAAGGTGAGGAAGCTTGTAAAAACGATTTTGGGCAAATTCTCTCAGGACTTTTCGCCCGTAATTCAGGAAGAAATAACCACCATCTCGGACCCTGCGGTGTAGCAAAAAAAAAAAAAAAATCTTCTCGACCGTTTGCTCAGCATTTTATAGCCGTGGTACTGCTTCAGCAAAATCAAGGAGGATCGCATGGTCGCGAGGGCCGCCGAATGGACTTCCTTTCAAAGACATGTTTTCGCTAAACAAGCTGCATTCCTCCCACTTCAAGCCAGATACAGACACTGTTCCGAACGATAGGCCGTACGCCATGCTGCGATACTTTGGGGATTTGGACTGAGGGTATCTTCCAGATTCCTTGTGAATATCGATCGTGTTTGTTCTCACAAGCCGAGGCGATATCCTCATACCACGGCTGATTTTCGCTTAGTAGTTCGCTATGGTATGTTTTGATTTGGAGAAGCTTATGATATCGCGTGGTTAGACAGTATCGTGAAGACCTTCCATACTATGGGAGCGAGTGGGACACCTCGCAATATTGACGTCTTATTTCATATGGAATCGTTGATTCCGCGTAAAGGTGGGTGGATGGCGAGTTATCTTTGGCCCATTAGGGAAGGAAGAGAATGTTTTCAGTGTCATTCTCTTTGCCATGAACAACAGGATCATATCGGTGGTTACGGAAGATGTTATCCCTACACTACCGTAGACGAATTTTCTAACATTTTTGGTAGGCCTCGGATACCAACATTGGAGCTTCGACTTTAACATGCTCTGAAACGCAGCTGTTGTTATCTTGAAGAGCACGGTTGTTAGCTTTCTTTAATCATGAATAAAGTGGGAAAAACTTGTCGACTTCTAGGAGTCCACTCCGCCCCTTGTCCTGTTTTCAAATGGGGATCGTCTTGGTCTTGTTTTAAGCCGACGCTTCACATGAAGAAACACTTTCGGAGCCTTATGGTCTCTAATACCCCCGTCATGGATCCGTGGCGTTAAACAAGTAAGGTGCTAAATGGGCCACCTTTTCCATCTTTTACTGATCATTTGCTCTAAGCTAGACTACAGATGTAAGTTCTACTCATTCGCAGCCGAGCGTCTATTGCGGACGGTTGATTCTATCCAGCAAGTACAACTACGATCGTACAAGCACACTGAACACATTGTACTTTTATTTAGGCCACAGTCGATCTATTATGATGCCGATACAAGACACAAATCATGTCTCAAGCCTTTAGAGTCTAGGGATATAATACTCCTACAAGAGCTTGATTGGACTCTCGTGCCGGTGTCACGTTTGGTTGTGCCCAAACGTGGAGGGTAATACGTTTGAACGTTTGTCGCCACACCTCTTCTCCCAAACTACTACAGTACCAGGAATAGTCCATTCGTATTATTAGCTTCCATACTATTTTCCCTTATTTTAGTTGGTCGGGGTTTTACCGTGCTGTGCATGCCTTCACGACCGACCCGGTTGTAATGCAGTTGTCTGTACGAGGGATTAAGCACTGTTCCTGGTTTGAAGACTAATTTTAATGCATAAAGGCTCACAAAGTGCGTGATAAGTGCCCTTAAGGCATTGGAATATCCGCACCCATTAGTTCGTAGTATCCGTGACGCCAAGGCTACTATGAGTGCGGAGAATGACAAGATTCTCTTCTGCTGGGTTCTTCGACATGTAGAGGGTGCGAGAAATGAGCGCGCTGACGAGGGCGCCAGGTTACCTGCACAGACCAAGTGACAAAAGCAGAGATTTGCTCTCCTCAACTCTGGCTTTGTCACGGGAATCAGAATAGCCCTTGGGGAAAGAAGATTAAGGTATGTGAACGGGAATTTATAGTCGCGCACCATTTAATGGAGCGGTCGCCTAACACCTTTCTGTGAAGACTGTTTGATACCTCTGACTAAACGCAACAATTTGGTTAAATGTATTCTAGTATGAGCGAGCGTCGTGAGAGGGGCTTCTCCCATCGCCACAACAAGAGGGATTGCTAACTCCTGTCCCTAGTCATCGTGGGGGACTCAAGCAGGCCTGACTTTAGTTTGATGAAATATTTGGAGGAGGTGAGACGGCTCCGTGAGTGCGGTGGACTTCTCTCCGGCATCTGCGCCTCTATTCTATTTTTGTTTTGTTTTAGTTGATTGGATTTTCATTGGATCTTTTTTTAAATAGACAAAAAAGTACAAGATACTATCTATTATATCTATTAGTATGTCATTAAAGTATCTCTGTTGTCCATTAGAAAGTCAATAAACCATTGATGTTGTCCATTAGTATATCAATAAACTATCTATACTGTCCATTGGCATATCAATAAAATATCTTTGTTTTCAAGTGGTATGTCAATAAAATATCTTAGTTTTCCAATAATGTGTGAATGAACTATTTAAGTCGTCCATTAGTATGTCAATAAACTATCTCCGTTGTCAATGAATATGCAAAAAACTATATGTTGTCTATTAGTATGTCAATAAACTATCTCTCTTATCCATTAGTATGTCAAGAAACTTTGTTGTATAAGACTAAGTAAATATGCTATGTTGACCATTGGTATGCCAATAAAATATCTCTACGAACCATTATTATGTCAATAAACTATCTCCATTCTCCATTAGTATGCAATAAACTGTATCTGTTTTCCCTTAGTATTTCAATAAACTACCTCCGTTGTCCACTAGTATGTAAATAAACTATCTTTGTTCTCCATTATTATGTCAATAAACTATGTTGTCTAATAGTGTGTCAATAAACTATCTATGATGTCCATTATTATGTCACTCAACTACTTTTTTTATTCATTAGCATGCCAAAACCTATCTCTGTTATCAATTTTTATGGCAATAAACTAAATATGTTTTAAAATAATAACAATTTAAAACATATATATATTTTATCCATTAGTATGTTATAAAACTACTCTGTTCTCCAATAGTATGCCAAGAAATATCTCTGTTGCCCATTAGTCAAAAAAGTATCAGAGATGTCCATTAGTATGCCAAAAATTATCTCTATTGTCTATAAGTATGTCAATAAACTATCTCTGTTGTCCATTATTATTTTAAAAAATCTATATATGGTGTCGATTAGTATATCAATGAACTATCTCTGTTGCCTATTATTATGGCAATAAACAATCTAAGTTGTCCCTTTATATGTCAATAATCTATGTTGTACAATAGTATGTCATTAAACTATCTATATTGTCAATTACTATGTCAATAAAATATCTCTGTTGCTCATTATTAGGTAAATAAACTATCTCTGTTGTCCATTACTATGTCAATAAACTATATGTGTTTCCATTAGTATGTTATTAAACTATCTATATTGTTCATTAGTATGTCAATAAACTATACATGTTCTCTATTAGTATGTCAATAAACTATCTCCGTTTTCCATTAGTTTGTCAATAAAGTATTTCTGCTGAACATTAGTATGTCGATAAACTATCTATATCGACCATTCGTATGTTAATGAACTCTCTTTTCAATAAACAATCTCCATTGTCTCTTAGTATATCAGTAAACTCTATGTTGTCTTGTAGTATGTCAGTAAACTATATATGTATGCTATCAATTAGGATGGCAATAAGATATCTCTGTTGTTCATAAACATATCAAAAAACTATATATGTTTTCCATCATTATGTCAATTAACTATCTCTGTTGTCCATTAATATGTCAATAAACTATCTCACTTGTTCATTAGTATTTCAATGAGCTGTCTTTTTTCATTATTATGTCAATATGATATATATGTTATCTATTAGTAGGTCAATAAACTATATGTTATTCTTATTATTGCAAAAACTATGTTTTCCATTAGTATGTCAATAATATATCTATCTTGTTTATTAATATATCAATAAACTCTCTCTGTTGGCCATTAGTATGTCAATAAACTATCTCAGTTGTGTATTAATATTTCCTTAAGCTATCTCTTTTACATTAGTATGTCAATATAATATATATGTTATCCAATAGTATTTTAATAAAATATATGTTGTCCTTTATTATTTCAAAAACTATGTTTTCCATTAGTATGTCAATAATCTATTTCTCCTATCCATTAATGCATCAATAAACTCTCTCTGTTGTCCATTAGTATGTCAATAAACTATCTTAGCTGTCCATTAGTATGCCACCACCCACGAATTCAACATCTGATTGATAAGACACTCATGCTAACCATTGGCAGAAAAAGAGATAATTCATCTCTATCATTGGATATTCATACTCTTCAATCACATTTAAAACGGGCGCAATATTCTTTGGTCTCACCTCTGCCCAAAGAGAAGTGACGAGTTCACTGCTCTAACTCATTTGAACACCAATTTAATCCGTCTTGTCTGCCAATCTTTATGAATATTTTCATTGAAGATTGGAGGATTATTGTAGCTTTAGACCTGACATTTTTGGGTATGTGATATATGCGGCTACGCAAAGGTAGTCGAAATGAAGACATCATAAATAGGTCAGTTTGGTGGTCAACAAGTGTCACAGATTATGGCGAGGAAATTGTTTTTTGTTTTTTTGTCGAACCTTTAGTAGGGAACTGTAGGGGGTCAAGAGTTAGTATGCGGTTACTGGAGGGGAAGAACAACCCTGGGGTGTTAACACTTCTTCGAAAGGACTTTTTGGTCCCTTCCTTTGTTCAAGTCGTTCTCAAGGGACATAATTTCTGAAAATCTCTTTAATAAGTTACTAAGGTGTTTTAGAGTGCAATATTTAAGACCTATGACTCTGGTATGTAAGCCCTGCTTCTGTTATATCTCCTGATATTACGAGCATCCTATCACACCTTATACAGGTATACAGTTAGCCTTGTCAAACACATCAATTTTACAATATTCCCAGACTCCCAGAGCTGCCTGATGATATTAGAATCTAAGATATTTCAATGCCCCCCTAAACGGCCATCAAAATCCTAGACAAATGAAAACACTTCCACGTAAGATAAATTCTAGTAGTGCTCCGGGGTCCATGCTGACATCAAAGACACTCAAATCAGCGACAAAGCAGCTAAAGCAGTAGCGAAAACACCACCCTCAAAACATTATAGTACCATCAGAAACTATAGAGCAACAGGTATACAAAAATTTATGAGAAAAGTAATATGTATTTAAAGGAAGGATGCGTCTATACCTAGAGAAGGATAAGTATATATAAAAGTAACCAGACCAGAGAACACACAAAATTATCTCATGGAATGTAACCAAATCTCACTAAAAAGTTTGCATGCCCTTGTTTTGAATAACTTGGGGCGGACATATTCGGTTGCAAGACTTTGGTCTCGCGTTATTAGTCGCGTGCGAGACTAGTAGCGGACGACTCTACATCTCACTATGTCGGTCTTCTTTTTTATTTCTTTTGTTTTTGTAATAACATTGCAACTATTCGGCAGATTCTAATGAAATTTGAAATCCTTATGTTGTTTTATATTCTCTTTTGAATGGTATGATTGTGAAAATCTTCCCAAGAAAAGGCAGGAAATTATTTTGTTTTGACAATAACATCATAACTATTCGGCCCATTCTAATTAAGTTTAAAAGCTTTATGTTGTTTTACATTCTATTTTGAATGATATAATTAACAAGGTCCTCCTAAGGTTAGCCCGGGAATTATTTTGTTTGGCAATAACATCATGACTATTTTGCCGATTCTAACGAAATTTGAAATTCTTATATTGTTTTACATTATCTTTCGAATAATATAATTGTCAAAGTCCTCCCAAGGTTAGACCTGGAGTTATTTTGTTTTCGCAAAAAAATCAAACCTCTTTGACCGATTCTATCGAAATTTGAAACCCTTATGTTGTTTACATTCTCTTTCGAATGATAGAATTGCCCAGGTCCTCCCAAGGTTAATTATTGAAATTTTTGAAGATCGTAAGGACATAAATCAGAATAAGTGAGACCACGCGACATCTTGGTCAGCAGACCTTGTTTTTTCTATTCTTCTTCTTCCAATCTTTGCCAGATATTTTCAACCGCATTCAGTTTCCGATCCAAAACCTTCGCATTGATTATCTTCGAAATATTTTTTTATCGGGTTTGATCAAGGATGTGCGCTGTTCCGTTCATCACGTTAATATTTCTAAGTGGTTTCTAAGCAGTAAGCATGCTATGAGTCCCACCCCTCTCAAGCGGCGAGAGGGAATATGGTGAGACATATTCTGGTTGATATTCTCGGTAACTGGACGTGAAATACCAGCTGCTGTCTCGAATCGGTCCTTATTCGATATCAGTTGCATTGAACGATCTCCCATATGATTTATATTTTCGAGGTCGATTGGATTTCTTTGTTGACTTGCAGAACAGTTTATCCTCATGGCAGTATCATTATGCGTGAAATCACACTTTTAAAATTATTACAATGCCTCAAAATGTCAGACAACATTATTCCTTTACTCTTTAATGGACAACCTGTTTTCTGAGGGATTTTTGACCTTAATTCGTCTAGCCATCCTGATAAATGAGTAATATCCTCACTAGCAGTTTACATACAATACACATGGGGCAGTTTTGTCATACATACACTACAAATTTTTACTTCTGAACTGAAAGTTATGTTATCGTTCTCTATTTTTGTACACATCATTTCTTTAAATACACATTACTTCCAGTATAACTTTTTATCTGCTGCTCTCTGAAATGAACTTCGAACACTATCAGAGGCAAATTGAAAAATGTACAATTTTCCTGGAAATTAAACGAGTATTTTTAATAAAAAAAAATCTGTCCTCTAGTTTTGGACGGTACTGTATACAGGACGGTAAATTTGTCCACATTCTACGGCCACAAAAAGAAAATGCATGATCACCCATACAGCACAGACGACTACGAGGAACAGAATGTATGGAGAGAGAGTGAGAAGGGAGGGTCTCATAGGCCTTGATGAGTTCAGTGCAATAGGATGTTTGCTGCGGTGTTCAGAGAGAAACGCCTGCAGCGGAGAATAATGCGAGTTGTAAAGTTCTGAATGGGTTTAAAGGTTCAAATATTGGTAGCATGTGTTGCAGCAAGAATTGCGTTACAGTATCGAGACAAGACGTAACCAAAGCATGGATGGCAATCTAGCTACTATTGTGATCAAAGTTGTAGCGGTTGCGACGAAGATTACCCAAAAAGCATTAAGAGGATTTGCAGTCCTTTGCAACATAGGTTAATAAAGGCTATCGATGTGACACCAAGGTTTCTAACATTATCAGAAGAAGCAATCGGAGAGTCACAAATATTAAGAAAAGGAGCAATTGTTTTACGTTAGTCACATCCGAAGGATAACCTACAAGTACAACCTCAGTTTTGTCATGACTTTATTTTAGAAAGTTGCCCGAGAGTCATTCAGTAATAATGGCGTTTGCTGATAGAAGATTTATAAGAATCTCCGCACCTAGTTTGGAGAGAAGAAGAGGTATGTATATTTGTTTGTCATACCCATAGAAGTAGAATGATCCCCTAGCCGACGCAGAAAAATACCAAGGGGAAGAAGATATTTAGATACAAAACAGGAGCGGGACGAGGGCCGTGCCCTGCGGAACACCATAAAATACCTCTGCTGACCTGAGATATATTGCCTTCTATGTGAATAGACTGATTAAGAGAAGACACGTAAGAGTAAATCATCTATAAAAGTGCTGTTCTCGAGACACCAGTAACTCACAAAGGATATGAAAAAGAACAGTATAATCAACAGTATCAACTGTTGTTGAGAGAGCAAGAAGTGCCAAAATGTAAGACAGATCAGTATTATCCACACGATTAAGGCTGTAAGTTACATGTAGGAGAGCTGATTCGATAATGTGAGCGGCCTTGAAACCAGACTAGAAAGTTCGGTCAATGTGTAGGAGGACCTATTATCTCGAATCCGAGCTGATACTAACCTTTCTATAACTTTAGAAAGAAACGGTAATTAAGAGAGATTGAGCGGTAGTTTTCCGGGTCGTTTGGGTTCGGCTTAGGATTCTTAAGTATTTGTCGAGCAGCAGCATATTTGAAATCAGATGGTACCCAACCTAATGAGAGGGGGGTGTAAAGATAGAAGTTAGGTATGACAGGGTAACATGGAGGAACTGACCATAAAGACTTGAGGGAAAAGAGTCGAGTTGAGAGGTCTTTTACAGAGAGAAAGAGTAGGATGGAGGTCCCTCCTTCAAGAGACACTGGAACGAGAGAAGTGAGTGCTAGCAGAGGGGGGTAGGTAGGGGGAGATCTCTGTGACGATGGAATCCTTGAAATAATGTAAGCACTATTGTCATATAATTTTTTATAGCGCCAATCTGGCGACTGCCATCAAGGATATAAATCACCGTAATAATAATTTTTATCCTATTCCTAGGCTACATTAAATACAAAAGAAAAAAATACACAAAACAAGAACAAAACAAAACAAAACAAAACCACAAACAAAACAACGAACGAAAAAACAGCAAGAAGAAGAAGAAGAAGAAAGCACCCTCCGGCGTTGGGGGGAGGTTGTCATAGAAAAAGGTGTAGAGAAAATGGCAGAGGCGATGGGAGTAGGAGACTGGCGAAATGAAAGGTATGAACAAGAAGCTCGAATAGTGTGTGTGCGGATTGTATTTATTTTCAACAATGATACGGTCAGTATAAGCTTCGTGGGCAGACTTCAGAAGAACGCTGTAGGAAGAGTAACATGGACTTAAGCAATAGAATCTGGATCCGTTCCCGTAGCCTGAGCTTGGGCACTTCAAAGGGGCCTTTCACTCGCTCCTTTGAATTTCTTTGCATTTACAATCGAGTTGAGGAACCAAGGGTCACACCTCCGGTGAGATGAGTTAGTGAGAGAGAGTTACACAGAGTAACGAGGAATAAGAATACCTGAAAGACGAAAGAGGGAGCATAGAAGGAAGAGAGCGTCCGGGAAAGGTAAGGGGAAGGGGGTACACGTTAAGATCAGAAGAGAAATAGGTGTTTAACGAAAGAAGGAGTGAGGTAAGATTCCTGGGCATCAATTTATGATCAATGGAGGAGAGCCGACGATGGTAAAACTTTGCAAAAGGTGATGTGAGGGTTTAGTGGAAGAGGAAGTGGTCAACAGAATTGAATTGGAAAGTTGTTTAGAAGTTGCTGTTGAGAATGCAGTAATGGGATGCTGTTATTTTGGAAGGAGAAAACAACAAGATTAAGTATATTTCCATGAGTTTTGGTAGAAGATGTAGCGAAATAAGTGAGAGAGAGTAAAACTTAAAAACTATTGAGAAATCAAAGAGTGTGATGGGAGATGTTAAAATCGTCCGAAATAAAACTTCTAGAAGAGTTTGAGAGAGCTGTGTTTAGAAATTCCTTCGCCTCATTAAATAAGCTATCAGAAGCCAGGCCATAGGGGTGGGGTGGGGTAGATAATTCCAATTTTAAGTGTAAGCTTTAGAACATTGAGACATAATAACCTCAAACCTTAAAAGGGTTGGGGGAAGGGTCAGGATGAAGGAGAGGAATTGGGGGATGCGATTAAACTAATTCTGCCACCACGCCTTATAGCTCTAGTTACGTGTAGTAGTAGTGGTTCGCCACCTTCCTTTATCTAGGAGGATCCCCGAACGGATAATGAAATGGACATAAAGGTCAGTATGACAATCGCTGGTGAGCCCGAGGGAACCAGGGGCCGGTTCTATTTTGGGAGAGGTGCCAAGAAGTACCAAACAGCGTTCAGGTGGAACCTTCGTCGCCCCAGGGCCAAGGGACCTGTTCTGCGTCAGAGGCATGTGGATATAGATACCCATCAGCAGGATTTCTTGGAACAGAGAGAATGTATTTGTTGTGCTGTGAAGACGGGAGAGGAAAGAAAGCAATGCTGTAATTGGCTATGTGTGTGTGATGAGAAGTGTAAGATCTACCCACCCGAATACAGGGGTGAGCACAGCGCCTCCACCAGTCAGTAGCCAGATCTCTTCGTGCACTGACGTTTGTGTCCGCTCATACCGGGATCGAACCCGGCACCGCGACGTTGGAAGACCTCCACACGGCTAGCAAGAGCTCTCAGCCAAGAGGTGTAGTCATTGCGGATCTAGCGTTTGCGGTGCGGTGCTGTGTCGTTTAACCGTTTCCGTTATCCAAAATAAATCCAAAACAAATGAAGTTTGCGTTGTCTAAAGTAAGTGAGTGACAGATAAGCAAACCAATGGATAGATAGAGTGGGCACTAAACTATCCATCAAAAACAAGAGTAATCATCATAGTGCAAACATTTTCGAATACATAAAGCGATTGGTTGGTTGATATGTTGTTTTATTCAAATATGTAGCAGCCTTGATTAAAAAATAAAATATATACCAAAGAATGGTCATTATGACCTGTTTGGTAATAATAACTTTTTAAATGAGTACAAGAACTACCTGAATGGAAATTTTGTTAGGTTAAATTGCATTTAAATAGGCTTGACTCTTAGCTTTAGGTGTACCGATACTCTGTATAGGTCACAACTTCTTATACTTTAATAAGGCAGTATAATTTACTCTAGAAATGGGCCTTACTTAGGCAGCATACGAGCCCTCTCTGGCCACAGCTCCCCATCGCAATTCCATTTTTCTTGACGCAGCCTCGGCGCCCGAGGCAGAGACCTCCTGCCGTTGAATTGGCCCTCGGAAGACAGCTACGGCTTCGCGTTTGCTTCTTCTTCTGTTTCCTTCCTTTGGCTGCTTTCGGTGAAAAACAAAAGAAAAAAAAAGACTGTGGATTTTTTTACTATGGCAAATAAACCAGATTAATTTTTATTTGACGAAGTGATAATACATGCAATGAAAGAATATTAGTTCAATGCCACATATGACGTGTTAACTTTTTACTTTTTTATTTGAGTTATACCTAAACGGCCATTTCATATGGAAGAACCGAATACATGGGGCACGGAACCTTTCTCATTTTCTCTGCACAATAAAAACCAAAAACAACACTAAGGGTTTAGTATAAAAAAATAATAATGGTCATTGGACTGGGGCAAAAAGTTTCAGAAAGAATCCATGTTTCGCAACAGGAAGACGGTACCAAATAGCTTGTCACCGAGGAGAGAATTTCATTTGTTTTTTAGTTGACCAATTCATGCGAAGCGCACAAAGGAATAAAGCTGCAAGCCACGCCTGACCTTTCCCAGCTAGTTGCTAGCACTTGCTCATCAATGAAATATTGCCTGATCTCTAAGATGTAAGATATTGATAGATAAGATAATTTGCAGTGACACTCATGCTTTTAACAATAAATATATCAATCACATGTTGTAATTCATTGTCAATATTATTAATTTTAATTCAATCTATAGGGTGTTTATAATATGTATTTGTCGATACTCTTTAGTGCCACATTGCAAGGTGAAATAAGATTGATAATGAAGTCTCGCAGAAGAGTGTCATATAAATCATATGAAGGCCTGAATTGGCACTCACATAATTATGCGCATGCAAGTAATCCACAAATATATAGCATTTGTCATATAAATAATAATATATAAAATTTGGTCAGATAAATAATAATATATAACATTTGATCGTGTAAACAATAATATATACTGTTCTCACACGCATGTACACTTACACGCCTCTCCCGATATCTGTCTAGGCCTTTTCACCAAGGTTCTGGGAAACGCCACAGCTGTACAAACATATGTCAAAGCAGGTGCAGTCATTGACACCGAACTGAAGACAGGAAATATGCAGACCTTTATTTACTATCAAAGAGCTGCGAAACACAAAATCTTATTCTCGAAATTTGAGATGAAGATTTTCTCTATCTCCATGCACACCCAAACTGTGTCATTGGCCAACAGTGAGCCACGCCTACTGTTTTCGATATATTATATACAGTCCTGGGTAGACATCAAGGGGCGGACAGTCAGTCAGGCAGGCAGACAAAGATAGTAGAAATAGACTCAAACATTAGTAGGCCTGCCTCAAATACCCGACATAAGTTCAATCGAATTCATTGGGCTTAAGCCTCGCGAGTTCTCCGCCCAATAAAGAGTCCTCGAATCTGCCTTCCAAGATTCCTTTTCCTTGGTCCTTTTACCCAGCCTACTTCACTAAAATCAAGTGAGAAGATAATCTCCTCCCCAAAATTGGAGTCAGCCTAAGGTCAGCGCCCGATAACTGAATACCCCTATAGCGCTACGTCAAAGTTAAGCAACATTGGGCATTGTTAATACTTGGATGGAAAACCGCCAAGTCAATCTCTACCGGTGAAAATACGAGTATTTTAGCCCACCGTCTTCTGACCACGAACAACTAACTAACCCCCGGTAAACAGGTAACCAATAACTTATAGGTCAATAACCAACCAAACCTATAACTGGTGACCTTGGGACTTGCCATACCTCTTAGACACTGTGGCTATTCTGTAAGTTCGAGACACACTTAACACTATTTGAGGAAGCCAAATTAACGAAGTTTGTAATTAGATGTCAATCAAACTACATTTCAAGTTACTTTTTCAATGAATCACCGAAACAACATGTGTATTTATTTGTCTTGGGATTTTGAATAAATAGCTCAGTAGGTAACCGCAACAAGAGATTCAAGTTTGTTCCATTGAGTGTGAAGTGGATTATACTTCTCTTTTAATAAATCCTCATGCAATCCTTATAAAAGAATCAGACATCTTGCTGATCAAATTCCAAAATTTCATGATTTCAAAATTTCATCATCATATATGTGCTAACATTCTTCCTCGCTAGTGGTCCTTGAAAAGGACATTGCCTCGCTCTTGCCCTATCAGTCCTTAACAACAGGTCTGCTTTCCGTAGTGTGAAAAAACTATGTTAATTATATTGTTATATAAATGAAAGTACCTTATTTAATTTATATATTCATTTTCAGATCACTTAGCTCTTTCTAATACTGTGTTACTTCCATAATTACATTACCACCAAATTTCCATTGTTGTGCCAAAATCTAAATTATTTCCATTATTCCATGATCTCTCTTACTTGATTCACCCTTGTTCTAATTATCTCAAATCATTGCACAGAGTACCTTTATTCATTCACCTAAATTTTATCCATATTAAGTATTATAATTATATCAAAGCAAGTTGAATAGTATCCCATATTTTGAAATTATCATAGTTAATTTATCAAATTACCAGTATATATTTATCCTCCTATAGCATTTATAACAATTATCTATTCATTTGTTAAATATATTCATTTGTTAAATAACTTTTTCAAATTTTTATCTGATTCTCTTTCACGTCGAGTTGCCTAACACCCTCATTTTAGAATTCCCTTTCGATAATAATAATAATAATTGGTACCTAACTTTGTTACTTCGTATATAAATTTCTAATTATAATTATCATATTTATATTAATTTAACTTCTACCAATTTCTATATATGGACTATTAATTAATTATTAAATTCATTGTTATCAAGTCTGCTCCTCGGTAAATATATTTTTATCTCAAACTTCAGTTTTTCCTCCTTTCTAATTTTATTGTGAGGTGTTAAAAGAATTCGAATCACTTTATAATTCACGCGTATATAATAAGTTCTTGTGTAAATCTGTTGATATTTTGTCGTTATCATTGTTATTTTTTGTAAAATATACCTCTTACCTACATATATCGTTACATTATTTTCCTTTCTATTCGCAAAACTAACAACTTTTAAAATCTCTTACCTCTTTTCCCCTCCCTTGCAAAGAGTAGTGGTTCTTTGGCTTTAGTTACCCTCTCTTCTACTTCTCGTTCTTCTTTTTCTACATGGTCCTCTTTATTTGATGCATTGTGGTTAGAACTCTTAACTTCTTGTAGATAAGGAACAAGATTATCTGTGTTCAATTCCTTTAAGTCGACCGAGAACAAGACTTTGTCCGCCGGATATTTATCTTCTAGTTCTCTCGAAGCAACTCCCATACCCATCGTACTCGCTACTAAAGCAAATCCCACAATTTTTGAAGCCTGTAAAGAAACACATTAATGCATTGTTGAGTAACGAACATTAAATCTTTCAGTCAAATCAGATAGACACCTTAAAAAAAAATTCACGCGATGGTGCTCAAGTTAATTAAACTGTAGATAGAAGGGTATAGAAAGAAGGGCGATGAAAAAAAAGAACGAACGGAGCGTACGGCAAGTTGCTAACGCCTCTTCCGCGTCGCTGGGAACAATGTACGCACAGCTTAGTCGACTTTGCCAAAAAGATTCAATCAAGCAGAGCATATAAGCCGCTCGCTTGCAATCTCACCACGCTACAAATCTCAGACAAAGTCAATCTATGCATCATTTGGTGATTGATGTTCTAGCGGACCGCCTCTTAACCCTTTTATTGAGAATCACTTGTTGGAAAAGGGGTGGTGGGGGGCGATACCGTAGAGCTCACCAATACACCCAACTGAACATAAAAACAGTCAGATGATAATCTAGACCTAGACAATAATAAGGAAATGCAGAGCCGATGAAGTTAGTATATAGTAAAAATTAACAACGGACATTGCTTCAAGTACCCGGGGGTCTCGAATTTCACCCAAATGCAGAACTACTGTAGTGGTTGTTGGATCAAAAAAGGCAGCAGACTTTTTTGTATGGCGCTCTTCAAAGCAATGAACCATCACATAACACCCATCTATCAACTAAGGAATTGCTTAAGAGAAGTGCCTTAAGGACACGAATCAAGGCGCCAAGGAAGGAGGAGATGCATATCACAGCATAGAGTTCATTCCACATCATTGGAGCAAATATGAAGAAAACACGATCTCCCATTCAGCACAGAAGACTAAAAGGAACAATCATTAGGGGAGCAGGACCAGAACTTAGGGGTCTGAGGGGCTGGGATAAGGCCACTGAGGAGGAAAGGTATGGGGAGCTACGACATTAGATGTGTTATATGTAAGGAGAAGGACCCGAAATTACAGAGAAATCAGAGGTAATATTTATACACATTAGCAACATGTGTTTTGAGAGAGAACTGACTATCAACGGTGACGCCCAGATTTTTAACTGTATCAGAAAAGTGGGAAGAGGAGGTACACCAGGGTTAGAAGATAGGGGCAATAGTTTTGTAGCGAGCCAAATCCCGAGAAATGACCGCCAATAATACTGTTTTTTCATAGTTGAGTTTCGAAAAGTGGTCTTTGAACCATTCATTATTTTTATATTAGCAGATAATATGTTTTTAGATCTCATCAAACGAAACTGGCGTGAAGGAGAAATATATTTGCAATTTATGTTCTTTTGCGCTGTTAAGTGTAAGTGTTGCATAACCAGTGTATGGCTGGTTAGAGAAAAAGTTGTGTGGGTGTATCTTATGGGTAATTTTTCGTGTGCTCTTTGGATTACGAATTATGTTAGTCGTCTCAGAGTAGAAAAGGTAGTTTATTTTTTATGTAAATGGTGAGTACGTCCGCCTGCCACGCCAATAATTTTATTATTATTGATTTAGGCGGAGATTGCTTTCTAGTAAAAGGCAGTCTTGCACACCTGAGATGCCGAATAGAGAAATTCCTAAGATAATTTCGAGAGATTTGAACAATAAAAAACTTCTGCCTCCTAATCTTCACCAGATATGGCCTGTCGAATAGCTTATCGAGCACAGAGGGCGAAGCCCTCTGTCGTGGAATAGGTTTCTATATACCATACATATATCTATTATATTCGATTTTAGAGTGCGCGGGGTTTTTATTTAATACTTTTTGGTCGGCTGGGTCAGATTATAAGGGCAGATTCTCGTAAGAGAGGGCTAATCCAATAGAACTACTTTGATTCCTTATTGGCTGAGTTGTTTAAGTCTCACTTAGTTACAAGGCAACTACACGGCTATGATGAGCTCAAAAGTTGAAAACAAAAGAGTAGACAAAAATAGACTTTAATAATTATTAATAATTTAGGTTAAAATGGTACAAAATAAGAAGACATACAATAAGACAAATCGTTAAAGTGGTCGACGGGCAAGTAATGAAATTAGGTATTTAATTGAAATAAAATGGGTCGGCAGGACGGGATTAAAATTGGGCTTTACTCGGTAACTTAGTAAACACACAATGGTTATGGGGGAACGGTAGGCGGCAATTATAAAATTTGGGGAGCTAAAATATTTATTACGATACCATGTACAAATGGAGGAGGAAGACGATGGTCGTCTCTTGCGAAGAAGGGGGAATAGAGGTTAAGTTCACTTCGACGGGGCCCAGGGTCAACTTGCTCGGAGTTGAAATATTCCTTCGAGATAAAGGGAGGGGGGGCAGAGCCTTAAAGGGTGGAGGCTGTGAATTCTTCTGATCGAATTCCTTCGAAGAAAACGGTGGGTAAGTTTCTTCTGAGACGTCAAAATAGATTGATTTGACGACTGTGCGTAATTGAGGGGTCTTATGCGAAGATCAATCTTCAATGAAGCCTTTAGGACAAGACTTGAGTTCTTCTTTGGAGATGGAGGCGTTTCACGGAGTCAGACGGGTGTTCTTAACCGGGAGAGGATTCTTGACTAATCCAGGAAGAGGATACTTGACTTATCCGGGGTGGATATTCTATTTATCCAGGAGATATATTCGAGTTATCCCGCAGAGTCTTTGCCTTCGGCGTACGACGACCCGATTCGAGGAGGAGTAAAATCGTCTTTTCGACATGAAATTTTCTCGCAAAATCTCCTCGATTCCTGGCGACACGGGTAAATATGCACGCCTGGAGTGAGGGGGCTTACCCCATAGAAAAGGGGGAGGACTATCATAAATCGTTTGAGTAATACGAACGAAGCCTCGGCTGGCGTTTGCCTCAGGCGATCCCTGCATGGCTGGAAAAGGGGAAGGTCGCGAGTGAGTCTCTTTGGGTAAATAAATACCTGGGTTGATAAGGGTTGCATTCCTCAGCCCGCTCCTGTCGTTTCTCACGCTTTTAAACTTGAAAAATGCTTCTAAGCGGCAATGAGGTCCATCACATGGAGGCAATGCTTAAAACAAAACGTTATTTTTGCCATCACGTGCTTGTTCCCTCACATGCCTCCCTTTTCGAAAGTTGGACCTTTTCTCAGTAAAAAAAATGAAATAAGGGGAGAAAAGGAACAACTCAATAGTGTTTTAAGGGGAAGGGACGCGACTCAGTTTCGACTCGTTTTCTACCGAAACATAAAGGAATTATTTACAATATACATACGTTGTTACCAAGATATAAACAACAACAAAAAAATGACCAGCTTATTCTAAAATTGTCATGTGACCACACAGAATACTAACATGATACCAAGAAAATGAATACTTAATCAAAGACAAGTATACAAAAAAATTCTAAAACCACACGACATATGGTTTCTACTTGGGGGAGTTTAAACCAAGGAAAATTGAAAATAACGGGAACATTCCCAATTCATATCGCGAAGACAGTTATTCTCTCTTCATAAATACATATATATTACAAAGAAATGGAAGTACACAAAAATAATCAGTTATACCAAAAAAATTTAAAACTACCTTAGATTATTACGAATATAAATATATATAACTACCAACAACATTGTTTAGGGCCATCCTCCATGGAACTAATCCGGATTAGCGGGTAACGCATTTCTGCTGAGAGAATCGGTCATCTGATTGTCTGTCCCTTTAATATAATTGATCTTAAACTGGTACTCCTGGAGGAGGAGACTCCACCGCCTTAATCTGCCGTTCGTGTGTTTCACGTTCCTGAGATACACAAGGAGGCAGTGATCAGTTTCCACATGAAACTCTTTCCCTACTAAGTACATTTTGAAATTTTGTATTCCCCCGATTATTCTTAATGCCTCTCTTTCAATAACTGAATAGTTCTTTTCGCGGGGTAATAATTTGAGACTAGCGTAAGCCACAGGATGACTTTCGCCTCCATCCTTATATTGAAGTAGCATACAACCGATGCCTTCGTTGCTGGCATCAATTCGAATCCCGAATGACTTTTCAGGATTGGGCAACTTCAAAATAGGGGCAGAAATTAATTTAATTTTCAGGGAGTTAAAATTAGCGGTGGCCTTCGGGTTCCAGGTTATAGAGTCGGGGGAGTTCTTTTTCAAAAGGTCGCAGAGGGGGGCGGTCAGGAACGCAAAATTTGGGAAAAAGCGTTGGTAGAATGAAGCGGATCCCATGAATGACCGGAACTGCTTCTTATTGCCGGGAAGAGGCATATCGACGATCGCCTTAATCTTCTCCTCTTGGGGACTAAGTTGATTTTCTCAATATGTATTAAACCCTAAATATCTAATGTTTTCAAAGGCGAAGTGGCAATTACCGAGGTCAATAGTAAGACAATTTTCTCGTAACCGGGTTAGTAAGCCTTGAAGGGATACTAAATGTTCGTCCCAGTCGCGAGTAGCAATATAAATATTGTCAAAATAGAAATAGTTATTTGGCAAACCATCCAAAATTCTCCGCTAGCAATAATGAGAAGTAGAGGGCTCAATTACGAGTATGTTTAATTGGAACAAATTCTCTACCTCTAAATTAAAGGCTTGCCTCTAGTGAATGGGTAAGGGATATGGTTTAGATCGGACCGGTTACTGTGTCGTGAACTTGATGTCGGGCTCAAACTGAGTGTCGCATCCAGGGTTTTCGGAAATGACGTCACTAAACTGACTAAAGAGGAGTTGGAGCTAATTTCGTTGTTGTGGTGTCAGCCACTCGTCGATTTTCAGACCATTAATGGATAAGTCGGACTCCCCTGGCAGGGACGGTAAAGGATAGTCTTCGTCCTGCTCAACACATACCGTCTGCACAATATTAAGGGATTCGGCGGGATAATCTGATTCCATGGCGGATCTTTCATCGAGGGCCACAATATTATTAGCGTGAGGTCGGCGGTGATACCTCTTCAACATATTGATGTGGAATCATTTTTCTCCGGAAGGTGTTCGGATTAGATAGTCCACAGGTCCTCGTGCCTCCAAAATGGGAAAGGGGCCCTTCCATTGGCTTAGGAGTTTATTGCTCTCGGTGGGCAGCAATAAGAGAACTTGGTATCCTGCTTCGAGACGGTGGTCTTTAGATTTAACGTCAAAGTAGGTTTTGTATTTTTCTAAATTTACTTCGGCGTTCTGAGACTAGATGCTGTCGCATTGTGCTAACCTCTTGCAGAGTCCCAGCACATAAGTATAGGAAGATTTAACTTCCTGGTCGAGTTGAGGTTGTGAGAACAACTCCTTTAAAATACTAATGGGGCCTCTTACGTTACGACTGTATAACAACTCGAACGGGGCAAAGCCAAGTGTCCGATGCCGGATTTCCCTGTAAGCAAAGAGCGACACAGGAAGATAGCGGTGCCATTCACGTGGTTGTTCGGCACATATCTTACGAAGGATGGACTTGAGAGTACCGTTTAATTTTCCACACATTCCATTGATCTCTGGATGGAAAGGAGTGGTAAACAGGAGCTTCACCATCAGTAATTTTCCCACATGCTCCATTAATTCTGAAGTAAACTGTCTTCCTCTGTCGAACAATACCTCCTTCGGAACGCCTACTCTCGAAAAAATGGAGATTAGGGCCTCGGCACAGGTGATTCTATCTATCCTCTTTAGTGGGACAGCCTCGGGGAAACGCGTGGCAAAATCCACTAGAGTGAATATATATCTATGCCCTTCACTAGATTGGGGGTGAATGGGGCCGACAAGGTCGATGGCCACACGGGAGAAGGGTTTGGAAATGATGGGGCATCTCTGCAGGGGAGCGGGCTTAACGCCACCTTTAGCAGAGGTCTTCTGACAAATGTCACAACACTGGCAATATTTTTAGATGTCAGCTGCAGCGCCTGGCCAAAGGAAATGCTTAAAAATTCTCTGACTCGTTTTGTTATGGCTAAAGTGGCCAGAAAAGACGCTATCATGCGCGACCTTGAGCACCATGGGGACATGGGATTGGGGAACGCAAATGGATAGGTCTACGGGGTTAACTCCATCCGTAGTTTCTCTGTAAAGGAGGCCATTCTTTTCGACGTAGGACACGGTCTTGTTTTCACGAAGCGAGTCTCGCTGTTTATTTTGAGACCTTTTCCATAAGGGAAGGAGAATTCCACACTCCTGTGCCTTGGTGAATTCTGGGTTTAGAATTCCCTTAAATTCTGAATTAGGGGGAACTTCGAGGGGGGCAGGATCCTGGGATTCTTTTCTTTTTCTTGCGCGTGTGGTGACAGGCTGAGCCACTGGGTTAGGGGATATTTGGGGACTTTGTCCAATTAATACAGAACAGAATTTAATTGGGACCGAAACTGCTTTGGCCCAGCCCTTAAAGTACTGACAGTCGATGTAGCACCTTACAATTGGGAAGCGGTTGGAACGTCCTAAGTAGTCGTGGACTACTGAAAATTTATCGTGGTCAGGGGCCACAGGGGGGAGAAGATTTTCAGACACAATGATACAAGTACACCCCGTATCACGGACGATAGTGGAAGTACGACAGCCATTTACACTGCTATTCTCAAATTTTAAAGCTCCTGGTGAGCTTTTATTAAAAATAAAATTCACTTGGTGATCCAGCGGGCCTTGGGAAGATGAAGGAACGGGAGGCTCAACGGGAAGAAGAGGGGGAGCTGTAGCGGCGCTTACTTGGTGAACGTGTTGAGGGGGGGTTGTTCCGAAATTTAGAGTTCTGGGGACACTTTGAACTTATGTCGTTTGCTACACCGCACGTATAGCATACAATGGGTTTCCTAGGGAAGGATACTGGAGGAAAAGACTGGAAAGGGGGCTTCACGCCTCGAGGTTCAGTGGAGGGAAAGCCTCTTGGTTTGAAGAGGCCTGGAATTTTCATGAATTTCGACTGAGAGTTTTGATTAAATCTGGGATTTCCGTTTTTCGATTTAGGGGACGCTGAAGAGGGCTTCTTGGAGTCCGTAGAGTACAGATTATGACTCTCCGCGAAGACATCCGCTTCTTCTACGCATTCCTTAAAAAATCGACAATGCCGGTCCTTCACGGCTGCACGGATCTCTTGGGACAGCGAAGCCAGTAACTGATCCCTTAAAACAAAATCCAATAGGGACTCATAATCGGGGAAATTTTTTTGAAGACTAGCCAAAATTTAAGGTTTCTTTGGAAGGTATACCCAAACTGTCGGAAAGTTTGACGGGGTAGAATCCTAGCACCATGGAACTTATAAGGGTAGTAATCAGGGGTCATATTATGTGCTGCGAGTAATTCAGCCTTGAGGGTCGAATAATTAATTGTGCATTCTAGAGGCAATGAGATGAAGATATCTCTCAATCTTGAGTTGAGTAAGGGGAGCAATTTCGCTACTCCTTCCGTTTCCAAATCAATGTGATTGATTTCAAGGATTTTCTCAAAAAGCGTGAGAAAGGAGGAAAATTCTTCGCTCTCCTTAAATATGGGGAGTTCAAGGGGGATACCTTGAGTGGCGTCCGATCTGCTACTAACAGATTGTGTTTAGGCTTGTGCTGGCATCCTTTCCACTTCGTGCTGGCGTATTTGTTGCCTTTCTTCCCGTTCAAGTTTTCTTTCTTCTCTGTCTAGTTCACGTTGTCTTTCTTCTTGTTCACGTTGTCTTTCTTCTTGTTCTAGCTTCTCTTTACTTCTTTCTTCCCTAACATGTCTTTCTTCATTTTGTATATATTCTATCAAATCTCTTCCCGACAGGCCAAGAGATTCATCTTGCGCCATAAAAACTTCGAACGAAGCCATTTTTTTCATTTTTTCTTAGGTTCGTTTGTGCTACAATCACGCCAATGTAGACCTACTGCGTGTGCGCAAAATTTTACCCACACTCAAGAACTATTCGAGTCCCAATGCACAAAAGAAAATGGCCAGTCTACTTAATCCGCCTGGGAAATTCTACGCTTGACTCTTTGTCGGGGTCTAGGTACACACCCAATTTAATACAGAGACTTTAAAAGATCTAAAAAAACCCCTTTAAAATCCACCTAACAAACTTGACACCAGATTTTATAATATATATATTTATATATATATATATATATATATATATATATATATATATATATATATATATATATATATATATATATATATATATATATATATGTCGTGGAATAGGTTTCTATATACCATACATATATCTATTATATTCGATTTTAGAGAGCGCGGGGTTTTTATTTAATACTTTTTGGTCGGCCGGGTCAGATTACGAGGTCAGATTCTCGTAAGAGAGGGCTAATCCAATAGAACTACTTTGATTCCTTATTGGCAGAGTTGTTTAAGTCTCAGGGCAACTACACGGCTACTCATATGATGGGTTCAAAAGTTGAACTCAAAAGAATAGACAAAAATAGACTTTAATAATTATAAATAATTTAGGTTAAAATGGTACAAAATAAGATAACATACAATAAGACAAATCGTTAAAGTGGTTAACGGGCAAGTAATGAAATTAGGTATTTAAATGAAATAAAACGGGTCGGCAGGACGGGATTAAAATTGGGCTTTACTCGGTGACTTAGTAAACACACAATGGTTATGGGGGAACGGTAGGCGGCAATTATAAAATTGGGGGAGCGAAAATATTTATTACGATACCCTGCACAAATGGAGCTGGAAGACGATGGTCGTGTTTTGCGAAGCAGGGGGAATAGAGGTTGAGTTCACTTCGACGGGGCCCAGGGTCAACTTGCTCGGAGTTGAAATAATCCTTCGAGATGACGGGAGGGAGGGCCGAGCCTTAAAGGGTGGAGGCTGTGAATTCTTCCGATAAAATTCCTTCGAAGAAAACGGAGGGTAAGTTTCTTCTGAGACGTCAAAACGGATTGATTTGACGACTGTGCGTAATTAAGGGGTCTTACGCGAAGATCAATCTTCAATGAAGCCTTTGGGACAAGACTTGAGTTCTTCTTTGGAGATGGAGACGTTTCACGGAGTCAGACGGGTGTTCTTAACGAGGAGAGGATTCTTGATGTAGCAGAATGCCGCTTTTGATCACTCCACACCTGACACCGCTTTTGTCGTGGTATACCTTGTGGAACGTGAAGTACTTCTTTGATGAAGTAGGCTTTGATCTAAGAGTGCTAATTTTGTTGTTTTTAAAGAAGAGCCGCTTCAACACGTAAGGATGAGAAGGAAATACACAGGAATTCCTAAAATAAACTTATATTTTAAATTTAACAATTTACTACCCAAACACAAAACATGAACCACAGAACTACTCCGAATTTTAAAATACACAAAAATTACTTCAATTTACTTGACCCTCTAATATTGACTAATTCGATGGTCACTTCAATTTAAAAACAAAACAAAATGCTAACGGCCTTTACTGGCCGCAACTACCTTTGTGGATACCCCTTGGAACGGGTTTGCGTCTGACCTTGAAAGCCACAACTGACTTTGGAGACTGTGGCAGCTGGGGTCCACACGCTTTCGGCAGGAAGGGATATCACCACGGGATAGTGAAAGAAGGTTCCTTTCTCCTCTTCGAATTACTCTGAGGAGTAATTCGTACTGTCTAGCGATGCGCTAAGGCTTGAATACCTTGACTCTCAGGGGAGGGCTGGAGGGAGTGTACTCTGGGGAGGGGCCTTCTTCAAGGGCGAGGACTGTACCCGGGGGGGGTCTTCTTCAAGGGCGAGGTTAGAGGAGGGGGGTTTCTCTGACGAGAATAAGTTGAACTTGAACAAATTAACTTAAAGGTCGGTTTGGTAACCAGGAACTAGCTCGAGGATGAGCTTCTTCTTAGTTCTAGTCTTCCTCAAGGGCGAGGCCTATCTCGGTATTAGGGATACACCAGGATAGAAGGGGAGGAGGGTTCTCTGACGAGAATAAGTTGAACTTGGTTCCTCAACCAAGTTAACTTATGAGTTTGGTGTGGCTACCAGGTAACGGGCTCGAGGGGGAGCCTTTTTCCTCTTGTTTTCGTAATTCCTCAAGGTCGAGGAATATCCCCGGGCTTTAGGATGCACCAGGATATGAGGAGTCTCTCTGACGCGAGTAAGCTGAACTTGAACAAGTTAACTTAACGTTCGGTTTGATAACCAGGGACTAGCTCGAGGATGAGCTGCTTCTTAGCCCCCTTGGTAGCCCTGCCTCTCTTGCAGGGTACTTCGTAGTCTGGCGACTCACGTATTCTACCTGTCCAGTCTTGGTAGCCCGGCCTCAATCCGGGGACTTCGTAGCCTGAAGACTCACGTATTCTACCTGTCCAGTAGAGCTCATGCTAGCCGAGTGGATACGGCGTTGGCCTCCCAACGTCGCAGTACGGGGTTCGATTCCGAATCCCGGCATGAGCGGACACAAACGTCAGCGCACGTAGAGATCTGGCTACCGATTGGTGGACGCGCTGTGCTCACCCCGTTATCGGGTGAGTAGATCTTATACCTCTCACCTCACACAAAGCCAATCACAACACTGCTTTCTTTCATCTCCCGCATTCACCGCACAACACACACACTCTCTCTGTTCCAAGGAAACTTGCCGATGATATCTATATTCTCGTGCCTCTGACGCGGAACAGGTCCCTCTCCCCCGAGGTGACGAAGGCTTCCACCTGAACGCTGTTTGGTGTCAAAACATATTACTTCCTGGCACCTCTCCCCAAAAGAGGACCAGCCCCTGGGGCCTTCGGGCCGACCAGCGATTGTCATTCTGACCTTAAATAAAAAAAATTCATTATCCGGTCGGGGATCCTCCCAGTATCATGGAAGGATTGGCGCTAACTAACTAACTAATTAACCTGTCCAGTCTTGGTAGCCCGGCCTCAAACCGGGGAATTCGAAGCCTGGAGACTCACGTATTCTACCTCGTTTTTCCCAAGTGTTTGTTATTTATACCTCGTCACCTCACTGGGGTAGGGGTAGGAGGAGGGGGGGGGGCTTGTGAACGGGCCCAGGAGGGTTCTTATTCCAACGTTTTTCTCACCAAGTCTTACCTCGGCTCCCGTTGGCCTTCGAGCTTGAGAGAAACGCGTCTCCAATTTCTTACTTGAGGTGAAATTAAATATACTGTCTTCGGGGAGATCTTGCAGTTTAAAACCGTTCGGCTTTTCATACAGACGGGTGGCGAGGGTCTGTGGTTACGAGTTTGATCCTCGATGCCGGGGCCGGATGTCTTTACGGTTACCGTCTCGTGTCTCCACTGAGAGAGAACGGGGGAGTGACGATTCCCCTACACTTGACTAATCCATGAAGAGGATACTTGACTTATCCAGGGTGGATATTCGATTTATCCAGGAGGGATATTCGAGTTATCCCACAGAGTCTTTGCCTTCGGCGTACGACGACCCGATTCGAGGAGGAGTAAAATCGTCTTTTCTACGTGAGATTTTCTCGCACAATCTCCTCGGTTCCTGGCGACACGGTTAAATATGCACGCCTTGAGTGAGGGAGCTTACCCCATACAAGAGGGGGAGGACTATCATCCATCGTTTGAGTAATACGAACGAGGCCTCGGCTGGCGTTTGCCTCAGGCGATCCCTGCATGACTGGAAAGGGGGAAGGTCGCGAGGGAGTCTCCTTGGGTAAATACCCGGGTTGATAAGGGTTGCATTCCTCAGCCCGCTCCTGTCGTTTCTCATGTTTTTAAACTTGGAAAAATGCCTTTAAGCGGCAATGAGGTCCATCACTTGGAGGCAATGCTTAAAACAAAACGTTATTTTTGCCATCACGTGCTTGTTCCCTCACACCCTCCTATTTGTACCCTGCGGCCCTCCCTTAAATTTTGTAAGGGAAAAGTGGGTACGGGTGCAAATTGAAAATGTGCCAGGGAGATCTAAGAAGGAGCTTTCGACTGCTTAATTATGAAAGATCGAATCCTCAACTATAGTTTGTGTGTGGCCATTACCCCGTCGTAGAGTGATCACATGTCTTACTCGGTTCAATTTGTACCCGCTATTGTCATTTGTAGGTAGTGATTTTTATAGCGTCAGCAAATAAGCGCCCCAAAACTTGTTCGATGTGTGAAAGATGTGAGTAAGTGGATGAATATGTTAATAAGTGATCTAAGAAAGAAAATGCCAAGAGAAAGTCAGCAAATACTCCACTTAAAAACGCACAAACGTTTGTAAGAATGATTTCAGACCAAGTTTCATAAAATAGACTCAAATACTCAGAACAAAGTAGTTATTGTCGCATTTGGTATGTTCGACTCTTTTAGGGGTATTTAGTGAAATTCTTGTCGAATATCAAGCTTGGAAAAGATCTTTGCATCAACTATGAGTAAGGTGAAGACAGATAGGAAAGCCCTATAATATCTACTGGGTTTGGTGATCCTGTTTATTGCATGAATATCACAAACCAGCCTCTAAGTACTATCCTTCTTTAAACAAAGTGAATTTTTTTTTAGAAGGTCTAGTGATGCCTTCATTTTGCATTTTAGCAAATCACTCCTGTGGCCTTAAGTTTTTTATGGGGCAAACATTGCTAGAGTAAGTATACGGACAGACACATAATGATTGGATTGCTGGAGTGAGCAATCGAAAGGCAGGCCAGGGAAACTTAATGAGCCAAGTCACTCAACAGGCGCGCCCAAAGTGATTCGCGATGGATGGAAAGCAGGTAGGCAATTGAAGGGGACTCCTAGATTCTGGGCCATGAAATTAAGCTTTTTTTTTAAATCATCGATAAAACAAATAGGGCATAAAATTAGAAAATATACTCCTAAAATGGGTTAGCACACATATACTATTATAAGAGGACAGAGGGAGATCAAATTTAGATAAAGTGCCAAGGATAATAGTTTTCGATAATAGACAGGAATCGTCTGTTGCGAGCGGTGATGAGAGAGATGACTTCTTGTCTTATTGCCACGTAGAAATGATAGAAAAAAGCTATCCATGGTCTACTATAAAATAAAAACTCGTAGCAGAGCCACGAACTAAGATGAAGAGGTTTTAACTCTGAACTGCATCCACGGTGTCACCAAGCTTGAGATTTTTAGGGAGTAATACATTTTCTAAGCGTGATGTTTTAAAGTATAATGATACCACCACTGATTCCAATGAAAAAAAAAACATCCAGGGTTGTGCTGGTGGCGTGGTTAGAGGGCACTGAGGATTGAGAAAATGGTGAAAACGAAAAACTTGCTGAAGTTGAACGTTCTCGTCTTTTAGTTCTCGAGCGAATTATTTGACATCTGCAATGATGTTGTCAGGTTTATGACTAAGATTTAGTCCATTATTAATAGGAAGGTTGGACGAGCCTTACTGGAAATAGTTGTGGGAACTCGTAGTGAGGTTGGAGCTCATTCTAGAGGGGGGATTTAACTCCCGCGGTGAATTTGGCTCCTAAAGGAAAGGAGTGGGTGTATCGTAAATTTGGGTAGGAGCAAATGCTTAAATTGGGAGTTAAAATTTGACACGATTATATTCGTTATCTACCGATACGACTTGCTCCTCTGGTTGGGCAAGTAAATCGGTGCGGTTACTCGTGGCAATTGAGTGCATTATTCACCAGCTCGAAGAGTTGTTGAGCTTAGAGGGAACACTTAGAATCGGGATATAAGGTCGCGAGTGGAAACACATTTAAAAACAAAATAATTTGGTGTAGGAAGGGTGAATCGTTGACGTAGTAATGCTCAAGATAGTTAAACACACAGCTTACAAAATTTATGCGGGCATTACTTGGTTGTCGATAATTTTCACTGCAAGACAAAAGGCTGTAGATTGAGTAAGAGAATGCGCAGTCATTTTGGCACGTGAATTGTTCTCCCCTGGCATAACGGAATTCTCTTCTAACACTTTGAATTGACAAAGCTTGGGGTGATGGGACAGACCGCCACATGCCGTAGGGTGCACCATTTTTTAAAGAGCCCAGCTGACGACTACCAACTAGATCAAAGGTTGCCGTAATTAGCAGAAAGCCTAATACTAAGCTAGATTAAAAACAAGAAAATAACAGAGAAAAAAAGGAACAAAGGCAATACACAAGCTATTAAAAAACAATAACAAATAAAAAAGCAACAAGAAGGAGACGGGCTCCGGCGTCGGAGGGAGGCCCCCTGCCCCCGGTGCAGGAACATGCGACCTACAACAGGAATAGGTAACATGCGCGAAGATCACCCAGACTGGGGCGTTCAACAAGAATGTACCAAACAGTCTGGGGGAGAACGCAGTCGTCGCAATAAGGTTCAGGCTAGCGCTCCATCAAATGGCGGGGCGTCCTGCGAGTGTGCCCTAATCGAAGACGATAGAAAGCAACCTAAAGCCGTCGCGGCATTGGAGGAGTAGGTCAATGGGAGCATTCATGGCGCAATGGCACGCAGCTTTTAAGTTTCCCTCGACCATCTCCCAATCTCCTTTGCCGAACAGCCAGGAGAGCTGCTCGTATTCCTGCCATGTAATCGGTGTGAAGAAAAAGCGAAACGCTGGTATGGTAGTCCAGTCCTCGCGGACATTTTGGCGCCCTAAACGGTGCGCTCATTCCCCAGATTCCTACATGTCCAGGAACCCAGCAGAAAATAATATTGATATCCGCCCGGCTCGCCAAAACTGTGGCGTTACGGATATCACGAACCAGGGATTGCGGAGATTCCAATGATCCGAGAGCACTCAGGGCGCTTTGTGAGTCGCTATATACTACAATCCAGTCTCCGACTCGGGCACTTCGTGTTATCTCCCGTACTGAGCGGTGTATTGCAACCGCTAACTTCAAAGATATATGAATCGGCGTGGAAACCGACCTCCTCTTGAGATTTTTTAGCCATCCGTATATACTGGTGCGGTTCCAGCGTAATACAAAGTGAGCTCCAAAAATGCCGAACGCAATACTTCCGGTGCTCTAGAAGCTTTGGGAGCAGAGACGTGGCGACAAATAGTCAAAGGTGGACTCTCCAGGGTGGCGTCCTGGGCAGAACCAAGGACACCACCGGCTCGAGAGCTATAACGAGCTCTCGAATGCGTTTCATTGTCCTAAACCCACATAGCTTAGGGTAGGGTAGAGATCAGGTGTGGATGCAGTGAAAGCTGTTGGTGACTGAGGGAGGCGCCGGGCTTGTGCCTACAGGCAAATAATGCACCATGTACGGCGCAAAGCGAGTGAAGTTTCCCCAGCATTGACAAGTAGTCTCTCAATGGGGGACGTGCGGAAGGACGCGGTCGCAAGGCGAAGGACGGTGGGGTGGATCGAGTCCACCTTCTGCAATACACGCTAGGCTGCGGATGCATAAAATTTGCATCCGTAGTCGAGCTTCGAACGAACATAGGATCGATAAAAAACTAAGGTAGGAGCCCTATCAGCGCCACAGGCGCTGAACGTCATGGAACGAAGAATATACATGGCACGGGTACAAGAGACCCTAAAACTGCGAATATGAGCCCCGTAGGTGAGGCGTCGGTCAAATATAAGACCAAGGAAACGGTGCAAGTCCACCACGTCCAAACAAACTCCCTTTAGAAACAAGTGTCAGGATGGAGCCGTGGATGGCGGCAGAAGTGCACCACTTTAGTCTTTTGGTCAAGGAAAACATAAACCTGTGCGCTTAGGCATAGCGAGAGACGGGGTTCAAAACCCGTTCGATTTGACGCTCCAAAGGTGGTATCTGAGCCGCACATAAGGATATCGAAAGGTCGTCCACGTAGAGCGTAGCGAGTACACCTTCCAGGAACACCGAAATGATGTCGTTGATGCTCAGGGCAAAGAGTGTGACACTGAGGGCACTTCCTTGCGGGATACCCACTTCCTGCTCCATTGGGCCGGAGAGGGATGCCCCACACGTACATGGAATCGACGCTCTCGCAAAAATTAAGATATAAAGATTAGGAGGTGTCCCCTTGCTCCTCTCGTGTGAAGAGTTTCCATGATACCATATTGCCATCCGGTATCATAGGCCTTCTCCAAATCAAAAAACACCGTGTCGTGATACTGTCTACGAAGGAAGCCCTCGCAGAAGATGTTTTCCTGTCGGAGTAAAGCCTCCGACGTAGAGTGGAAGCCACACTGTGTAGAAGACAGTTGGCCTCTGCTGTCCAGAAAAAGGCTAGTTAAAACATTTACCAATTTCTGCATCAACATGCACACACAGTAGGTTAGAAAAATTGGGCCAAAAGTGGCTGGTATAGAGTGATCTATCCCCGGTTTGCGAAAAGCGAGCGTGGTTGCGATTCGCCAGGAGTCTGGGAGAATACATTCTATTCCAATGCTGTTGAACAAATTTAACAAAAAAGGGCATGCCTCACTCACCCAGGTGTCGAGGCACGGCATACGGGACATCGTCCGGACCAAGGGCGGTGTCCGCGCATGAAGCGAGAGCGGAACGCAACCCACTCAATGTAAACCTGTCGTTGAAGGGTTCTCCGTCTCTGGAAGTAAAGTCCAATTGACAGCCTTCCGTGACATCACGGTGCTCATTGAATGCTGGCGGAGCAGCATCCCGGCTAGAAAATGTGGAGAAAGCGGTTACGAAGGAATGTGCCACGAACCCGGGATCCGAAATTGTGGTTCCACTCTCTTGGAGAACGAGAGAGGGTTCCTACGAGAACGTACCACGAATCATATTGACTCCCGTATGTTTCGAAAAATACCGGAACCTAGCTCTAGTTCGTCAAGAATCACCGACAGTTAAATCGTTTGGGCGCAGCTTATAGCGTATGTAGGCATAACATTTCTGTTTGAGGGCCGTTTGACACTCGGCTGACCACCACGAAAGCGGTCGGCGTGCAAAAGGCCAGACGTTCTAGGAATAGTAGTTAGGTCTACGGCGGTGAGGTTGCCGGAGAGTAACTCAACGGTCTCATCCATCGACCCAAACTCCTCGACTAAGACAGAGAAATCAGTCATTTCCTGAAATGCGTACCATTGCGCCCGCTCCAAGCGCCACCGGTCAAGAAAATGATATTTTAATGGGAAAGGGATCACTACTATGGAGGTCATCGACTACCCCACCCCCCTAAATTCGGATGTGCATCCGGAGAGCACAGAGATATATCAAGACAGGAAAATGATCGGCAAGGAACTGACCTTTGGGATTGATCGAGTAGTCTTCCAAGAGAAAAACGGGAGAAGACGAGCCCAGGCTGCTCCTCCAAGTATCCCCGAGTGGGCGGGAGCAGTATTAACATATCTGCGGCATTGGTACGAATGACTTTACCCGGTATTAATACCTATCGGCACGCACCGACTCAGGAAGTGTATCACAGTCGAACATGACCAAGAATGTAAGGGTGAGTCTCGAGGCCTGTCCCTGTTTTCTCATCACACTTTCGACCTTGACCGCTCCATGTTCGGCTACCTCTAATGTGATGTCATCTAAGGAGTATTCCACGACTTCCCTCGCATAATCCATTCCTTTCATGAATCATGGTAGAGTGCGGCGTCGCACTCACCGGCGTGCCATAAAGTGTCCAAGGGGCACTAATCATAGCCACCCCAGAGGGATTTGACGCATTCGCCAGAAGACTCACTTATAAGAAACTGGTCACCTTCGGCTCCCTACCAATCACGCTAGCTAGTGCTCTCCTCTGTTGGATCATGTTGCCCTTGGCCAACATGCTGCAATCAGTGGAACGAATAACGAGAAAGATTTGGAAGCTAGGAGACTTAAAAACGCCAGGTAATCTCTGAATGAGGGTCCCTGACGTAATCGAGGCTCTGCTCTGCGCACTTGCAAATTTGGTCTTTGTCTGGCACTCCTCAACCGGGAGTTCACCGGTGCCGGACGTGCCGATCTTGGCTTGGTCGCTTGCCGAAACAGCAGCGGACCTGTTCATCCCCGCGGCTCCCGCGGAGGGAGAGGACTCCTGGGTCTTTTTCGTCTGTTTCTTTTCTTTTTAGGAGAGGAGGGTGGGGTGGGGGGGGAAGCTCTTCTATTCTCTGCCAGAAGGAGCCCTTAGGCCAGCTAGATCAGCCTCAACAACATCATTCGCTTAAATTCAGAAGGTCTTGGCTGTCATAGGGGCACAAGCTGAGGGGGTAGATCCCTCTTCTCCTTGTGAGGTCTCGGAGGCCCAAGCCGTCTGAGGGGAAGTTTGCACAGGGGTAGACACAGGTTCTGTGCTTGGCCCCGACCCCGGGTTCTACCCCATGGAAGATCCTACCGTCTGAGGTTGGGTCACCTCAGAGACCATGTCCATCTTAAGGGGGCCTTCCCTTCCCCCGCCAAGCCATCACGGATCCCATTCTAGGTATCTTTGTTCTCGTCTTGTCTTGGGCCAGCGAACCGGCATCCATCGGGAAAGAAGGGGGCAGGTTTATCGGCCCCCTGTAAACTCAGAATCACGAGTGAAGGTCCTTATGGGGCATGGACCGTTGGGCCGACCATCCCTTGCTCCCCTAAGGGGGATGCCCCTATCGAGCCGGTCCCACCTGGAGCAGTTAATATTGGGCCACCTGCGTTCTTTCTTGGCAATCCCTTGTAAAAGCAAAGGAGTGACTGCCGCTGGAAAGATGGAATCGCCCACGGGCGCCTCCAAAGAAGTAGGTGAGGTGGAGTCCACTGCACCCGTAGGCCTAGGAGAGGAGTAAGTCTTCTCTACGATAAAAGAAATTTGGAGGGTCTCTTGAGAAAGACCACGGGGGACCTTTTTTTATGCCGTGAAGCTACCCCAGAGAGGCTCCGACGGTGGTAAAGGGGAAGTGTAGATCGGGGTTTTTTTGCGGGGGGGGGGGTAAATCATTCGCCATTGTGACCCTATTAAATTCACGGGACGCAGAACCTAATCACCACCACGCAGTAGTCCGCTTTGCGAGGGGTGAATACGGGGCCGGCAACACCAGCTTCCGCCATTAGAAACCACTCCTCCATCCCAGTAGCCAGTCGGCTATTCGGCATGGCGGCTCCATCTTGGGCTGCACGTAAAATTGATAGAGCGTGAAAGGGTATGTGAGGAAGGTGAGGGTGGGGGTGAGGAAAGTTGTTACCCCCCCTAAGAAAAATGTAGCTCAGCGGTGAAGGGGGGGGGGAGCGGCCCTCTCTCCAGCCCCGATCCGGGATGGTTGGGTGAGAGGAAGCTGGTTGTTGTCTACCCTGTAAAATTAGAGACCGATCAGAAAAAGGTGTGAGAGAGGTTGTAGGGAAAATGAGGAAGCAGGGTAAGAGGACAGAGTGTCACAAAGAAGGATAAGAGGCTAAACTGGGACCGGACGGGGCGCTGAGTCCTGTCAGCACAGCGGCCAGGAAAGCACATCGCCAGGTCACCTACGGGGGGGAGCCCACCAATATATAACGACATAAATCGGACGTTGATCACCCTTAATACCTCCATTGGAAGGTTTCCTTTCCATGAGGAAGTTGTAGGGAGCTGCCGCTTTCTCGGCCCTAAGCACTCCATTTGCTCTCACCCTTTACCTGCATTCTATCTACACCCTATTTAACCACTTTCTTTGCTATAAATTTTCTCAAAATTACTGGCGGAGGCCAAACAATCATCCAAATGTCAGCTGCAGCATAGTTACCCGTTTCACATCTGATAGTCCTTTGCAGGGGGAGTTAATTATTAAATTTTATAAATCGCAAAGGAAGTAGTAACTTTAGTGTTATCTCTCATTGCAAATTTTCAGGGCGCATTGTTAATACTAAAGTAGTCTTTATGTAAATATGCTCCATTTACATAGGAACCATTAATAAACATTGCAGAAATTATGGAATTTATTCGTTTTAAGACATCTCTTCTAAGGAATTTAAAAATGTGTTCTTCTTATACAGTTTTGTATGTATATCTTAGATCTGACACTCGTTTTTACCGGAAAGGCATATTTTACCTACTTTTCCATACTAGGAAAAGTAGGTATTTCCAGCAAAAACAAGTTTCAGATGTGAAAAGTACACATAAAACTGCATAGGAAAAACAAATTTTGAAATTCATTTAAAATATCAAGAAGTAGAACCAGACCTGACCTTACTTAACCTAACCTTACCTTACCTTACCTTCCTTACTGTACCTTACCTTCTCTTACCTTACTTTACCTTACCTTGACGATATTTTTCTCAGCTTCTCGCTGAAACAAGGTTTTATGCGAAAAACAATTTATAAAAATAGGCTAGCGCTTGGTCGAATGCGGACATTAGAAGGCCATGCACCTTTAAGCGCTATAACCGAAAGTATACATGTAGTTTTATTGCCTTTCGAATCCTTTGCAATTATATTACAGTAAAATAAATTTCGATCTTACCTAAATTTAGAATTCCTGCGGCATGTAGGGAATTTAATAACTAGCGGGACTATACTGCGAGCTCTATATATTTCTAAAGCCTGAATATCGTCCTCAAAGACTTCACGTATTATATGGTATTGTAACTTACGACACCACCATTCTAATATATCAACTGAATAGACTCATGCGTGAACAATCCAGAATATAACGAAGAATGTTTTATATACATATATATATATATATATATATATATATATATATATATATATATATATATATATATATATATATATTTATATATATATATATATATATATATATATATATATATATATATATATAATTACATTCAAATATTCTAATACCATTCTAAAATCCTTGACTAAACTGCGTCCAATTAATCTCGATGCTAGAGTATACAGCATACCATGCTATAATTGCAAATTAACATACTCGTACATTGGAGACTCTGGCCACTTTAATAAGAGGATGAAAGAACATTTAACTGATATCAGAAGGTGTACAGACTCTTCAAGTCTCATTACGCACATACAAAAGAACGACCATAGAATTGGTGTTAACCATGCAAAAATAATTTAAAAATCAAACAATTATATTTAGAGGAGAATTCCGGAATCCATCATCATCAACAAAGTTGATAATTTCAATTTATCTGAAGGGCAATACAAATATAACAAATATATATTGAATAAAGTAGCCAATCGTATTTATAAACCCTCGGATGCAATGGGTCTCAGAGATAAGCAACTCTCCAGATTGTTTCCGGTTCCATTTCATTTTGTTTAGCTTGTCATTCGCGCCAGATTCACTCGACTTTTTCCCAGATTGTTTCCTGCTGTTTCATTATGTTTAGGATGTGTCTTACCTTATATATACTGTGTTCCTTACCTAGTTTTTTCATTATTAGTTGAAAATGGCATCTTGCTGAAACTAGTCCGATAGTTATAAATAAAATCTTAATTTAAATATTGTGGTTTACCATTATCTTTCATATATATATATATATATATATATATATATATATATATATATATATATATATATATATATATATATATAACATAGCATGCTATTGGCTAACTAGTCAGGCCAAAGGTTGAAGAAAATACGGCTAATGGTGCGCAAAGATTCAAATTTAGCAAAATAACAAGATATTTTCGCAAAATGAATAGCTACGTTATTATTAAATTCTGGAAGGGAAAAATGACGTAGGTGCACATCATTTTAAGAATTAAAAACATTTATGTCTTTGAAAATTTGAAAATCGTTAATGTCTTACAACGAATATTATCCGGAATTATTATTAATATAATAAAGCAAGTGAATACAAAAAGTAAATTAGATAGAAAATAAGGTAACTAATTTCAGAACAGTCCCCCTTCCAGCATTGGCATACAACCATTTAAGTTAGATATACTTATATTTGTATGTTTACAATGGTCGTTATTAAGTGAATATAAAATATACATAAATATATATGTGTGTATAATCATATATACATGCTTCACTCTTGCTAAAAAGCCAGACGAATTGAGTCACGAATCCATGTCCTTCCCATTCCCTGCTGAATGAGAAGCCCTTAGATTGAAAGCCCCCTCCCTTAAAAGCCTGTTCCCTTGTGATGGTGCAACCAACCCTTTCTTCTGGTTATTCCAGCTTGCTAAGAGATCCCCTCCAACTTATTTCTTCCTCCGATCTAAGAATCGTACCAATGAATCCTGACCGACCTTATTTTACCCAAAGATGGTGATAGGCTCAAATATTAGGATAAACGCCATGGATTTTACATGTTAAATCCCTCCTAGCGCATGCGCGGTAAAATAAGATTTGGAAAAGATTACTTTTATGATAATAACTATTAAATTACTTTGGTTTCACCTACTTCAGGATTTGTGATATTTATACTTAGGGAAATATTGCAAATGGCGGCTTAGCTCAGAATTCTCCAAAGGCTGACCACCCATTATTCGATATTCGACGATTTGAAAGCTGTAAAATTTGTCAAAGAAGTTCGCCTAAAATAATAAGAAAATTTGAGGAAATAAAGCTCCTATTTGGGCCTTCCCCATTGGTCGGAACCTCCTTAATCAATGCTGAGTTCCTACTGTTTAAGTGCCTGCCCTGACCACGACTAAGTCACGCTTCAAGAAGGCACCCTCGGGTGAGCCTCCGTTCGTATCTCCAAAAACCAGTAAGAAAACAGGTGCTGAACTTCCAGCACTTTGAAATTAACCAATACATTACGGTATATTCTCGTTGACGACCAGAATTACCGCCCACTTAACACAAGGCAACCTTGCCAGGATTTTTTTGATCCGCTATCCATCGTCTTCCTTCCGTCGACTGCGCTTGCGGAATTCTATCTCGTATCTAGCGAAGACAAGATCGAGGATACCCCGCTTCCTCTCAGCCACCTTCCTTATCAGTCGTGGAGCTTCTTCAAGTAACCCGAACACCCGAAAATCTCCGAAGTCCCAAGAAGAAGACAACAGGAAATCATCCGGAAGCCGCCAGGAAATACTCATCTTAAAGTAAACGTCGAGCGAAATCGAGGGAAAGATATTTGTTCTTTGGATTCCCGAGAGTTTCAGTCGGGGAAAGATTCAGTTTCAAGGTTGAATGAACTTCAACGTCTTGTTATATGCAATTCTGCAAATATTTTGTGAAGGCAGATTTAAATTCAGTTTAAAGGTATTTTAGGTTAGTTAATCTTATATGATAATAAGAGAATTTTGGTGGCGAATTTTGCCTAATCTGATTAATTATTTTTGTTTTTGAGAGAGATAATTTTAAGTTAGCCAGACTTGGAATAATTAAAGCCAACGAATTAGGTTGCAGTGTCACTCTTAGAGACAGAAAACGAATGATTAATGGGTCATTCACGAACGTTAGATTTGGTTATCAAAGTGTGGACTTTGTTTTCATTTTTGATAGCGATAGCGATTTATATGTCCCCTTACCCCCAGGCCTTCCGAAGTAAGCCCCCCCAACACCCATTAAAATGCCTGGTCCAATTCATCTCACCCATGCCAATCAAAGCCAACAACCTAGTTAAATTGACGCCAGTCGATTAGTAAACTTGCCCCATTCACTCGTTCCATTTAAAGGTAGACGCGAAGGAAAGTTCCCGGCGCTAGGAAATGGGTTGAGTGGTCTAGAAGAGTATTTCCTGAGGCAGAATATTGTGTCTAATGACGAAAAAAATTAGAGAAGCAAAACGTTTCTTACATGCATCTGAATGAAACGCTCAACACGAGTTTAAGAAAGAGAATAAGTGTAGAAGGAAGTGAAACTGGCCCAGCCTTTATTGTCGATTTAGTAATGTAATTCATGCGAAATAGAAAAAAAGAGGAAGATTTTCCATTATTTCTTTGTTCGCTCTTTCCAGTTGGTATGAACAGCCCTTCAGGCCGCTGAGGAAAGTTTAAACCTACAGTACACAAAAAAACACGTTAATAATTGGTTGATGAATACGGTCTTATACGCAAACTTCTTCCCACAAACACGAATGATATTGCAGAGAAATGTTTTGCTAGATGTAAATTCTAAAGGAACCATTAACAAAGTAAAAGAGAGGTCTTTTGAACTAGATCAGGGTCCAAGAACCAGGCAGAGAGAAACAAGTATAAATATGGTTCAGTACCAAGGTGTGAAATCAAACTCGCCTCGGAACTTACTATCCACACGACAGCCCAGAGGACACTTACTCCACCCAATTTAGGTCTTCCAACTGCCCGATATGAATGATTCAGTCCCAAAAGTAAATTCCAGGCTGATCCAGTTTGTTACAACTGCGATAGTCGTGGTCATTTTAGGCGAGAATGTACCTACTCTCCATATTGCTCAATCTGCAGTGAGCACCGGCAGAGCCGTAGGCAGCATTTCCGATAAAAAAAGCAAGCACCTCCTCCACCCAACACTAATCAATACCTCCATAGTTATCAGATGGTAAACAAAACCCCGCATTTGAAGACTCGTGGCCCGCAAATGCAAAGTAGCAGATGAGAAAACCCAATTAGATATTTGGAAGTTCGCCCGGGTCAAATTAAGGACTCTCCGTGGTTGTGTGGGGAATTTCAGGATGTACAGAGTGAGTACATATGGGCCCAATTCAGTCTTACAATGAATTACTGGCGGAATACGGTCCATATGGTCCCTTTATTAGGTGAAGCCTATGGGGCGAGGAAGTAAGTTTACCCTCGTACCCCGGTGAGTTATTAGACTCCTTGCCCATATAGGTAAAGTATTAATTTAAGACAAGGGACCTTACATGATTTAATAGTTTGTGGTAAAGTAAGTAAAGTAAGATAGGCTGACCTGACCGCCTATTAGTTTGATATTAGACGTTTCAAAAGCTTTAAAATTTGTCAAAAAAATTCATGTAAAGTGATAATAAAATTTGAGAAAATAACGCTTCTGTTTTGTCCTATCCCGTTGGTCGGACCCTCTTTAGTCAATTCAGAGTTCCTACTGCTTGACTGCTTGACTGCCTGCCGTGACCACAACTAAGTCACGCTTCAAGAAGGCACCCTTAGGCAAAGCTCCCTTTCGTATCCCTAAGAACCGTTGCATAACCAGTGCTGAACCGCCAATACTTTAAAATTAACCAATAAATTACGGGCCCATTCCCGTTGGCGACCAGGACTCCCGCCCGTTTAACATTAAATACCTTATCGTTATCTCTCATGGCAAATTTTCAAGACGTGTTGCCAAACTAAAGTAGTCTTCAAATATCTTATCGTTATCTCTCACTTCAAATTCTCAAGAGTTATTGCTAATACTAAAGTGGTCTTTAAATACTATATCATTATCTCTCATTGCAAACTTGCAAGGCGCATTGCTAATAATAAAGTAGTCTTTCAATTCTTTATTGGAAAATTTCATGACGCGTTGCTAATTCTAAAGTAGTCTTCAAATATGCCTCTTTACTTATCATACCATCTTCATTCTTAGAACTGATAAATAGACAGAGACTTCCAAACATATAAATACAAGAAGATCAATATCACTAATCAGGAAGGGGGTGTTTTAAGGTTATTAAGAATGTCTTTTAAAATTGGATGTTGGGTAAAGGGGTTGGTTACATTTAAATTACCCCTCCGAAAGGTTGACACTTGTGATATCCTTAATGAATATGGATTCTATAGAAATCGGTGTCTATTCTCAGTATATGACTCAAGGTGGTATGATAAAGTCTGAATATGCTTAGGCTAATGCAAGCAATGTTATATTAAACATTCACCACACCCAACTACCACACGGCAAGTCACCATAAAATTAGTTCGAGAATGAGATGAATCTTTCTCTTAAGTCAAAAACTCCCACCAGCCTTCTTTTGCGACCGCTCGGAATGCCTACTTTTCTCATAGTTTCGCTTCACTAACTTTACCAATGTTACCATTAACCTTTAACCAATGAGAAAAGAAATAATTTACTTTGGTACATTGGGAGGTGTTAAACTGCGCGCCTCAAAGCTATTTTATTCATACATAGCTTTTGTATTCCGTCAAAGGACGCTTCAAAAACAATTCATATTAACTCTGCCTGTCCACCGTTTTCATATTGTCATTGTACCAAAATACCTTTGGTCAGCCATTCTATCGCGGATAAGGAAGCATAATTATTGAACATTCAGTATGAATGGCAACATGGTAATAAGGAAAATGACTTATTTTCCCCATGCCACAAAAGTATTGTCATGCAATACTGGAATGTGATACGCAGTTCAAGAAAAGAGTCGATTTTATCCATTGATTGAACAATTTAGGTGATGAACACAGCGGATTTTAATCGTATTTTATCTTGGACAGGATAAGTTATGTTAGGTTATGATTTGGTTAGATTTGTTGCATAGAAAAGAATGGTAAGTAAATGGTGAAAAAAAAGAGATTTTCGAAGCCCATAAAGTAAAATAAAAAAATATTTACGACTCGTCTTAACCAACCCAACTTGTGCAATGAAAACATATCTCCCTACGAGGTAAAGTCATTCAAAATTAAACTTGTTTTTTTTTTATTTACTTTATATTTTCCAGCAAGTCAAATTGATGAAGCCATTCTGGTAGAAGTTGAATATTCACCTTTGCCGGACGGCCTCCTTCATTTCTATTTTCTTTGCAAACCTTCTCTTTCTTGTCACTAATCATCATCATCATCATCATCATCATTATCATCATCATCATCATCACTAACTCTATATTTTAAGAAGGGGATTTTTTGAGTATTTAAATAATAATTTCATCTTAGTTTGATTATGACTTATGTTTTTTTATCAAAGTTATTTCTAATAATTCTTTTATATTATCAGAAAACAAAATGGTGAAGTTTAAAAATAAATATACGTATCGAAATTTTGTGGATTTTTAAAACCCAAAGAATTACAAATGATGAAGTTGAGAAAATTTATTTTTATATATCTTCTATTCTATAACTCTATATTTTAGCAACGTCATATTTTGAAAGGGGTCAAATTTTGTTTAGAGTTCCTTTTTAAAATTATTATAATTGGCGAAGTTCAGAAATTTGTACAAATTTAACCATGGCTGCTTTTCTTTAGATTTTAAATTTTAATCCTAGTAGCGAAGCACAAGGTGCCCCCGTAGGGGGGAGTGGCGAAGCCATTGCCTGGTCTACAAATAAATTTTGATGGTCATCCTGAATACCTTAGGCAAGTATTTGCTGCAGAACGAATAATAAACACTTCAAACCCTGTTATTTTCTATTGAGTACAAGCTAAAAAGACTAGACTTTCATTTCAAAGTTAGATCTTTGTTTAAACGGAGCATTAACATATCTAGACTTTAGAAAGTTCTTTGTCACGGTAGTTCAGGTTTATACCTATAGGCTCGCATTTGTGAATTTAGGACATGGGAAGAATGACTCAGCACGTTCCGCGTAATGACCCAGAAGTGCTGCTATCTAGCGAGAGTTTAAGAGTCTAAGCCACATCAATAGTGACTTTGTAAAACTTGGGATTGCAGATGTATGATTAAAATTAATTATATATTTATACACACCTTTATTATGAGTTCATTTTCTTGAGTTTCTTTGTTGAAATATAATTAAAGATTTATCGAACGGGTTGTTCTTTCAAATAGATTTTACTCTAGTTAATAAAAAGAAAAATTTAAGATTAATGCTGGTTTATTGTTTTGAATTCCACTGCAAACGAGTTAAAATTTCGAAATTCAAATTATGGGAGCAATTTTTAAACATTTTTTTTTTGTGTGTATCTTCCACATTGAAATTTATGAGATAGAATTTTTTCATTATTCACAAAGAAACTTGTCTAAACCAAAAGATACAAGTTACCTAAAAAAAACGAATCGGAAGACAGATGAAAAAACCAAAGAAGGAGATGAAAATATAAAATGATGAAATAGATCAAGGATGCGATTATTGATTCCTAGTGCTGCGTATTCCTGAGTTACGTATAGGCTAAGGGGATTAAAATAATCATCAAGTCTTTCTTTTATAAATTTAGGCCCAAATAATCAATTTAATATCCTAGGCTCGAACCTATTCCCATAAATTATGAAGATATATTCCAATAAAAGAATCATTGCGTAAAGAATTACGGCAAAGTTACTGATGACAAGCCTAGGCTTTGTTTGCCACGGCAACGAAGGAGAGTTCGAATGAATAATGTCTTGCTGAAGCCAAAGTCGGTTACAGGAAAGGGTAGTTTTTCCATTCTATCTCCTACTGTTTTAACCTTAAGAAAATACACAGGGAGTGGAATAATGCACAAAGGGACTGGAATAATGCACATATGGACTGGAAGAATGCACAAAGTGACTGGAAGAATGCACACAGGGAATGAAAGAATGCACTGCAAACAAATGAGCTTTTTAAAAGTGAGCAGTGGTCAAATTTACAAATTAAGATTCGTTTCCGTGAGCCTCGTGATTCTTGCGGATTTGTAAGGACGTTCACGGCTCCTCCCCCGATTGACAATTCGTGGATTCAATGCTGCATAAATTCCTGCCGTGAGAAGTCGCGGATATGCTGTACAATATTCTTGTATTCAATCCCTCCTTCGCTTACCATACGCCAATCGGACGCATTGTATGCATCCGTTGAATCCATCTCTAACCCCTAAGGAATCCATTGTAATCTATAAATTACGCATTGTTGCAATTAATAGTGACTAAATACATATGTTTGGACATTCTTTCCCTTTTTTTTTGTTTTCTTCAGTATTCCAGATTTTCCATCTGTTCCTCCCTTTCTTTTTTCAATTTTAATATATCATCACATAGTTGTCGTTTAGGAGAATATGTAATCATTTAAAACGAATCAGACAAAAAACGAGGAGGCATCTCCCTCAAAAGGTGTATGAAACGAGGCTCAAAAAGAAAGCGTTGAAGTTAAGGATGTGGAGTTGCGTGAAAGGGCATAACCCAAGTCTACAGGGATCGGGGAAGGTTCGTGAGTAATTCACCCTTTTGCAATGAAAGAGTAGCAATGAGTCAGCATAGTGAACTCAGTATGGAAAGAAAGGAGGCTCATAACTGGTATAAGAAGAAGAAAAGGAATAAGAGGAGGAGGAAGAAGAAGAAGAAGAAGAAGAAGAAGAAGAAGAAGAAGAAGAAGAAGAAGAGAAGAAGGAAAACAAGGACTAGCTGACCAAAAGTCCGTGCTCTCACTTATTTTGATTTGTGATCTTACGACCTTCAAAACTTTCACTAATTCCCAGACTAACCTTGGGAGGACCTAGGCAATTATGTCCTTTGAAAGAGAATGTAAAACAACATAAGGGTTTCAAATTTCTTATGAATCCTTCAAATAGCTAGGATGTTATTGCCAAAATAAACAAATTCCCGGGGTTACTTAGGAGGACGTTAGCAATTATATTATTCGGAAGAGAATGTAAAACAAATTTCGTTCGAATCGGTCGAATAGTTATGATGTAATTGCCAAAACAAAATAATTCCTAGGCTAACCTTGGGGAGACCTTGTCAATTATTTCATTCGAAAGAGAACGTAAAACAACATGAAAGTTTCAAATTTCGTTAGAATGGGGCGAATAGTTAGTATGTTATTGCCGAAACAAAATAATTCCCTTGCTAACCTTAGGATGATTTTGGTAATTATATCATTTGAAAGAGAATGTTAAACGACATAAATGTTTCAAATTTCGTTAGATGTTATTGCCGAAACAAAATAATTACCTTGCTAACCTTGAGAGGACTTTGTCAATTATATCATTCGAAAAGAATGTAAAGCAACCTAAGGGTTTCAAACTTCGTTAGAATCGGCCGAATAGTTTTGATACTATTGCCAAAACAAAATAATTCCCGGGCTAACCTTGGGAATCATATTGTTCGAAAGAGAATGTAAAACAACATAAGAGTTTCAAATTCCGTTAGTATCGGAAGAGTAGTTATGATGTTATTGTCAAAACAAAATAATTCCCAGGCTAAACTTGAGAGGACTTTTGCAACTATATCATTCTAAATAGAATGTTAAACGACATAAGGCTTTCAAATTTCGTTAGAATCGGCCTAATAGTTCTGATGTTATTGCCAAAACAAAATTATTCCCGGGCTAACCTTAGGAGGACTTTGGCAATTATATCATTCGAAAAGAATGTAAAGCAACCTAAGGTTTCTCAAATTTCGTTAGAATCGGCCGAATAGTTATGATGTTATTCCCAAAACAAAATAATTCCCGAGATAACTTTGGGAATCATATCGTTTGAAAGAGAATGTTAAACGACATAAGGGTTTCAAATTTCGTTATAATCAGCCTAATAGTTATGATGTTATTGTCAAAACAAAATAATTCCCAGGCTAAACTTGGGAGGACTTTTGCAACTATATCATTTGAAAGAGAATGTTAAACGACATAATGCTTTTAAATTTCGTTAGAATCTGCCAAATAGTTACAATGTGATTACAAAAAAAAAAGAAAAACCACGACCGACCGACCGACATAGTGAGATGTACATAAAGTCACTCGGGACTAAAAACAAGTTTTTTCAAAGACCTTGGTAAAGTCGTAATCCTTTCTATAGTTATATTTTTCAGATGAAAGCAAAACGCAAATTGCCCTTTATACTTTAATTGGTGGCAAACTAATAGATTATAGAGTGGATATACAACATACTTACCTCTATTATTCAAATTACAATCGATTAAACCAATATTATCCTGTGTAGATAAAGGAGCGTAGGAAAAGGGGCGATGAAAAAAAGAAACGAAAGTAGCTTGATGTGAGTTGCGAACGGATTCCTGCATCGCCGGATCACCTTTGGCGAGCAGCGAATCAACTGCGCCATCCTGGGGCTTAAAGGAAAATGCTCATTCAATCATTCAATCGAAGCTTTTAAACGCTGGCTTGAATTTCTCGGCACATTACACTTGTTACCATACCTAAATTATAGAGCAGCGTTTCCATATTTAGTTTACTTATTCTGCAAATTAGCATGTTTTGAAAAAAAAAAAGTCGAAATCATCAGAAATGACAACTAAATATAAAGTCTTGCCCAATGCTATTTAGAAATAAGAACATAAGAAAAGGATTTGCCAAAAGGCTAATCGAAAGCTTATACGAGGCATCTCTGTTCCCATCACCAAGTTCAGTCCCACCTACCATCAACATCAATAAATCTATTCAGTCTATTATTAAAACTCCCCAGGAAGGACGCTTCTATCACATGACTGCAGAGCCTATTCCATTCATTTACTATATTTGTAAATTAATTTCTACCAATCTCTTTTCTAAACCTAAACTTGTCGAACTTAAAGCTATTGATGCGTCTCCTATCCTGTTCACTAAAAATAAGAACCCAACCTATGTCACCCCTATTATATATAACCTGTTACCCACTTAATCCACTCCCCTCGAACTCTTCTCCTTTCTGACGAGTGAATATTTAGTCTCCTAAGCCTTTCAACATAAGGAAAGCTCCTCAAGCCATAAATCATATATATCATCCTCTTCTTTTTGCACAGATTCAAACAAACCAATATCCATCATATGATACTGTGACCAAAATTGCACTGCATAGTCAAGATGAGGCCTAACTAATCAACTACAATAACTCATTCGAACACATTACCTGAACACACCTAACCGATTTGATCAGGAAACAGATACCTTTTTTACAAAAACTGTCACTACAGATCACAAGGTAAACCTCACATTGTGCGATACCAATTAGATCAGGATGCAAAGAAAACCAATTACTATTATGAAAAGAAAACTTTTTAACTTCTTTTAGAATGAATTAGCTCAAAATATGACGTTCTCACATTTATCTTTAGACGTACTGAAAGTTCTAACGTATACTACCTCATAAATGATCGAGCCTTTGTTTGAGATAGTAAGGGATGACCATAGAGACCGCAAAATTTCCTACACAGACATTGTCGCTTGATATAGTAAGGTTTGAAGTATAAACTTTAACAAATAGGAAATGAAGGCAAATTACCCCTCTCATAACCAGGTCTTGCCTACCATTTTGCCCACTGATATCAAGAGATATAAATTTGTTTTTTATTGCTACTACAGAAGTAATTTCGAGTCTTCTAGTATCATCTTTCGTCTATACAATGGACGTTATAAATCACCTGGGCTGCTTTTATCTAAAAAGCATGCAAAGAGGAGGGAACAAGAATAGAGAGGTCTAAAGTTAAAGCTTCCTGAGGATAGAGGAAAGGTGGGAATGGAATCAATTAGAGCGGACTCTACAATTATGTCGTCACTTGAGTGATACATAAGTTTGGTTTAATGTCTGTCAGTTGGATTTTTTTTTAATGATGCGTGATTAAAGAGAGCACTGGAAAGGTTTCTGGTGCGTATGTTATATTTGTGTTATGCGTTTCTCGTAGTTTCTATCAGTTTGTGCAATTTAGGATTGTTTGCAATTTTTGTAAGATGGTAGATACCTTTAGATATCAATGAGGAAGGTTTCTTTATCAGTTCATTTTTTTTAGAGTACCGGGCATCTTTTATCACAAGTTTTTAGGACTTTTAACTGCGGGTTGTAAGCCAAAGTTATGTAGCGGAAGTTGGTGTTATTAGAATTTGAAATGGTTCTCTTTTTGGGGGAAGCAGAAGTAAATTTTTCTTGTTTCAAGTTGAGCGTCGTTTATGAAATGAGGTGAGTATGACAATTATATAAATATTTATTCGATGTTACAAATTTCATCATAGAGGAATTGACAACCATAAATTCTATATCCCCTTAAGAACATAGAAGAGATTACTGATTTTTTTTTACGTTGTCACTGTGAAGGAAATAAAAATTAAGAGGCGTTTGTGTAGTTTGGCGGAAAATAGGAAATTAGAGGGAATTGATAACTAACTTTCGATGAACGAAGACGTCTAGTAGCGGGAGAGTGAGATTATTTTCCCATTCGAATTTAGTGAATTTAGTGTTTTTAAAAATTATCGACTGTTTTTCTGTTTTCAGGCCATAGTAGAAATCCCTTATCTATGTATCTAATGGATTTGACATCACATATTTTCTACCATAATTCAGATTCTAAAATACTCCATTGAAAACTACTTTTTTCTATCGATATGTATAGCTTTGTAATGATAGCCATTAAAAATTATTAGTCCTTTAACATATTATTCTTTAATCATATCGAAACCATGTAGCAGTTCTTCCATAGTCTATGTATCATCTTGTGTCCAATTCTACACTTTCCTCGATGTCATTGTACGTACATTAAAATAGCACCGGCACCAAAACTAAACCCTCGGGGAAACCAATGTTGACAGGGGTCCATTCAAAGTGCCTACCATACAAAACCTTTTTGGTTCCTTCCGATAAACCAATGATTGATCCTTTTCAAAAGGTTTCGTGTGATCCCTCAAGCATTTATTTTCAATAAATCTACTGTGTGGTTCAGTTTAACCTTCAGAGTTTAACTGCAATACGTAACAATTGGATCTCTTGTAGACCCACCGTCGGGGGTTTTCGAGTTGTTTTTACTTCAACCTGACGACTTATGGCCATGTAGACAGTCATCAGTATGGCCCCCTTAAAAAAAAATCCTTCAAGCCAGATGGGTTTAGTAGGTCAAAATAGTCAAGTTTAGTTTAACATAATGTAGTATTATCTAACCTACCGTAAATAAATCTAAAAAACTCATCTCTCTCGAAAAAAAGGCAGGTCTCTTTCGGAACAGGTCCAGCAGTGAATTAGGCGTTCGAGGCTATCTCGAGATAAAGGTTAGGCTATGGAGTTCGAGGCTAAGTTTTGGAGGAAGGAACTGGCGCAAACTTCTCGCATATTTTTTTCAGTGTCAGATTGCAAAAAGACATTGGTTAGAAGAATCAAAATACTACATTATGTTAATATGCTTCTGTTTACACTTCAATAACTTCTTTAATCCCCCCCCCAAAAAAAAACCCCACACAAATAAACAAACACCAAAAAAATCTCTTTGCACCATGCATGAAAGAAATAAACGATTGTCTCAAAAAGATAATTGTGATTCTTCTAACCAAGTGTATTTTTGCAATCTGACACTGAAATTGCATTCACGCTTATTACAGCGCCAACGTCAACGCGAAAAATACTAACGAAGGTTTCATAATATGCCATTTTACAAAGTCGCTGCCCTAACCTAACCTAACCTAACCTAACCTAACCTATCAACCCTAACTTTAGCCTAACCTTAACCTCGCGATAGCCTCGAACGCCTAATTCGCTGGCGGGCCATTTCTAAAAAAGACCCGAAACGGCAATTCGAAACCCCGCGAGGGGAATCTAGAAGACATCCCAACCATTTAACCTAACCAATACTTTGAACTAACACCATCTTATCCTAAATAAATTTAAGGCTAAATTCAAGGCTAATTCTAAAATAGCTTCTTATGATAAATTTACTATATTTCTAGATAATCGGGCAACGCCTTAGCCGAGTGGAAACACCGCTTCCGATTTTAGTGAAGTTAACCCACAACGGTTGTGGTTTGTCGCCGGATGGAGTCCCGATTCTAGTCGCCTTCTCGACGGATGCCATTCGCTGTAGATAACCCTGGTTCGGATCCCACGTTAATCAGTAGGTCAAACTTGAGAAATTAAGGCACTCTTAAAGGAGTGCAGGTCGGTGCCCCCACCCCTCCCACTATTAAAAAATCTATTTAATTTTTCCCCTGAAATTCAAAGCGGAAAACCAACGAGGATGTCTCATGCAATGTGTAAAGAAAGTGGTGAAGTTAAAGAAAGTAAAAATGTGTGGAAGATAAATACACACAGGTCCTCCTGTTGACATTAGGGCCAGGTGTGTACACAACTGCGAGTACTGGGGAAGCGAGGGAGGGTAGTTCCGTGGTTTCTGTTGTAGAAGGGGCATTACTAGATACCCCTGCTACACAACCACCCCTGTCAAGTAGCAAAAATGGCGGACGGGCGAATAGTTTCTAATCGTTTAGATTTATATAAATAATCCTATTTCAGATTATGGGGGATTTTGTCCTTGGGGATTTTGTCCTTGTGGACCCGTAAGGGGCACGTCGACAAGTTTTCCTGGCCGCCGTGGTGAAGGGATTCACCGTCCGTCCCCAGCTTAGCTTCTCTTCCTCCTTCCTTCTATCTCCCTTTCTGTACCGAGCCTCCTCATCCCCACCGCAAGGGGGGTCCCCTATCCCCCAAACCTTTGTCTAACTAGACCTAAGGACCTGAAGAGCTGCATCATGCCGTATAAACAACACCCTCTAACTCCTGCAGGTCCCAAGGGACGAGGATTTGATGGGTCCTGGGTGTTGCCACAATAACCCCTTCCCTGCGCCTAATGGGATCACTGTCCCTCTGTATTAGGCTCTACTCTTCAGGGCGCGCAGACCGCTCAGTAGGCAAGGCTGTGTTTGTAAACCCAAGCCGCCCTCTGGGGCAAGAATAAATAGAGTTGTACAGGGTGGTCAGTCAGTTCCAAGTGACCTGGATGCAATCCTGGTGTGGGATCGACCCACTTGCATCTATATTGCGGGAGGTTAAGTTGTAATTGAACTCCCACTTCTTAGCTGTTGCATGGACCCCTAGCACAGGGGGAGGAGATATAAAATTCCCACAGCATGCAACAGCTTCTCGTCACTCTAACCTAGTCCTTGAGGGCACTCTTACAGAAGGGTCGGCCCACTTAATTGGGGTAACGTCGACGGGGTCTACAGCAGAGGCTGTAGGATCAAAGCTCCCAAGCGGTCGGAAGGAGCAGAGCAAAGGTCATCTGCTCCTGGCCATCGATCGATGCAACAACAACAATAGCATTGTATTGGGGTCATTTTTACCTTGGGATAATTTTGTCGTTGTGAGGGTTTTTACCGTGGGACATTTTGTCCTTGTGTATACTTTTTCCTCGGAGAGAGAGAGCATGGGGGGCAGGGGTAAAGTAGGAAGCGTTTGGTAGCTCGACCGCGCCAGAGATTTCTTTTGGACTGGATGGAATAAATCAGGTTCAGGTGTTGATTAATTGCGCGCCCCCCGTCCCCTTTTCAATCACGGGCGAGAGCCCTCAATAATGAAATTCGCATAAAGATCAGAATGAGAATCACTGGCAAGCCCGATGGCACCACCATCCAGAACCCAGAATTCGAGGAGGATAGGGAGCGCAGAAAGAATTGTATTTATCTATTTTTGTTACAAACTAACAGATAGGGAACCAACGTGGCCCAAGGGAGAGCCATCCGTTACGCATCGGAGGAGTGTGGATATCGTAACTCTTTTGACAGGCTCTGAGACGGAAGAGTGATGTGTTGCATACCCGAAGGAAGAGACGATAGAAGAAAGAGCAGCGTTGTGAATAGCTGTGTGTGTGGTGGCTTATGTAGCAGGAGTTGTATACGTGAATGCATCAGACTCAACGCTCCGCGTGATAGAATGCAGAGCCAAAACCTTTTGTTCGCTTTCACCGGGAATCGAACCCGATTCCCACTAAACAACCGATAACTGCACAAGATCGCGAAAAGTGGTAGTGGGTGTGTTTTGGAATGGGTCTGCGGTTGTGTGGTAACAAGGCATTTGGGAGTGGTGTAACACTCGGTGAATGGGAATATGTTATAATATTACCATTTTATGAGGGAAAAAGTGGTAAAAGGTGGATGCAAGTAACTACGGGGAGTGAAAAGTATATCCTAGAAACCTTTTTTTATAAGAAATTCCAACCAAGAGATCTTTGTAATACTAACCTAACCTAACCTAACTTGTAATATAAAGATTTTAATTAAGATGAATTTTCGTTATTCCCACGGCAGTAATTTTTCTTTTTAAAGCCACTTCTGCCCCGGACGACCAGTTTAATAAAGTAGATACCCAATAATCTTCCATAAGAAACTATTATTTTAAAAGTGGGCATAAAGCCTCTTTTTCGATTATTTTGGTCTATCCCGAGAAGGATAAAAGTGGGAGGAAGAACAAAATAAAAACAAAGACTCGTCTAAAAAAGGAGTGAAGAAGATTAGAGGTAAAAGGAATTTCCATAGGGAACCCTCCCAAGCGTGGTGAGGTTGGAAGGGAGCATTAAGAACTTTACTGGTGTGCTCTAGAAAGCCCTTCTAGAACGCATACCTGAGCCTAGATAACAGAAAATACCCTATTTCGTAACGTTAAAGAAAGTGACCCAGAATCCGCATCTGGATCTAGATCTATCCTCAAATCGAATTAACTACTGTTCATCCCTACTAAATTGTTCACCGAAATTCGTTAGTAATTTGGGGGATATCAATATATAGGGTCTCCCCCCCCCAAAAAAAAAAGGACCGTTTTTGAGAAGCAATATCTCAATAACCATTGCAGGTAGGGACATGAAATAAAAACAAATGAAAGATGAATCGTTTATCTATAAATACATATTCCTTGTAAAAAATCGTCTTAAAGTCATTTAATGAGTCAATTATCCTCTAAAAAAACAATAAAAAAACATGTTTTTATTTTCTAAATTACAACCTTTAAAAGTTTCATAATTTTAAACTAAATTTAAATTTTAATGAATGGTTCAATATGCCCTCCTTTATGGTCAACCACAACCTGTAATTTTGACTTCCATTTTGAAATTTTCTTTCTTTCCGCTTCCTCACAGATCAATCATAAAGTTGTTTTACATGTTGTTTTACATTATTTTTAAAGGCTAATTGACTCATTAAATGACTTTAAGACGATTTTTTTACAAATCGTCTTTTTTATTTCAAGTCCCTAGCTGCAATGGTTATTGAGATATTGCTTCTCAAAAACAGTCCAATTTGGGGGGCACCACCCTGTATAAACAGAAATGCTTTGAGAGGGTAGGGGTTATTTTCACAAGCGGGCGACCTACCTGCATGGCTGGGAACGTCTCTTGACTAGGGGACACAGCCTCGCTCAGGAAAACTGGACACGAAGAGTGGATTGAGGGCACTTTATAGCCGGAGTTTCACGCTTCGCCTCCGATCAAAGAAAAGAGAAAACGAGCCAAAGACAAAAAAAAACAAAAAAACTAAGACTCAAGTCCAAAATCGACGATGCGACTTGATCTATTTAACATTATTTGAATAAAATGTAACCCCGTGGGAAAACACCCATTCATAGGTAAATCCTTTGGGGGGTCTCCGTGTGTTCTTGTCTCTGAAATCCCTTTGGGAGAAGTTGGAAAGTCTAATTCTAGGTGTTTAAATTCTCGTTATGACTGAACATGTGGTGTGTAGGAAAGATGATAGTTAACAAATAATACCAACGGATTATGCTATAAGATCATCCGGAAAGTTCGTGTCGTTTAAAAAAAATAATAATTATATAGATATCATTTTATTCTTCAACTTTTTCCATCGTGATACTTATATTCATAAATTTGGTCCTAGGTTAAAAAAACAAAACAAGTAATTTTTGACGTCAAATTAGGGAAATATAAAACTCCTTTGTCATTAATGTTACTTAGTCTGTTATGTTTAAATTACAAACAAAAACTATATCTCAAGACAGTAGACAGTAGTAGTCGATCTAATGACACAGTGCAAGTAATATATTTATTTATTTCATAAGTAGATGGAGAAGGAAGAAAGATAATACTTAACAAATAATACCAAAGGATTTTGGTTATAAGGTGATCTAGAAAGTTCTTGCCGTGTAGGAAAAGAAAATATTTAATTATATAGTTACCATTTAGTTCTACAACCTTTTTTATCGTGATACTAATTTATACATTCCTTTGCGGTAGAACTTTTGGTATTTTGAAGAAAGATAAATCGTGTTCTACGTTATTTTTTTAATCTTTTAGCAGTGAGTTTTTCAGGCATCTGAAAAGTTGGAAGTCCCTAGGTGCTAATAGCCAATTTTGATATGAGGGGACTTTTCCACTAGGGCACGAGCGTTTTGATATACATTTTCCTTTTTAACCTTTGAACTAAGTTTTTTAAATATTTTTAGTTACTTTACTTGTTTAATTATTTTATTTGGGTTTTTGTTTTATTGCTCTTTTTTTAGTTTATATAGGATCAGACCTCCTAAATATTTGTTTGAATAGTGCTTGGTCATGGTTAAATTTGTTATCTTGTTCAATATATTCTGAATTTAAAGTCAGTAAAAGATTGTTTCAAATATTGTCGACTCGGGACTTCAAATAGATGTTGACTGGTATCATAATCATCATTTAAAGGAGCTCCCTCTAACGGCTACGGTATCTTCGTTTCGTATTCGCCATGGTGATAATAGCTTTATTTTGGATTACTTGGAGGCGTTTCAATTTTTTTGTAACATTTGCAGCCAGAAATGAGGGTGCGGAAATTTATTTAGATCTGATACAGGTTTTAAAGATTTTAATTGTATTAGTTAATCTGTGTTGTTTGAATCTTAAGAACTACCAGAGATCTATTTTTGTTCTGTTTACCGTACTTTGAATATGTTGAGAGTTTTTATTCGCTGAGATCTTCAGTCATAAAATTGGTGCTTCCCGGTCCTATGGAAAAACATCATCATCATCTATTCTCACCTCCGCAATTTCCTTCTATTCATCAGGATAATTTTAAATTTATAAATTAGTGGAGATTTTCCAAAATTTCTCGCGAGACTTGATGTTAGTTGCTTCGCCGGCATTCATTTTGCACTTAGAGTTTTTATTTCTGTACGAAGAAACTACCAACTAGGGTATATCATCCGCAACTTAGATGTAGATTTAGTCTTACAGTAGTGGTTGAGGCAAATCAATAGTGTAAAACAAATAAAAAGGAAGGCTTAGGCATCCTCCCTGTGGAACTCCCTCTAGCAGATTGAATTCAAAAACCGGGTAAATGTTAAGCTGTAAAAATCTTGAGTTGTAATCCCATGCGCGAAACTTTATCGGATGCTTTACGTATATCTCTCAAGGCGAGATTAACATACTTTCGTTCTGTAGCAGGTTTAGAGAGAGTTTTTTTTTGTGATAATATCCAACGCTGTGTTTGTTCCCCTTTCCTGCAGAATCCATGTTATTGGGATTGTGCATGTTATTAGTAACATCAAGAAGTGATAATCTTTTTAAATTTTCATGAAAATTCCAGCAGAGAAATTGATCGAAATTTACATGGTGGTTTAAGAACGAAAATCATGTTTTCAACCATACAGCCATCGGATAAGTAGTCGATATTCAAAGATGCGTTCATTAGATCTACCAGTAATTTCTCCACCAATTTACAGAAATTTTGGTGGATCATTTGTAAAATTCTCTTTTGTCAATACTGAAGTCCATTGTGCTTTCTGGTTAAAGGACTTTGGCGTCTCCATAAATTCTAGCAGACAATAGTGGGGGAAGGTTCGATCGATAACCATATTAAGATTTTCAATTAGCTCATTCTCGAAGTATATGTCGAAGTTGTGTTCTTCAGCGTAATAGAGAACATCTCGGACCACTGGGATCAAAAGGAATAAGGCTCAGCGTCTAAGTCTAGTCATTCATTGATATTAACTCAAATTTTACTCTGCTATTGAACTATTAAAGCCATCAGTTTTACTTGATAATTCGAAGTCGTCTATTCAGTACTCAAGTGGTTGTTCGTATCCAAATAATAGTTAAAGCATGTTGGTATTCTTTTTTCCGGGTTTTGCCCTTTATTTTTATCACGGGTGACTCTATATCTCACTATGTAGGTCGGTCCCCGATTTGCTTTTTGTAATAAAATCATAATATTCGGCCGATTCTAACTAAATTTGAAACTCTTATGTTGTTTTACAATCTCTTTTGAATGATATAATTGCCAAGGTCCTCCCAACTTTATTCTGGGAATTAATGAAATTTTTGAAGGTTGTAAGGTCATAAATCAGAATAAGTGAGAGCACGCGACTTTGGTCAGCAGACCTTGTTTATAGATCGCCGGGTCTCCTTTCTTTTGTTATCGTATTATTTTATTTTGTTGGGATCCATCCTCAAGTCATTTTGGGGTGTGTGGGGAGGGGGGGGGAGTTTTTTATTTTTGCATCCATAAAAAAATACGAGGCTCCCCTTCTTTATCTATTGTTTTTGTTTTATGTGAGGTTTCACCCCTTCTGTGGCCTGCTTGGGTTCATGCAAGGAGGTTTGATCCGTGAAAGAGATAAAAAAGAGGCATGAATGAACTCTAAAATGAGCTCATTGTGACATCGGAAGGGCATGAAGACCGCGGCAACCCATTATTTTTGAAACCTGGGAAGGAAGACGCATTTATTATTTACACCTTCCACTTATGTAAAAAAAGACAGTTAAAACTAAATTTGTATAATTGTACCCACATATATTAATAGAAAAGCAGAGACAGAACCGAATATGATTCGTAACATTTATTGAATACTTTCAGGAGCATAACAAGTCCCATCATCAGTGATAAAAACAATGCTCTTTTCTACAAAAGAATGTGAAATTAACTAACAAATTGACGCACTAGTCAATGTGTTACTATATTTATTGGAACGGATAAAGAATTATTATTCAAAGAAGGCTGAAGTTTTTAATGTAAAGATATTACCAAGTAAAGTTCTGAGAAGTTGCATACTGCATCAAGTATCTTAAAGTTCTCGAGGATGACCTGAGAACCAGATTGCGAGAGATGATTTCGAATCAGAGGTGGGTCAGGTTTTCTAAGCTTAAACCAGTTCTTTCAGATCTACCAATATGCTGTATAAAGTGGAAGTAAAGCTTATGCTTTGTTTCCCCACTCTTCACATAATGATACAATGCTACTTGCACGTACTACACAAAAACGTGAATAATTTTGATCGCATATTGGTTGGTGGTTGATCTTTGACCTGGAAAAATTCTCCAAGATTTAATTCGTTATTGAGAAAAATACGTGGAAGTAATTGAGAAGTGGCCGATAGCAACAGTTTTAACAATTCATTTTTAAGTTACTCGGATTGAGAATGAGCGCGAGAGACTGGAAACCGCAGTTAAAGGCAAAAGTAGGGAACATTGGAAGAAATCCCATAGAAGGAGAGAAGGAAACATGAATAACAATAGTCTGGTGCTCTACCAGGCACAGAATTCCAAACTTATTTTCTGTGTGTCACAAACAATTTCATCCCTGGAAATGAAGGTATGTACTTCCAAGTTATTTTTATAACTCAACTACAAAACCACTTACATTTCAAATTAGAGTTCGGCGCCCTCTTGGTGTATGAGCAGCCCTTTTAAGGGTCGCTCTGATAACCTCCAAGGATAAATAGGCAAGAAAAGGTGCCTTAAAGTACATTGCTAATTTTGCCTTGGGCACCACCCTGCCCTTGTCAGGAATCCCACTCAACTGTCGAATTACAACAAAGGAAAAATAAAGGTATTCAACTTTGCCACGTGGAATGTATAAACCAGACTAGACAATGCCAAGACTGAAAGGCCAGAAAAAATAATTGCACTTGTCGCCAAAAGGTTCGCGCTACACTGTGGACATAGCACTCAACGAAACACGTCTATGGAACAAGGCCTAGCTCACGGAACATGGTGGTGAATACATTTTTTCAAGAGCCGTCGCAGCTGCACTGTAAGGCGAGAGGCAGACGCTAGATTCGTCGTTAGATCCTGTCTTGCCGGTAAACTTTAGAAGCTCCACAATGCAATTAACGACAGCCTGCAGATGCTCGAGCTTCGAATCGATAACAAGAATAGAGCAACTCTAGACAGTTCTATAAAGAACCTGGCGCTTTCATTTTAACAGCTGTGCAGTCAGATAACTATCGTTCTCAGGGAGTTTAATGCCAGAGTAGTGGCAGATCACCAGAACTGGAAAGGGATTATTGGAAGACACGGCACTGGCAACTGCAACTGCAATGGCTTACCGCTGTTAATGACCTTATCAACACAAATACACTGTTTGGCCTTCTTATCCGTAAGAAGACATCTTGGATGTACCCACGTTCCAGGCACCAAGAAACGATATAGGTTAGGCGTGAAAATGACAAAGTTCATGTGTGGTGCTGAGTGCTGGACTGACCATCGATTGATTGTATTCAAGTGTAAACTTTTCTTGCATAACGGCCGCAAGCTCAGAAGAATACAAAGAGGCTCAACGTCCTCAAGCTAAAAAGCAACAAAGGCTTCTACAATAACTGCAATGGGATGTTATTTGACACCCTTCAGGACGGCTAGGACAGCCTTGAGGAACTGTGGACGTCTTTGTTAGACTTAAGGGATATTAGGGGTCTTAAAATTATCGGACTAATTACTCGCAGAAACCATGACTAGTTCGAAGAGAAGAAAGATATACAAACGCTTCTGTATGAGAAACAGCAGCTAATTAAAGTGCACCAGAACGACCCTTTATCACAAGCGAAGCAAAACACTTTTGCTAGCGAAAGGCGTCAAGCTTAGGAAAAAACTTCGAGAGTTGCATGAGTTATGCAGACAATTACGACACTACGCGTTTTTACGACGCCCTGGGGGCTATCTATGGATCAAATTCATCCGGTTTCTCCCCACTTCTAAGCGCTGATAAACCTAATCTGTTGACAGAGAAAATACAGATCGTGGAGTAATGGGCTAAACACTTCGAACAAGTCTTCAACCGCCCTGTTCACATCAACGATGAGGCAATTGCTCGCCTACCTCAATTGGAGATAAAACCAGGAACTTTACATTTACTGATAAAAGACGAAATAAGGAGGGCCGACAACAAATATCATGTGACAAAGCATCATTATCCAACGCAATTCCTGCCTAAGTGTATAGAACAGGAAGTCGGGAATAATGTATAAGATGGCTGAGCTATTCCAGTTCAGCTGGAATCCATGAGAGGTGCCCTAGCAGCTGAAATATTCTAGAGTAGTCTACATTTACAATGAAAAAGCAAACGCCATCCCCCCTCCTATGTCAATAACGTGAAAGATTTTCTCTCGTATCTTGATAACTGCAGCTTTTGTCCTAGTAGACAGTCGCCAGATGGGCACTTAAAATAAAAAAAATCGTATCTTAATAAACCGCATTCTTTAACATCTTGAGCAGTGTCTCTTCCCATAAAGCCATTGCGGCTTTCGTTTGGGACAGGAACAGTGGACATGACATTCATTGCACGGTCAATCTAGGAAAATTCCAAGAGCAGCATATCGACTTCATTTTCGTTGATCTGGCCAGGGATCTCAATATGTTCAGAAGATTATGAAGAAATTTGGCTGCCTCAGCTACTTCATCATGCTTGTCCTACATTTCCATGGCTATATGATGATCAAGGTCCTAGGTGATGGGGACGAGTGTGAAGCTTTTACTGTGACAAATGAAGTAAAACAGTGCCCTATCTTCGCCCCATGGTCTTTTCTGCCATGGCAATAGATGCCATCGGAGACAGCAAAGATGTCTTAAGCCTCAGAAACAGGGCTAACGGCAAGTTGTTCATCCTCAGGTGATTGTAGGTCATCACCAAGGTGAAGGAGACTGTTATCAAGACAAATGGTTTGCTAATGAGTGCACCATTAAAGCCATCACAGAGAAATAATTACAGCATGAAATGAACTGCTTCTCACAAGCCTGCGACAAAAAGACCGAAATCATGTATCATCCTGCACCAGGCAAGTTCTACCGAGAGTCTACCATCACGATCAAAAGGCGAAAACTATTAACTTGGGGAGCACACTCTCACGAGCGGTGAACATCAACAATACAGCTACCAATGCCAGTGCCGCTTTTGGGAGACACGGGTAGAAGGTTTGAGAACGGAGAAGACTGAACCTTGCTACCAAGGTAAAGGTCTAACATGAAATGGTCCTCATCGCCCTCCTTTATGCCAGCGAGACCTGGCATGTCTACAACAGAAGTTTCATACAGTTCGAACACTTATTTGCGCTGTCTCCGGAGAAGAGTCTTCCATATCATGTGCAGGACAAAGGCCAGGACAATAAGGTCATGGGACACGCAAGATTCTCCGGCATCTACACCTTCTTACAGAATACCTAAGTCAGGTGGACTGTCCATGTTGTTATAATAGCTGATAATCTCCTACCAAAGCAGATGCTCAACATAGAACTGTGCAAAGGCAAACACCCTATTAGGGGGCCAAAATTAAAGATTCAAAGAGTGCCTCAAAGCACTCTTTGAATGTTGACGTGAATACATAGGAATGGCTTGCTCTGGACTGTTCACCTTGGCATGACAAAATCTTTAGAGGCGCCCTCTTCCTGAAGAGTGGAGGATTCTAGTGATACCTAAATTTCTCATATCTTTATTCGAATTCATTATTCTATAAGTTGTTAAGTTTTGGGTTTAATTCCTTCCATCTGCGTCTCTGGTTATATTACTCTTAACAAGGATAGTGTCTAAGTGGTCACCGACGTGGAAAAAGTCGAATGTGTACTGATTAGCAGCGACTTAAAGTTCTCTCGATACTGCGTTGAGGTAAACAACAAGACTTAGCGACTGTTTAGTTACATTTAAAGGCAGTTCAGTTTTCGAAACAAGTACATTGTGCTGCCCTTATATAGCTTGTTGATGCGACCGTATTTGGAGTACGCGGTTTTGTTTTGGTACCACACCAACAAAAAGATATCGAACATGCAAAGGATACTACAACTCATGGCGACAAAACTTATCCCGTCGACTAGGCATACGACACCGTCCAAAAATAGAGTACAAATACACAAATCTATATTTTTTTTAAAGTACTCGTTTAATTTCTATGAAATAACACAGAATATTCTTTGAAATTTTTGCTAGAACAGCAAATAAAATAGTTATGGGCAAAGTAATGTCTATTTGTAGAAATGATGAGTCTAAAAATAGACAACTATAAGATAACTTTAAGTTCACATGCAAAAATTCGTAACGTATGCATCTCAACACTGTTCAACCTTCACTCTGCCACTGATTTCATTACTCATTTATGAGATTGGCGAGATGAGTTAAAGTTGACAACTCCTTCAGGAAGAGGATCGTCCAGGTGGAAGAGTGAAGGAATGGCAGTGTCTGACATTTTGAAGGATTCTAATCGGTCAAGAAATATGATTTCACGCAAAATAAAGATCCATGACTATACTGGGTCTTGCGAGTCAACGAAGAAAATGGGTCGCCTTTGAAAACCACTCCCGTGGAAGATGGTACGATGCATCGGATGTCGATGAAAGACCGATTTGAGACAGCATCATGTATTTCACGTGAAATTGTCCAGAGAAGATCTACCTGAATGTATCTTGTAAGACTGTCTCACATCTCTTGTGAGAGGTCGGGATTCATAGGAAAAAAAGACTCATAAGTAAAACAAATATAGTGGATAGATTGGCCTTCGTTACTGAATAAGTCCTATGAAGGGCTGATAGTTTTAAATTCGGGTGTTTTTTGTTGTTTTTTTTTAGTGAAGAAAGCAAATTAAATTTGTTTGCCTTTGAATGGAAGCAGCTTGTAATGTGTCTTCCAAATAAAAGATTGAATTCTACATGCACAAAAAAGACGGGTTAATTTGGAGGTGGCAGCGTTATGGTGCTGGACATGTTTTCAAGGTCCTGGGAGTGTCCACTCGTCAGCTTACGTTGCAAAATAAACGCTTCGGTATAAGAGAATCTACTTCACGAACATGCAATCTACTCTCTCCGGACATCGGAAGTACGTAACCCTGTTTTCATGCAGGATAATGTATAAGTGGCTCGTCACCTGTTTATAGGGGTGAGTTATAGGTTACCGGTTTATGGTGGCATGCCGTTTGGTTACTTGCTTACGGAATGTGGGCACCATCTTTAGGTGATGATGGGTTACTAGACTGTGGGTATCAGGTGAAGGCAGCTAAGGTCTTACTGTCGAATTTGGTCTGACACCAAATGTTCTTAAACGGATAATCCACTCGTAGGTTGAGTTCGAAAGGTAACTTGGTTATCGCTTGGTAGAAGGAAAGACTTGGAAAAAAATGGAGGTTTTGGTAGGCTTAGGACTACTTCAGTTCGGGCAAGCGAAATTGTCGAGTTCTTTGGCTATCAGTGTTAAGTTTTTATGTTTCGTGTAATTCTTCTTCCACGTCAGACTGTTGTGGCTAAGACGGATTGATCAAGGACGAGAAACGGACTCGTGACGTGAATAATAATAATGCTACTAATATACAAGTCATAAACGAGAATCAAGAAACAAGAATTATGAATCATGCCAGGAGTGTTTTTGTCCGTCTATTCATACTACCGTCATTACGGGGGCGTGACGTCTCTTCTCATAATCTGAATGCGGGGCGGAGCCTCTCGGGTCAAAGTGTGTTCGTTTGTTCTTTGTTACGACTGCTGGACGGAGTCAAAGGGTGTGTGCGTGTTCAGTGCGGCCACGTGTGTATTAGAGTTGTATTTAGATTTAGCCACTTTCGGGCTTTATCAGGTCGGCATTCATAGCAAGATTGATTCCGCCGTTTTACAGCTTCACGTAAAGTCTGGATGATCAGATCAGATTTCGCCCTAAGTTTGCCCAGCTGCCTTCGTTACCTTTTTGCCTTACCTTTCAGCTCACATCTGTTTTTTCATGTGTGTATGTTTATACGTCCGTGTGGGAACTCCAACGATTTCGCTTGCATCCTTACAATATTCTTTGGAAGGGGGGGTCTTAATACATATTAAATTGCGGTTTAACATTATTAACAAGTATTTTGCTTTGTTCGACATTAGTTCAATGTTACAACATGGCATATTATTTCAGTTCTTGGATTGTTGAAAATATCTACTTAATGAACTGGCTTGCGTAGAACCTTGATTAAAACCCGATAGAAAACCTATAAAATATACTCGGGGACGAAGTTTTGGCTTGAAAATCGACGAATATTGAAGGTGTCTGGCAAATATTGGATGAAGAATGGAATAAATTCACGCATAACTAATGTGACGAATTGGGGTGGGCCTACCGCCTAAGTTGTGCTCACGTCATTCAGAACAAAGCCAGGCATAATTCTTATATTTTGTTAATTCGTCTATGAGGAAATTATGTTGTTTTCTGGTCATGGCTTCATTTATACTTATTATTCTATAGTTTTAGGCCCATCATTTCTTTTCATTCACACTACTTTCCTCATAACTTGTTTTAGCGTGGAAATAAAACTTGGGCACTATCAAATTTCAAAGAATATTCTGTGCAATTTTCATGGGAATTAAACGAGTATTGTCAAGATCTTGGAATTTTGTTTTCTAGCTTGGGATGGTACTATAGAAACTATAAGATGTGACTGCAAGATATCGGTCACTTTTCGCTAGAGACTAGGAAACCTAGAGGTCAACTGATATAGTGTGTTGTTCAAAATTCCTCGAAATTTCGAGAATATTAAGCACAAGAATTTGTTTTTCACATAGCCAGTATTTAAACAGGAACCACTGTTGGAAGCTTGTACTTCCGTGGCTCAGGACTAGTCAGGTGCGCAATTGATTCACAAAAAGAAATATGGGAGAGATGGAAAGAGCTACCTGCAGATTTAGTTAATAGTTACAACGTAGAACACTTCTAAGAAAGAATTGCCTGACAGATTTCAGTGCTCAACGTATATAGGTTTGTCAGAAGGAGAGAGAGAAAAAAGAGAGAGAGAGAGAAAGAGAGAGATAGAGAGGGAGAGAGAGAGAGGGAGAGAGAGAGAGAGAGAGAGAGAGAGAGAGAGAGAGAGAGAGAGAGAGAGAGAGAGAGAGAGAGAGGAAGCGAGTCGCGAAGCTAAAGAGAAAAGGAGTATCTTACGGACGAAGAACATTCCATCGGAGCCTTTCCGGAGCGATATCGAAGTCAGACTGGAGCCGGGTGGGTCACCATTTAGCGATATGGCGTTAAAACCATCACCGCCATGTTTTGGGGGACATAGTCGGAATCGCTTTCGTCAGCAAACAAAAGAGCTTCCGGCAGAGTCGTATATATTCTCCAGCTCGAGAATGATCAAATGAGTATTCTCAGAGCATTCGGGGCGCGAGCTGTATCCACGCCGCTTTCACGCAAGCACGATTCATGCAGTACTCCCAAAGTACTCACATAGCATCTTGAGAGGTTTTTGGAAGCATCCAAAGACGACGCGCAATTATCGAGCGATACTCGGAACCCTTAGGGCTCGCATGCAGAAACTATTATTCGGTACGACGTATGTCAAGGACGAAGGACTCAGTCAAGAATAACACGCTTAGCTACGCTTCTTCGAAAAGAATACTTCCCCGAGTGACTACTCGAGGTCTCCTCCAGAAAATCGTAAGCCATTACATTTTCTTTTTCATCGTCGAAGAGGCGTGACGCTCTCCGTACGCAAGGCTCACTTCGTAGTCTCCTCTCGATCCCTCTCGGGTAATTATTGTGCCTCGTACGGCTCAGACAATATCATTATTTGTAAATTCATTTCAATTTTCATTTGCCGGACGATTAACGTAATAGTTATAGGGTACCATTCTTGTTAATCTCTTTTGTTGTTTGTATAGTATTAAAGTTTATTTTGTTTCACTTGTTTATACAGTCCTGATCATAAGTATAGGACCAGTTGAAAAACTGTAAAAATGGACATTTCGCACCTTCCGATACTTATAAGGTTCTAAGTGAAGCTTCGATATACTAAACGCTAAATTGTAGCTGAGACAAACAAAGTTAGTTTAAACAAATTAAAGAGAAAAGACAGTTTACTCAATTGCGCCGCTCAACAGCTGATCAAAAGTTTAAGACCGCAGAGCATAATAGTCTAAATTTGCGCAAATTCTCGGATTCTGTGTCATTTATCGTTTGGAGCTCACGGTGTTAAGACTTCATAATGCCTAGAGCAAGTAAAGTTTCATTATTTGAACGTGGTCGGATCGTTGAACTGCATAAGCAAGGCCTGTCGCATCGTGCCATCGCTGCCGAGTAAAACAGTGATTTGCAATTTTCTGAAAGATCCCGAGGGCTTTTTAACAGCGAAGTCAAGTGGTAGACCGAAAGAAATTACTCCAGCACTAGGTAGGAGGATAAACAGGGTTGTCCACCAAGACACGGCACGGTCCTCAAGTCAGATTAAGGCACTTACCGATGCTCATTGCAGTCCAATAACCATTAGACGTCATCTCAGAGAAAAGAGCATAAAAGATAAAAAAACGACTTCAAGCGCCTCGTCTGCTTCAATGTCACAAAACCGCCTGATTAGAGTTCGCTAGGGAGCACCAGACATGGGAAATCGCAAAGTGGAGGAACTTTTATTCTCTGATGAGAAAAATTTTAACCTTGACGGTCCTGACGGTTCCCAACGTTACTGGCATGAGAAGCAGATCCCTCTTGAGACGTTTTCCACACGACACGGTGGGGGAGGCTCTATCATAGTGTGGGGGGTGTTTTGCTTCAATGGAACAATCGGGTTTCAGGTTGTGCAGGGGCGTCAAACGGCGGCTGGCTATGTAGAGATGCTGCAGAGAGCATCCCTCACGACGGAGGGCCCTCGTTTGTGTGGTGATGAGTGGGTCTTCCAACAAGACAATGCGGCAATTCACAATGCACGCCTGACAAAGATCTTTCTCCTGGAGAATGACGTCCCCCTTTTACACCACCCCGCCTGTTCAACGGATCTAAACACAATTGAAAACATTTGGGGATGGATGGCCAGGGATGTCTACAAAAATGGACATCAGTTCATGACAGTGGATGTCTTCGTGAGGCCATCTTCACCACCTGGAGTAATGTCCCCCCGTCCCTCTTAGAAACCCTCGTATCAGGCATGCCACGTCAATTTTTTTAAGTTATCAACAAGAATGGCGGAGCCATTCACTTTAGTCGTTATTCTAAAGCATTAATTATGTTTAGAGGGTTTTACATGTTTGGGGGGTATTGGTCTTAAACTTTTGATCAGCTGTTGAGCGGCGCAATTGAGTAAACTGTCTTTTCTCTTTAATTTGTTTAAACTAACTTTGTTCGACTCAGCTACAATTTAGCTTTTAGTATATCGAAGCTTCACTTAGAACCTTATAAGAATCTGAAGGTGCGAAATGTCAAATTTTACAGTTTTTAAACTGGTCCTATACTTATGATCAGGACTGTATCCTATAACCACCCAAAGCTTGTTGAATTATTCAATACGGCGTTAGTCTCCCAACGTTGTGGTACCGGGTTCGATCTTGAATTCCGGCATGAGCGGGCCTAAACGTCAGCGCACCGAGTGATCTGGCTACAGATTGGTGGAGGCGCTGTGCTCACCCCTGTATTCGGGTGGGTAGATCTTACACTTCTCATAGCACACCTGTCCAATAACAACACTGCTTTATTTCTTCTCCCGTCTTCACAGCACAACACACACACTGTCTTTTCCAAGGAATCCTGCCGATGGGTATCTATAGCCACATACCTCTGACGAAGAACAGGTCCCTTTGTCCCGGGGTGACGAAGGTTCCACCTGAACGCTGTTTGGTGTCAAAACATAATACTTCGGACACCTCAGCTTAAAGAGAACCGGGTTGGTTAGGTTAGGTTAGGACAGCGACTTTGTAAAAAGGGCATATTATGAAACTTTCATTAGTATTTTTCGCGTTGATGTTGGCGCTGTAATAAGCGTGAATGCAATTTCAGAGTCAGATTGCAAAAAGACACTTGGTTAGAAGAATTAAAATTATCTTTTTGAGACAATCGTTTATTTCTTTCACGCATGGTGCAAAGAGTTGACAACTACTGTTTTTTCTTGTTTGTTTAAAGAGGTTATTAAAGTCTAAACACAAGCAATAATTGATTGGAAAAACTTATTTTGATGCAAATAGTAAAAATATCTAAAAATTCTCAAGGGTTATGTTTTTTTTCAGTTATGGTATAAACGTGATATACTTTACTTAAACAGTTATAGAAACAGTAATACAGATTTAATAGCTATTCTTTCCCTTATATTTTGTTTTTTGTGACCTGGACAGCTATGGCAGGTCTTTTACATTCCACATAGATCAGCACTAACTTGGTGGAAAATAAATTGTAGAGCTTTCTAGAACTTTCGAGATTTTTTTTATATGTTGGAAGAATTTCTAGAACATTCGGGCCTAAGTAGATGACTGTATAAATAGAAAGAATGTCTACTTAACAGATCAGTGTAACTCTAGCCGTCACTCGTAATTGATAGAAGCATTCGTCACACATGGCATCAAGAAGTTGTAAGCATCCGACAGAGGCATTTTGCTATTTCTGTGGTGTCCTTTTTAAGAGATCTGCTAAATGTATGAGGCCTACAAGGCATATTTCGGCATGCCAATATGAGATCAAGACAAACCTTGGGCACCTCATTTCAACCTGCGAGCTCTGCAAAAGAACCCTGGAAGGTAATATATATATATATATATATATATATATATATATATATATATATATATATATATATATATATATATATATATATATATATATATATATATATATATATATATATTGTTGTGGTATTGTAAGGGCCGAGTTGGTGTACGCAGGTTTGTTACGTACTTGAATAACTCCTTTATTACGTTTTCTCTAAGAGTTCTATATTATTTTACGTTATTTAATCTTTGAGGATTTCTAGTGCCATGTGCAGTGTTTCGAGAATTGAATTATAAATACTTCTAAAAAAATATATTTTTAATTACAACAAAAAAGAGTGAAATCTTAAAAACAAACTATACAGCTACGAATAAACAAGTCTATGTTAGAATTACTAATTTAAACCAAATGAATATAAAGTAATAGTTGACTCCCAAGCTCACTTTAATACTGAACGCGAATTAACTCACAAAAGTAATTGAATTTCCTTACCTTTAAAAAGAACCACACGAGAATCCGGCTAAAGAATGACTTTGGCCTTGGATCTTATGTAGACGAAAAAAATGGCTTTGCGGTTAGGCGTGTGGACGTGTCCTCAGACGCCCAGCCCTTTTGACTGACGAGGAGACGGGCTTGAAGCAACAGGTGATTTCGGTCAGGGCGACGGATGGCGTTAAGCACGTTGTCTTAGTCAGATGATTTAAGCAACGGGACCGGGAAAGTATGCTTTTTCCAATCTTCGGGTTAATCTTGGGATGCTTCGCACTGACAAGTGATAAGCAAACAAAAGAATCCTTTGACGAAGGGGGAGGGGGAGTTCACTTTGGGTATTCCTCAATAGCGAGGACTATCTCTGGTTCTTGTTGCAAACCGAGATAGGTAGTTTCTCTGACGAGACATGTATGAGAGTGATCCTTAATACAGAAGCTAGTTTTCGGTGTGACCACCAGGAACTGGCTCAGCGTGAGCTTCTTCTTTGTCCCTTTCTTTGATTGCCGGGTACTGCCGCCGGACTTCGTCGTGTCGATCTCTAACTCGATCTTCTCGTTCTTCTCCAGTTATCCGCCTATATACTTCACCGACCCACTGGGGGTAGAGGAAGGGGGGGGGGTGAGGGCTTATGCATTACCTCTCTCCCCTAACGAGGTTTCTTCGAGCGTCTTTCACTTAGCCCTCAAAGCATATTCTGGCTTTTGGTCGCAGCTCCTATAATTTCGTCCACGACGCGAAATTAGATGCCAAATCTTAGGGAAAATAGTGCCTGTTTAACCATTGTTATTGCATCTGGTCTCCTCCTCTTCACATTGTTATGCTCGCTGGCACAGAAATCTGTTGATTCGTACTTCTCGTGGTTGGAGGAGACGGCTGGTGGCCAGTGAGTCGAGGAGAGAAAGGGGGGGGGGGGATTAAGTAATAGGGTTATACCTTCCCGCGTAAGGACATTGTGGTACCCGAACGAGGCATCTGTTTTTAGGGTGGGATATCGATTTCCATATATATATATATATATATATATATATATATATATATATATATATATATATATATATATATATATTATATATATATAATGTGTTTTGCTTATTTAGATACTGGATTTTTTAACATTTTTAATAACACTAAGTGAAAAGTATTTGTATACGAGTATTTATACTTATGTTTTCATTTTGTTTTTTTTACAGTATGGTACAGAGGAGAAAAGAGAGCTATGAATTTCGCAATCTCACGAATTTGGAAGAAACCAACTGACCCCTCAAGCAATTGTTTCTTCTGCATGGTGAACCCTTCCAAACGTCGAACAAGCAAAAAATTCGCTTGTTATCATGCATCCAGACCTTCACTCATCTATTGCACCAGTGCCACACAGTTCTGAGCTCCCCATACCCACTCCCCAAAAAGAGAGCAGAAGTTTTTAGAAAGGAAAAGCAGTTCAGAAGATGATGAATGAAGTCACTGATCCAGATTACAGAGGTGCAACTGAGGAGAGAAACACATACTACCCCAACCAAAAAGATCTCATTGACCTTGTCAGAGATCTTGATCTCACAAAGTCCAATGCTGAGCTTTTATTAACTTCGAGACTCAAGCAGTGGTATTTATTAGATGACAGTGCGCAAATATCAGGTCAGAGAAAACGTCACCAGTTTTTAAGCTTATTTTACACTTCAAGATGAGCTTTGCTTTTGTCACAATGTGACCGGTCTGTTTGAGGCTATTAGAATCACCTGTAACCCCAACGAGTTGCGCATCTTCGTTTACAGCTCGTCCAGGAGTCTCAAATCAGTGCTGCTTCATAACAGGAACATGTATCCATTTCTTCTCCTTGCTCACTCGGTCCAGCTCAAAGAGGAACAAGAGCAGTGTCAAGATTTTGCTAGATGCATTGAAATATGAAGAGTACAGTTGTGAAGTTATCGGAGACTTCAACATGGTGGCCTTTTTGATGGGTATTCAAGGCATCTTTACCAGTTTCCTTGTTATATTTGCCTTTGAGATAGCAGAGACACCGTGGTACACTACCATCAGCCCGATTGACCACAACGGACCCAGTTTAGTGTGGGGAGAAACAACGTCAATTGGGAGCCTTTGTTGGACCCCCGAAAAGTACTGTTTTCTCCTCTGCACTTAAAATTGGGCCTTATGAAACAATTCGTCAGAGCTCTAGATAAGGAGTCTGCAGCTTTAAAGTATCTCCAAGATTTCTTTCCTAATCTATCTGCGGCAAAGGTTGAAGCCGGGGTCTTCGTCGGTCCACAAATAAAAAAGATCATGGAGTGCAAAGTGTTTCTCGAGAACTCCATATTCTTGATGAGCATCTTGATAAATTTATGGAGAATATGGGAGCGTACTCCGTGGAGCATGGCAAGCGCAATCAAGGATAGTATAATAGAAATCTGGTGGGAGACTATATTTGGAGGCTGATTCGTGAAATTAATTTACAGTATAAGCGTAAATCAGGAAAACTACTCATTTCTAATATTTTAATTCTCTCACTTATGTAATTCTAGAATCAATAAATACTATTTTATATCATGTCGTTTTGTTTCTACTTTATGCAAATGAAAATTCAAATTCGCCCCTTGCTTCCAGAGGGAATAGGTAAATTTCATATAAATATCATTATCCTGGACACAAAAGCAAAGTTTGAAATAAATAACAGTGCTTTTCCATGTATTCTAGACACAAGCAAATAGAAAATAACAGTTGCTACCCAAAGACGAAAATCGTGTTACACCGTGGCCTTCGTGAATGAGAAGGCCTCGTCACTCGGTCCGTGAGCGGCGCCTATGTCATCACCAAGCGGCAGCCCTCCGCTGGAAGACTATTTGGCAATTTAACCGCCGGACTAATCGGCAACTGACCCAATTTCAGTTTGCTGTGGGTCACGAGAGGACAAGGGTCAAGTGAAGTGAACCTGGATATTTTAATAATTTTCATGGTGGTTTTTCAATACAAGCCTGGTGCAACATGCCAAACAAGTGTTGTGTTCCATTATGCAGGGGCAATTATGGAAATGGGAACAAAGTGTGTGGGTTTTCTTTCCTTAAAGACGAAGTATTGTCTGCTCAGTGGGTGAGAGCAATACGACGAGAGGATTTTGTGCCTACGAAATACACCAAGGTACGTAAATATGTTGTTATACAGTCTTGTGAGTTCATTTCTAAGCCTTTTCACGATAACACACTATACCGAGTACAAGATATTGACTAATAAGTCATCAGTATACTGAGATGTGATGTGATAGCCTTTGTTCTGTGTCACATGGTGGGTCAAGGCCACGGTTGCCAAATTGTCGTACTTTGAGCCTGGTATTTACCCGTTTCTGAGCCATAACAATATCCAAAAACCACCAATAAGTAACCCTTTTTATTAGAAACATATACGAAGGTAGTTATTTAAGTCGAGGAAGCTGTTTTTGAGTCTGAATATGCATATATAAGAGGCTGCGTACGATGATCTGGCAACGTTGGTCAAAGCGCGCGCACTGCCTGCCTGCCAAACACTGCCACCTAAAATTATTTTTCCTTCTGGTTGCTTGTATTGGTGATTCCTGAGCAAGACAATGCAATTGTGATTATCTGCACAGTGGCAGGAGTAGAAAACTATATAATAGTGACGGAAATAAGTGGAGGTAAACTTGAAAAAGACGAAGTGAGTGGCACATAGCCGCAGCGGTGATGAGTTATTGTCGGTGTTCACTCCCTGTTCAATACCGTGAATGTACCCAGACTCTGGCATCTAGGGCATGATTTAGGTATTATTTTTTTTAGTATGAAAATACCTCTGGCTCAGTTGCTGCTCCTCGATCAAAGTTACAAGTTACAGTTGGAGTAGTATGTAAACAGCTTCATTTAATGACCTTGAAAAAGCTTGAATATTCCACAGAGTTCATGGTGTTTTCTTCCTTGCTACATAACTGCTCCCTTCAAGGTTATAGATTACTTAGGAACACAGGGTATTTAATATGGCCAAGCAACTCTACTATTAGCAGACTTACGCTTTCATTGCATTTGAGTCCAGCAGTTGAACAACATGATATGAACTTTTAAAACTATATTAAAAATAAATTAAAATTTTGATCACAAAGTGACATAACTGTCATACTGATGGTTGATGAAATTCATATTAACCAGTATTTTGATTACAAAGGAGGCAATGTTGTTGGTTCTGGTTTCAACAGCACAGAGGCAGCAAACATTGTTTTTGTATTTATGATAAGTAGTTTGCTCTCAAATTTTAAGGACGTTGTTCACATTTTACCAGTTAAAACGTTGAAAGCAGAAACGTTGCATACAATAATAAAGCTAGTCATAACTGGATTAGAGCAAATAGGCATCCGAGTCATATGTGTTGTAACAGACAACAATGCCATCAACAAGAAAGCCATGTCATACTTTCACACTCCCCCTCTATGTTCCACTATATATCGCCACCCAGCACAAAATTCTAGACCTTTGTTTTTCTTGTTTGATTCTGTACATATATTCAAATGTATTAGAAACAATTGGCTTAACCATAAAAATGGTGACAAATGTATGGAATTTCCCCACTTTTCTTTAGAAAATGTGTGACTCAGTAACTAGAATTTGCAAGGCTACTTTTACAACTCTAAAGAAACTTCACTCTGTAGAAGCAGATTCTCTCCTAAAATATGCTTATAAGCTTACGCTAAAGGCTCTGTCACCCTCAACTATGGAGAGGCAAAATGTCAATTTAGTTACTCATATTTTCAATGAGTATATTGTCCAAGCATTACTAACTCTTCGGAAAGTACATAAGTTACCTTACTTTGAAGATGTTGCAAAGTACATAGAAATAATTCATGTTTGGTGGACAATAATGAATGTAAAAAACCCATCTAAAGGTCTTCGTCTTAAAAATAAATATTATACCCCTCTGGCGAATGACGAGAATAATGAAGGATATTTTTTCTTGCATTATTTCCTCAACTGGCTAAATCTTTGGGATTCCATGACAGAGGTGACGGGAAAACTTACTCGTGAAACCTTTAATGCTCTCAAACACACAGCCACTGGTATATTGCAACTAACCGATTACTGCATACGTGAACTTAACTGGAAGTATATTTTACCTGGGAAATTCAACACAGATCAATTGGAGGGAAGGTTTGGCACATATCGCCAGCTTGCGGGTGGCAATTATAACATATCAGTTCGGCAAGTGTTCGAGTGTGAGAAAAAACTGAGAATAATGTCTGTGTCGAGTTGAAAATATTTGAAGAAACGAGTTGGGAACACATGGAAATAACTGATTTGCTAAATTTGGAGAAGTATGATATAGACATCACTGAAAATGATATTGAAGATTGTATGGGGTATCAACAAGTTTTTCATACATAGCTGGATATTGTTGTTTTAGCGTTGAAAAGAAAATGAAATGCGCATTGTGCAGAGACCTTCTTACCTGCAATGAAACCATAGAAAGTTTCCCACCCAACCATAATTATATACGTGGTATTAGCAGAGGCTTACTTTTATATCCTGACGACGCTCTAGTAAATATTATTATGTATAACTACTCGTATTTAGTTATAAATAAACTTACAAAAGATCCTCAATTTATAAAATCACTTCACTCAAGGACTATTGCTACAGAAGTAATACTCAATGTACTAACTGATAATGATGGATTCCCTCCAATAAATAATTGTAATAATGGTCATGACATAGAGAAAATAAAAAAAAAATGCTGCTGTGGGCCTCAAGCAATACTTTCCTCAACAACTTTTGTGCTAAGGAAAATGATTTTATTTGTGAAAGCAAGCCACCAGTGCAAAAAAGGAAGCTGCAGACTATAGAATAGGCCTATATGGGACCTGTCCACCTTGATTTTTGTAGTATTTAGGATGCCCATATTTGTCAATAAAAGTAGGAATACATAACTATTATCTTTTTATTTATCTTCCATTGTGTTATGATTAGTTTGATTATAAAAAGGTGATTTCAGTATTTTCTAAGTTCATGATCATTTTCTAATGTTAAAAGATGTTATGTATGACGATAACAGACATACTAAGAAGTGTATATGCACAAAATGAAGGGCAAATAAGGTGGAAACTGCAGTGGACGGCAGCGCGGCTATGGCCTCCAGGTGTGACGCCACGGGCCGAGTGACGTGGCCTTCTCATCCACGAAGGCCACGGTTTCACAGTGTAATTAACATAAGAAAATAGGCAAATTGTCTCATGCTTGAGCACATCACTCAAATAGAATCAAACTGTGACTAACAACAGCATATGGCGAGCGATTGGGGTCAGAACATCTGTTATTTAAGCACTCCTTTGCGTCACAAAAGAAGGTAGGTTACTAGAGTTGCACACACACATATACACACTGTCACATTCACAATGGAGACCATATTATTTTATGTGTTACTTCTAGAAAATGAAGTGAAGGCAGTCCTCGATGGTTTTTTTTATTAGTTTGAAATCGTCGAACGACATCTCTCGCCGTTAGACAAGTCTAACCAGACAGGGATACACTTCGACATTCAGCCTGGGGCAGAGGGGCGCAATGCTTCAAGTAATAGGTTTGTACAATAAGGAGACACTTGAACCCATAAGGGATGGTTACGTTACTTACAACTAAGAAGCGAAAACCAACGAGGACATTTCCACCAGAAAGTCAGCAAGGAGAGATCAGTAGCGAGTGAAGTTAAAATGTGTGGAATATATATTACCGCAGACCCACTTGCAAAAGCGTTGGCGCCCGCAGAGTACGCCATCTTCTAGATGTCAGCTGCAGCATGTCAACGATCCCCTTTGCGGGGGTGAAAACTACCAGCCCCTGGTTTCACCACTGTCGGGTCGTGCTCCTCGACCTGGGCCACTTGAGCTTCTGCTTGAGCGGGACGAAAATTTAACAAATTTGTAAAGTAAAAAAAATCTGTGTTGAAAATATGGCAAATTAAATTCCATCCATTGTTTCATTATACCTATAATATTCAGCCTTGACCAAAATCATGGAGCAGGTATGAAAAGGTAAAGAATATGATTGAAACTCATTTATTTCATACTTGACAAAATAAAATTAAACATTTTTGTGTATATTCAATCAATAATTAATATTTGATGTGTCCTTTTGCTTTTATAACCGCTTTAATGCGTTTTTGCATATTGTGCATAAGTGGTTAGAGCAACCTTCTGCCATTCAATGTGTGATAGTAACGTTTATTCCTTTATTTCAGTGATTATCTTATTGTTAACTTAAAAGTGGTAATTCTTTGTTAAAAATGTATCCGAAGAAACAGATTCCTGAATCTCAAAGAGCTCAAATCATTGCATTGTCCAGAGAGGGATTATCCAAAGTCAAAATTTCAAGAAAATTGAAATGTTGGAGAAACGGTGTCCAAACAACCATTAAAAGGTACAATGAGACCAATTCTTTCAAAAACGGCGATTGTCAAGGTGGCAAAAGGTGTATAACTCTGAGGAAAGAGAGGTTGCTGAAAAGGATATCTCTGGTCGATAGGAAAAAAACCTCTTGTGATGTAGCTGCTGAGTTTCTGGCAGCAACAAACAAAGAAATATCAAGACGCACAGTAAGATGAAGGTTATTAGAAGCTGGGCTCAAAGGACATAAGACTAGAAAGAAACCGTAAATGTCTCAGGTGAACAAGAAGAAGCGATTGTCTTGGGCAAAAGAGCATGAAGATTGGACTGTTGATGATTTGCTAAGGTTGTTCGGTCTGATGAAGCAACTTTGAGGTAGGTTCTCCACATTAGTTTCCACCAATTTATTACGCTCGTAAACATTTTTATTGGATACCAAATATGATCAGTAAAATTTGTATTTCCCATCTGATCTTTGGAACCCCTGGAGCTGTTTATGTTCGTCGAAGAGTTGGGGAAGTTTATGATCCGAGATGTATTGTCCCAACAATCAAATTTAGAGGTAGCAGTATAATGATTTGGGGCTACATGTCGTCTTCAGGTCCAAGTTTGTTCTTTACTTGTGATGGCAGAATGAATTCCAACACTTAAACCAGCATGTTAGACCAAGTTTATTAACTTTCCTTAGGTAAAATTTCAATGATGACATACCATCTGGTGTAATCTTCCAACAAGACAAGGCTCCATGACACACATCTAGAGTCTCAAAGCTTTGGTTTGAAAAGTAAGGAGTGACATTGATGCAATGGTCCCCTCAATCTCCAGACTTCAACCCCATTGAACATTTGTGGCTACACTTGGGAACAAGAGTGAGGGTGCACAAATGTTCCTCAAAAAGTGAATTAACAGCCAAAATTCATGAAGAGTATCAGAAAATTGAGCCAACCACCTGTGCCAACTTAGTTTCAAGTATGCAAAAATCCATGAAAGTGGTTATAAAAGCAAAGGGAGGACACATAAAATATTAATTATTGATAGAATATACATACGAAAAAAATGTTTATTTGTATTATGTCAAGTATGAAATAAATGTTTTAATCATATTCTTTTCTTTTTCATACATGCCTCATAATTTGGGCCAAGGCTGTATATATATTAAATCATATGCAATTTCGGATTTGGGTTTTTTAATTTGGGTGGGCTGTTGGCAAATTTGATTCGCAAAAAGATAGTGAACTTGAGTGGTGAGCATAAGAAGATTGAAGGGAATTGGACATTAGAAGATTGAAGAACTTTGAATATAGCAAGTTTCAAGGGTAGCCAGCATAAAACGAATGAGAAGCTTTGGCCATAACAGGATTGAAGGGCATTGAACATTAGGTAGTTGAAGGGCATTGGGATATAGCTTTTCTTGAGAGGTTTTGTAATGTGTTTCTTCTGTCTTCAAGATTATAGGAATTTATGGACCACAACCGCTAGAGAGCTGGTCATGGAGGGAAAACTATGGTAAGAGTGCTGGTCCTGAAGATAAAAGTAAGGTAGAAGAGCTGGTTTGGGAGAGAAAACAAGGGTAAGAGAGCTAGCCTTAGAGGGGAAATAATTAGGGTGCGAGAGCTGGTCTTGGAGTCGACCATATTGTTGGAGAGCCTGTCTTGGAATGAAAATTAGGGTATGAGAGAAGGTAGTGGAAGGTAAACTAGATTGGGATAGCTAGTCTTTTAGGAGAATTTAGGGTATGAGCTGTGGTCTGGGAGGGGGAGGGGGGTATGCTAGGATACCTGGTTGCCGTAGGTCAGGTTAGATTTCCTGACCTCCACTTGCTTCCTTTGACTCGGAAGGGAACGTGGCAAGACCGAAGGACACTCTGCAATTGTCCTTGCCCTAAATAATTCACTTTAAACGTGGGTTGCACTAAATCGAGTAAGAGTGACTATTTTCCTTGGCCGAATTGAATCAACCTACTAGGAGATTTTGGATATCAAATTGGATGAAATAAAATAATATTTACTACTGTACAAACAAAAATAAAATAATGGATACGACATAGAAATACAAAAGAACTAAGTCAGCAAAAGGTTTACACACGTCAGCTCCAGTTAGGAGCCGTGAGCACGTAGACACAAACGTACACTACCGACAAAAGGGAAACTACCATTCCTGGTGGCTCTGCCGCCCGAGGATTTTTCTACCCGAGAGAAAGACTGGGGGGGAGGTATGAGCGTCGAGCTCGATTGCTTTTCAACGACACGGTTGGGTTTGCACTTGACTGATTAGTACTCGGCCTGCTTAAAGTTATGAAGGAGAATACAACATGTCTTCTAACAACCACTGCTAGCCTCTAAAGTAGATATCGAAGGATTATTTCGCCGCGGAGAAATTGAATCGAATACAGCTATGTGGGAGTCTCCTCGTTCCTAGTTCTTATTTCTTCTTATTTAATTTTCTTGACTTTGGGGTCTTGTGGTAAGGGAGGCCGAGAGAAAGAATTCTTCTACGTCGCGTCCTCTTTGGTAAAATACTAATCTTATCCAGGCCAACGCTTAACTATTTATACGGGCTCGCCGGAAGTGGATTTTACTTTATCTATACAGAGGCGCCGGGATTAAATTTTGACCTTCACGCCATCTCGCGGAACCTCTAGTTGTTACAATTAGGCTCAAACGGAAGTTACCTCAAAAAGAAACGTTAGCATTGTTTGGGGAAGATTTTAGTAGTAATTCTTGTGTTCATTTGGGCAATGTAAAATTACAGAAGTGCTACGAAGATTCAATACGTGGGTACGTAAAGAGGACAGTGAATTTGTTTCTCGTGACCAGAACTTTGAAAATATGACACAGGTTAGTACTGGAAGTCAGAATGATTTGTATTGTTCATTGTACTGATATTTAGTGTTTATTCATGATATAAGAATCTATGGAAACCAATGAGAAGTTAAAACCAAATAAATATTGAGTTTTTTTTACTCAGCAGCAATGTAGCAGAGATTGTTAAATTAAATATAGTTAACTTTTTCTTATTTCACCAATTACCACCAATAAATTTTGTCTATACATTGTCATGACTCAATATCTATTATGGAAACTGCAAAACCTGTAGCAAAAAAAAGTTATTACACTTGATTTTCGAGTAACATCAAATAATGTTGAAAATGGCTTGGGGCCTGTATGCAATTGGCCAATATTCTGAGCTCAGTCCAGGTTGTAAGAGGTCTGTGACCTAACCAATAGAAATATTTAAAGACTCGTTGTGTCGTCTTAGAGTGGCTAAAATGACCCGAGAAGAGACTATCGTGAGCGGTTTGAAGGATGAGTTTGACATGGGAGCGGGGGACACATAATACTTGGGACTCAGTGTTATCGTCTGCTGAGCACATGCGGTAAAGGAGGTCACCCTTAAAAATGAAAGAGAATATATTGTTGCCCCTAATGGACTCTCGCGTCTTGTTTTTGCCTCTATCGATAGGTGGCGAAGAGATTCGCACACTTTCTGATTTTTCATTAAGTCTTCGTTCAGCACATTTGGGCAATCTGAAGCGCCAAGGGTTTCCAGAGGTGTGAGCGCTTCCGATTCTTTAACCGTTTGAGATCGGGTGGTCACGGGTTGAGCCACAGGGGGGGAGGGCGTATACCTGCGGACTCTCGCCAATTAAAGCAGCACAGAACTTAATGGGCGCGCACTGCCCCGAGCGCTCGGCCCAGCCAGTGAAGTAGGCGCACTCGATGTAGCATCTCACAATGGGGACTCTGTTAGCGCGCCCCAGGTAATCGTTCACTGTTGCAAACTTGTCGTGATCTGGGACTACAGGTGGAAGTCATCTGTCAGATATCACGATACACGTGCACCCTGTGTCGCGCACGAGAGTTGAGATCCGGCAACCGTTCACCACTCCAGTTTCGAATTGGAGACCTCAAAGAGTGCTTTTATCAAATAGAAAGTTCACCTGGTGGCCGGCGGGACTCGGTTCGCTTGAAGGGAGAGGTGCTTCTGGTTGCGACGGCGGTTGAGCAGGCGTGGCACTTATATTGTGCACCTGGTGGGGGTGGACGCCTCTAAATTTAGAATTCTGAGGTAATTAGTTCTTATACGACCCTCTACCCCACAAGAGTAAGAGACGATAGTTCTTCTGGGTAACGATGAAGCAGGGATATTAGAGGAGAAGGGTTTGATCTCATATTTGTCTGGCAGGAAGAAGGGTTTAGGCTTATACGGACCAGTGATCTTGATGAACTTATCCCTGTTGTGGAGAACGAATTTGGTTTGATGAGCCTCTGCTTTGGGAGAGTGTGGTTCTGTTTTCTTCCCTTCATTTGGATAACAATTACTACTAGCTACATATACATCCGCTTCCTCGATGCACTCTTTAAATGTTAGACACTTCCGGTCTTTAACGAAGGATCTGATCTCTGACAGAAGTGACGCGCCAAGAGTTAGTCTTTGAGAACGAAGTCAACCATAGCATCGTATTCATAGGGAACTTTGGACGCGTCTAGCTAGAAATAAAAATTACGCTGCAAGGAATATCCAAATTGACGGAATGTTTGATTAGGCTGGATCCGACAGTGACGGAACTTTGCCCGGTAAAAGTAGGGATTTATGTTATAGGCAGCATGCAATTTGGCTTCTAACGTGGAATAATCAATGGTTGCCTCTGATGGGAACGAGATGAAAATGTCCCTGAGCTGGGTACTAAGTAAAGGTAACAACTTGGCTACGCGTCTGTTTCAATATCTCACTGATTTACCTAAAATATTTTCTCGAAGTGAGTGAGGTATGACTCGAAATCTTCTCCTTTCTCGATAACAGGCAATTTTATGGACGCGATTTGTTGTACTCCAGTCCTCGAATAAATTAAAATCTTTCGTTTCTGGCCTTGGTTATTTTTAGTTCATGTAAACGAATTTTCTCTCTTTCATCTCTTTCTTCTTTGCGTTTTTTCGCTTCTCTTTTTCTTCACGTTTTTCTCTTCTCTTTCCCTTTTTTCTGCTCTTACTGCTCTCTCTTCCTCTTGGATGGACGCTATTAGATCCTTCCCATTTAGTCCAAGAGACTCACCTTTTGCTTTAAAAACTTCGAAAGACGACATGCTGTCGTGTTCACCAAACTTTTAAGCAAAAAAACAAAAGAAATAGCGGGGTTGTCGAACCCGATTTAATCGTAATTCACTTGATTAATTTTACTCAGATGCACTAACGGAAGTGCAAATAGGTTTTGCTTAACCCCCAAATAAAATCGAAGAAGAAGAAAAAAGGACACCATAAAAAAACACACAACTAATTATTTCGCATGATTCGAATTTTATCCCGTACGCTCACTCAGGATAATTTCTGGAGTCGAGATTTTAGCAAAATTCCCTTACTGTGATTGGGACGGTGGCCTCGGCGTCTACCTCTCAAGTACGCCGAATTAAAGAAAAAAATCAATTCTTACTGAATCTTTCAAATATGGCAGAGTATATGGGGCCAAAGAGAAACAAAAATTCCGCTTGGGAGAATTAGTGAAGCACAGTCACGAAAATATAAAATTCTTTAGAACTTATAAATAAATAAATTCAAAGAGTCAATGGGATAATGTAAACAAAATTTTAATTGTAAGTAGCCTATGCAAGAAGATTGTTTCTCCACAGTTTTCTGATAGCCAGAACCACACTGACACCAGATTAGTATATATATATATATATATATATATATATATATATATATATATATATATATATATATAGTCATATGAGTTGCTGCTGACCAGTCTAATCTTCAATTTCACGGTGAAGGTAAGGACACATAGGAGGCTGAGGTACATGTGATTTATTTATGGAACAACGTTTCGGGCGTATCACCCATCTTCAGGTTCTAAAACTCTAATTAATCTAATACAGTTAAAGAATATTAAAAATATTAAAAATAATTAGGTTATGACTATGTAGGTAAATCAAAAATTAGAAAATAACTCAGGAATTTAAAAGTCAAGAGAATCAAATTATCAATCTAATATAACACTATTGAAACGAAAAAAACTCACAAAAAACAAAAGTAAATAATTATAGTATAATATTGCTTACCGATAATTCAGGAATTTAAAAGGCAAGAGAATCAAATTATTAATCAAATGTAATCACTATTGACACGGTAAAAAAGCAAAAACACAAAAGTAAAAAATTATAGTATAATATTGCTTACCGATGAAGTTCAGGAGAAATCACAAAGTGAAGAAATTATAAAGGATTGGCTTAAAGAAGGATAGGAATTTGATTGGTTGGTCGTTAAATAAGAGAAGGTTGGTTGGTTGTTGAATGAGGTAATTAAAATTAAGAAATAAGAAGAGGAACAGCGGTATTATCTATGTTGAGTGTAAAAGATTTTGTACGTATTAGTAGGGATTCCAAAATTCTTAGACTATATTCATTGTTATTATGACCAATTATTTTGAAGTTATCTATGGAACATTCTGTCTTGCATTGTATACTATGATTTCTAATTACAGAAGCTTCCTTCTTAGACAATATTTTTCCAGTGCGATGGGTTATTCCCATGTGAGAACAAAACCTCTCTTTCAATGAGCGAACCGTACTACCAAAATAGGTTCCTTGCAAACAACAAGGACAAGTAAAAGCCTTAACAACACGGCTGCTCATTTCTAGAGGAAGTTTGTCTTTTGACGAGAAAAAACTTCCTATGGAAAGTGGGTTAACAAAAGTGATTTTGAAGTTGGTATGAAAGAAATATTTTTTAAGTAATTTGTTGCATTTTCTAGATAATAATTTATTGTAAGGTCCCATTTCTGGTACTACGAAAAAAATTTCATTTTTGGGAACATTATATGAGAGAAAGGGTGGAGATTAAATTTTGGTAAGAAAATTATTGATTAGTTTGTCAACCAAAGGTGGGGGGTAACAATTATTTTTAAAATAAGACTTTAGAGTCTGGAATTCATTGTGCATTAGGGAATAATTGGAGGAGAGATGGTAACCTCTATATATTAGAGATTTAATTGCACTGAGTTTGTTTGATAAGTCACAATGGCTGAAAAAATTGATTCCTAGGTCACTAAAGGTAGGCTTTCTGTATATTGAGGTAGTTAGTTTGTCGGTTTTTTCTATAATGACGTCTAGAAAAAGAAGTTGATAGTTACTCTCTAATTCAATGGTATATTTAATGTTGGGATGATAAGAGTTTATAAAATTTAAAAAAATGGTGGGCATCTTCTATATTATCAAAAATAGCAAAGGAGTCGTCAACATACTTACGATAAAATATGGGTTTGAAATCTAAAGGGCAGTGTTTCATAAAGTTATTTTCAAGATGAATCATGAAAATATTAGCTGCTATTGGAGCAATTGGTGATCCCATTCCTACTCCATCTATCTGTTGGTAAACCTTGTTATTAAATAAAAAATAATTCTCATTAAAAATCATTTCTAAAATAGTCGTGTCAATAGTGTTATATTAGATTGATAATTTGATTCTCTTGACTTTTAAATTCCTGAGTTATTTTCTAATTTTTGATTTACCTACATAGTCATAACCTAAGTATTTTTAATATTTTTAATATTCTTTAACTGTATTAGATTAATTTATGTTTTAGAACCTGAAGATGGGTGATACGCCCGAAACGTTGTTCCATAAATAAATCACATGTACCTCAGCCTCCTATGTGTCCTTGCCTGTCCTTGCCTTCACCGTGAAATTATATATATATATATATATATATATATATATATATATATATATATATATATATATATATATATATATATATATATATATATATTTATATATATATATATATATATATATATATATATATATATATATATATATATATATATATATATATATATATATATATATATATATATATATATATATATATATATATATATATATATATATATATATATATACGAGGGGGAGTCAAAAAGTTCTCAGATAAATGGCATAAAATTTTTATTTGTAATAATACTGTAATCATTTTTCTACATAAGCTCCATTAACATCTATACACTTTCTTAATCTATGAATCCAACGGTAAAGACCATCTTTGTAGAATTCACGGGGTTGTCTCTGGCACCAAGTAATGACCTGCTTTTTTGCTTCATCTAATGATTGAAACCGGGTTCCTTTTAGGTGTCCCTTTAAATTTGGTTAGGTTAGGTAACCTAACCTAACCTAACCTAACCTAACCTAACCTTACCTAACCTAACCTAACCTAACCTAACCTAACCTAACCTAACCTAACCTAACCTAACCAAATTTAAAGGGACACCTAAAAGGAACCCGGTTTCAATCATTAGATGAAGCAAAAAAGCAGGTCATTACTTGGTGCCAGAGACAACCCCGTGAATTCTACAAAGATGGTCTTTACCGTTGGATTCATAGATTAAGAAAGTGTATAGATGTTAATGGAGCTTATGTAGAAAAATGATTACAGTATTATTACAAATAAAAATTTTATGCCATTTGTCTGAGAACTTTTTGACTCACCTACGTATATATATATATATATATATATATATATATATATATATATATATATATATATATATATATATATATATATATATATGACAGCTCACCTTCCAGATGGCGCAATTAAAAAACACTCCCACTCTCATGTCACTACCCTAAGCCGTGAAAAACTGAATCATGACACCTCCATCATCCTGAGACTCCAAAATCGCAGAAGATTATGGATGGCCGAAGCCGCCATCATTCAAATGAAGAAACTGGCAATTAACGTGCAAGTTCAGTCGGAAACCATACTCCCGACAGCTCGGCGCCTCCGAGTTAACCGCCGTTAAAAGAAGCACGTTTTCAAACTTCATTTTCCTTTGCCTCCTTTGCCAGAAAACTAGATCGGAGCGACAAATAGTCAGACATATTCGTATTCGTATTGTTGTAAGAGTAGATGTAGGTAGAGGATAGAGTAAGGGTATGTGGACAGATAGTGGAAATTAGACCAGTGGTGAAAAGAGAAAGAAGTGTGGAAGAGTGCAAAGAGATGCTAGAGCCTGGTGATCAGGCCTATCGCTTTTAAGTACTTTTGGTTTTGTAGTTCCTTTGTTGTTTTTGAGTTAGTTTATATATATATATATATATATATATATATATATATATATATATATATATATATATATATATATATATATATATATATATATATATATATATAAAATATGGCGTTCAAGTCTTTAAAATCAATTAATGTCTTTGAATATGATATGCGTCATTTTCTGTTGTGGTAATAATTACTTTATTAATTACTTTAGTGTTGTGATTAGTGTCTTTGTTTTTTTCGTATATCTTGTAGTGTGTGTAATTCGTGTTTTTTGTTTTTTCGTGGATGTCTTCTTCGGTAAAATTTGGTCTTCATCGGTAGATTTGGGTCTTCATCGGTGAATTAGTAGAATCGGTGAGGTTTTATAGTTAGGTAAGGTTTTTCTTAGTCGGATTTTTATTGGTTTAGGGTAAAAAAATTTCTATTATTATGTGTAGAACGGCACTTCTGCTCCGCCCGCTAAAACCCCGGCGGAGCTTGAAAATCTAGTGCCACTTATGCCTCTTCTGTTCTGGTTAATCATTTAGATGATATCATCGTCCAATTTGCGATTAACCATTTCTTGCACATTCCTTGTCCGTTCTTCTATGACAATGTTAATGGGACCTAACCCCACCTCCAGGTGCAGTTCTTCCTGACGTCTTTTTTCTCGCCTGAGTGTACCTGTAATTAGGTACGTACATTTATTCTGCACCACTTGTAGTTTCCTCTTTTGTGTCTTCGAGATAGACGAGAGGGCGGAAGTGGGGCATAGCAGCGTCGATCTTACAAGTGCATTGTAGATCTTTTTCTTTTGTTGCACTTCCTGCTTTGACAAAGGTGGGGAAGTCGGGGCCTATTTGCGTGCAATATTTCTGTCCAGAATAGGTCCAGGCTTGTTCCTATACCGTTAAGGTCCAGTAATCGGATTCTCGGCATCTGGCGTTCAGATCCCCCATTAATATAGTGGGGGATCTTCTGCCAAATAGGCCAGTGAGAGTGTGAATTGGTAACACATCTTCCCTTGGCGGTTGATATCCGGTAGCAATGACCAACTTTCCTAAGTCGAGTTCGACCTCAATCTCGAAGTAGGATTCTTCTAGATTTCTTATTTGTTTGTATTTAATCCATTTCTTTATTGCAATAGTGGCTCCGTTGAACCGTTTGTGCGAATTATTTGTGATCAACACATCGTAGTTCCAGATTTTCACTTCTGCACTACGCGTGTCGATCCCGTTTTCTGAAATTAAAATGATGTCCACATCATTTTACCTGAATACATTTCCCTAAAGAAGTCTTTTTTTTTGTCGTCCAGCCGTCGGTATTAATTTCCAATATCTTCAGTGCGTTCCGTAACATGGTGAATTGTTTTTACCTATGCTTCTTCTTCTTCTTCTTCTTCTTCTTCTTGGGGGCAGGCTGGGTGGTTTTACTTGGCCCAGGGTTTTCCTTTTTCGGAGGGGGACTTGGGGTTTTGGACCTGCTCTTCGTAGCTCGTGTACGGGTGAGGGGTCCTCTTCGTTGTCAGAAGAGGAGGATCCCTCCTCACTCTCAGCCTTTTCCTCCTTGTCGTCCTCTTCGGATTCCTCCGATGAGGGAGCTTCGACGATCTCCTCCAGTCCAGACTTGGTGGTATTGTTTTTTATGACTGAGTCCTGGAATGTCTTGGAGCATCCGGGGTCTGCAGGCATAATTACTGCAGGGAGATTATTCGCTTTCAGGAGAGCATTCAGTACCTGGTTATAGCAGCCAGACTTTACTGCATTAGCCACATTTCCGTGGGTAATGCAGATTAGTATTTTTGCACTTAGATCTCCGGTCAAGTTTATTTGTGCAAGTGCAGGTGAAGGCTTTATTTCCGCATTCTTCTTGGCGGCGTTCGCGTATGTCGTTTCTTTGGCTTTCCTCTCTTCTTCTTCCTTTCTTTTTATGATCCCGTGGACCTTGGGGCAGTTCAGGGCCATGGTCCTATGTTCCCCTTTGCAGTTTAGGCATCTCTTCTTGGTGCTTTCGCATTTATCAAATCGATGCCCTTCTGTGGCGCAGGCACTGCACCGCAGTTTGTTTTTGTCCGGGCATGTCGTTATAGTATGTTCCTATAGTTTGTAGCATACAAAGCACATTTGTATGCTATTAAATTTTCCTGTTGTATGTTTTCGCCTGGTATTCTCATATTGAATACCAGTATTCCATTTTGTGTCGATTTCTTGGCCATTTCAGTGGTAGTGAATGTTATTTTAAATACGTGGATGTGTTCACGAAATTTGATTATTTCGCAAACTTGGGCCGAGAGATTGCTCTTGGTGATCTCCTCCTTGAGCTCTTCGGGTGTATGCTCACCCACCAAGCTCTCCACTTTGCGGCAGATCACGCTTCTGTTTGCTGCCACTTGTAGAGGTGTTTTCGCTTCCAGGCCAAGGTTCCGTTGGACCAACGCTCCCTCTTCCGATAGGAGCTGATCCCCGTCCTTGGTCTCGGCACATAAGGCGATGAACCCAGATGAAATTTCCATAAGTTTCACCAGTGGCACTTTTAGTTCGAGGTAGAGGGTTTCACATAGGAGCCTTTTTTCGGGGTTCTTTTTCCCGGGGATGGTCCTTAGGGGGACTCTCTTAGTGAGGGTCTCCATAGTCTTCTGTGTCCTTACTATGTCCTCTTGTGACGTCTTCTTTTTTTCTGAAACCAAAGTGTAATTATGGGGTTTGGGAGTGAAAAATAAAGTTATGAAGTGGTAAAGGAGATAGCGGATAGTGCAGGTAGATTGGGATACAAGTCCCCCCAAAATTGGGAAAAAAACGGCCCCGCTCGTTTGCTGCCAAAATGATGGGTGATGGATGGATGGGATAGGTCTCGAGTGGGAACCTCAAGAGGGGTGAATTATGGTGGACTTGATGCAGTAGCGGCCAAATCAACGACCACTAAAGTTTTGCCACCCCCTCTCGGGTACTTACGCCATAACTGCCTTCAACTACATAGAGACGGGTGTACTTCCCTCTATGATTCTGGCCAGGTCCTCCGGATGATGAGGATCTCTCCTCCGTCCGGGACTCGCAGTTATGCCCCAGTTTCGAGATCATTTCTGGCTTACGCTTTCGCTGTGGGCTAGTCCTCAAACCAGTTTTCACATAAGCCCTTAATTATGTCAGCCCAAGTGGCCGCAATAGTTAAGACCAAATCAATGAATGGCAGACATCCGAGCAGGTTCACACTCAGGGCGCTTGACGGGAGCAGTGAGGTGCTTAAGCCCTCATTATGTTATGAATCTTCGATGAACAATAAGTATTTCTATTTTTGGAGGGTGAAGCGTAATTCACCGTAAGACTTCCAGAATAGGCGCTCTTCTATGTAGGCGGTGCTCAAAGTCCGTTACTAAGCAAGTAAAAATGCTTTATCCGAAGGTTGTCAGCAGAGCGTAGCAGTCGACTATTCGGCCGTATAGTCAGACAATCTGAGCCTTCCAATTGTATGTTTCTTGTAGCGCTTAAAATTTTCCCGCGTTATGATTGGCCAATTTTTGTAATACTTATGTTCGCGTAGAAATACTATATATAATGTAGCAATTTTCGAATAATTCTGGTTGGGCGATTATTCGACTGAGTAGCATTGCCTTACTACCTCCTGAGGAGCGTTGTTATTTTACGCGTGCTACAGAAAGACTTTTGAGCCTCGCCACCTAAGAACGCGACTGTCCTTGGAGTCATCAGGATCCCAGTTGATCTGCGAAGATTTTCTTACAATCTTTTCGCTGCGAGTGATGAAGTAAAATGATGGCCTAAACACCTCATTGCTCCCGTCCACCGCCCTGCGTGGGAACCTGCTCGGATGACTGCCCTTCATTAATTTCGTCTTAACTATGTCGGCCGCTTGGACTGACATAGTTAAGGGCTTGCGTGGAAACTGGTTTGAGGCCTATCCCACAGCAGAAGCACAAGTCAGAAATTTTCTCGAATCTGGGGCAAAACTGCGAGTCCCGGACGGAGGAGAAATCCTCATCGCCCGGGGGACCCAGCCAGAATCATAGAGGAAAATACTCCCGTCTCTATGTAGTTAGATGCAGTTTTGGTGTATGTACCCGTGAGGGGGTGGCACAAACTTAGCGGTCGTTGATTCGGCCGCTATGCATTAAGTCCACCAAGCTCAACCCTCTGAGGTCCCCACTCGAGAACCATCCCCCATCCATCATTACCCATCATCCCGGCACCATCCGAGCGGGAAAACAACAGGAAATTGGACGGGAGCGCTCTTCTCATATCGTATTCAAGTACAACTCTTGACTCTATCTCCTTTGTCACTTCTGACATCCCTTTTTTCACACATAACAAAAATAATTACACATCTTTTAGAGAGGAAGAAGAGAACGCAAGAAAGAAGAAAGAAGACGTCCACGACGATGGAGGCCCTCCCTAAGAGGGTCCCCCTACGGACCATCAGCGGAAAGAAGACCCCCGAGAAGAAAACGGTGTGAAAATCCTTATTTGCAAATTTAAGAATCGCACTAATCAAGTTAATCGACATCCCAAATGGTTTCATCGCTATATGCGGTGAGACCAAAGACATCGACCGGCTCCTTTGTGACGAAGGGGCCGAGGTACTCAAGAATATGAACCTGGAAGCAAAAACCCCACCAGTGATCTCCGCAAACAGGAGCGTCATCTGCCGAAAGGTGGAGAGCTGGGTTGGTGAGAACTCCCCCGCAGACATCAAAACCGAAATGGAAAAAAAAACACTCATGGGCGAAGATAAGGGAAGTGATCCAATTCCGTGATCACACCCACGTCTTCAAGGTGACGTTTCAGACCACCGAAATGGCCCACAAGGCGGCAACGGAGGGACTCCTCATTTTTAATATGAGGATCCCGGGAAGCAATATAGAACATGAGAAATACCACAGCATCCAGATGTGCTTCGTCTGTTATGCATTAGAAAAACACACTACCGTTAATTGTCCCCCCAAAGGAACAATTTGGTGCAGCGAATGCGCCACACAGGGTCATCGATATGACGCCTGCAACAGCACTGAAAAAAGTGTATGAATTGTAAGGGACCCCATCGAACGATGGCCCTTAACTGCCCAAAAAGAAAAGAAATCATCAGAAAAATGGAAGATGAAGAAAAGAAGAAAAAAAATAGTACCTACGCGAGCACTGTGAAGAGAAGTGAAGGGATGGCCTCAGCAATGGCAACTCCCTCACCGATGGTCTTCACAAACGACCTAAGTGCAAAAATATTGATCTGCATAACACATGCAAACGTGGCAAACGCGTTAAAACCCGGATGCTACAACCCGGTATTAAACGCGCTATTAAATGCTAATAACCTGCCATCCGTAATCGTGCCTGATGACCCAGAATGCTCCAGGGCATTCAAGGATAGCGTTATTAGAAATAGTAACAACGACGAAAGAGCCACTGGACTCAAACAAGTTATTGAATCTTCCCCATCGGAGGAATCCGAAGAAGAGGATGAGATCAATGACAACGAAGAAGAATAAGAGTCCACATCTTCGGATAGTGACGAGGGCCCATGCACTCGCACTAGAGCGACGAAGAGTCGGTCAAAGACTCCTAGTCCTCCCCCGAAGAAAGAAAAGCCTGGGCACTCCAGACCCGCCCCACAGGCCCCCCAAAGTAAGAAGACGAAGAAGAAACACAGGTAATACATCTCACAATGGAACGGAACTCGCTAAGAATCATGGAAATTAACACCAACGGCTGGACAGCGAAAAGAACTCTCTACGAAAATTTGTTCAGGGAGATTGATGCAGATGTCATCTTGATTTTTGAGCATGGGATTGACACTCGTAGCTCCGAAATGAAGATCTGGAACTACGACGTGTTAATCACGAATTACTCCCAAGAGCGGTATGACGGTGCCGCCATCGTCATCAAAAGAGGGATCAAGTATAAACCAGTAAGAAACTGGGAAGAATCCTATCTTGCAATAGAGGTCGAACTTGATATAGGAAAGCTGGTCATTGCCACCAAGTACCAGCCGCCGAGACGAGAATATTTACCAATCCATTCTCTCTCTGGCCTATTTGGCAGAAGGACCCCCACCATATTATTGGGGGACCTTAATGCCAGATGTCGGGAGTCTGGGTACAGGACCTTCAATGGAAATGGAAGGTGCCTGGACACTATGATGGACCGATACATGGTCCATAGAATAGGCCCGGACTTCCCAACCTCTACTCGAGGAAGAAGTGCCACAAAACCAGACATTTGTCTGGCTAATCGTCAGCTGCCGTTCAATTACTACATGGAACCAGTCCAGGTACCATGTAGTGATCATATAGGGATCCTACATCAACAGGAACCCTATACAAGTCCCAGCTCCAGTCAGAAAAGACTACAGGAGAGCAAACTGGGCACGTACGCTGGCCTCCTCGAGGCCTATCGCCCACCAGATCTGGACGAGGCAATTCTCGAGGAGATAGACGAGGCACTCGACGACCTCAACGAACATCTTATAAATGCAGATAGGGCTTGCATCCCCAAAACCCAGTATAAAAACATCTCCTCATACAGGTGGACTGGGTACATGAAAGAACTCTACAGAGAATTGAGAGTCCTGTACGAGTTAAACATCAGAAATGCATCAGTTGACTCGCTACAACGAAGTAGAGAGATCAAGGAAGAGCTCAACCAGTTGATCCTCGAACAACAACAGAGACAATGGGACGATGCGATCGAGAGCCTCGATCAAGATGCATCTCCCAAGGACTTTTGGAAGAAAGTCAAAAGTCTCAGAGGATCATCTGGAAAAAAAGAAGAAAATGGAAATCCAAAAAGAAGATAGATCCATGGAAACAGAAGAGAATAACATCGAAATAATACACCGGCGTTATTGGGAAAAAATCTTCAGCATATCGGAAGAAGAAAACGAAGATTTTGATATAGAGTTCGAAAACAACATCGTAGACGAGCTTAACACGGAAATACACCGAACGCATCATCATCACCAGGTGGATAGACTGCGTGACGGAGACGCCGAGATCACCGAAGAAGAGATCCTTGGCGCACTCCGCTCATTCCGACAAAAAGCCCCATGCCAATCGGGGCTTACGAAGGTAAACTTCAAAAAGGCACCAGCCAACATCATCGAAGGAATGAGACGTATTTTCAACGCATGTCTAAATACGGGGTACTTTCCAGATGCTTACAAGACGGCAAAGATGATCTTCTTGCCCAAGCATGGAAAGGACCCAACGTTGAGAGAGAGCTACCGTCCAATTTCACTCCTGGAATTTGGCGGGAAACTCTTTGAGAAGATCCTCAACGGAAGACTGGTGTCTCACCTGGAAGAAAACTCCCTCTAAACCCATGTCAATTCGGGTTTAGAAAGAAGCGAAGTACGGAAATGGCAATCAATGTCATAACGGAAAAGCTTTCCCAAGCCAAACGGGACAGGAGTTATGTGGATATCGTTTGTCGGGATGTATCAAAGGCGTTTGATAAGGTGTGGCCTGGGGCATGCAGTATAAGATCTTACGGCTGGGTCTAAGTGAAAACTTGGAAAGAACTCTCTGTGACTATGTCATGGAGAGAGCGGCGTATGTCAGTCTAGGGTGCACGGACGGACCAAAGTTTCCGCTCACTGCGGGCCTCCCGCAGGCGGGGTGTCTGCCCCCACCCCTTTACTCGATATACACCGCGGACGTCCCAGCCCCTGTGTACCCCTCTTCCCTCAATATTCAGTACGCCGATGATTTCAGCCAGATAATCGTATCTCCATGGAGGAATGCACCGTGGCAAGCTCGCATGACAGCGATGGAAATCGCGAACCTAAACAACTACGATGCTCAGTGGAAAATAAGAACAAACATAGAGAAATTCAAGGTGGTCCCCATCGGACGCACCTCAAGGGCAGACGTGCGTGTGGGGGATACGCGATACCCCTACACCAACGAATGCAATGTACTCGGTATCAAAATCACCTCTACCGGGTACAAAAAGCACGTCGAAGAAAGAATTTCTCGAGCCACGTCTGCTGTCAGAAAGAACTCTATACACATTCAGAAATCTACGTGAAAGCAAACAAGAAGAAGATCTACAATGCCCTTGTAAGATCTACGTTGATTTACCCCGCCTCCACCCTCTCATGTGTCTCAAAAACACAAAAGAGGCGACTTCAAGTAGTGCAAAATAAATGCATGTGCCTAATCACGGGTACACGCAGGCAAGAAGATCTGGACAGAGAGGCGGGGATGATTCCCATTAACAAAGTCATAGAAGAACGGACCCGGAAAATGCAGGATCTGGTTAATCGGGAACTGAGTGATGAAATCACCCAGATGATTAACCAGAACAGAAGAGCTGACTGTCGCCCCAGATTCCCCAGCTCCGCCAACCGAGTGGCCGGCGGAGACGAAGTACCGTTCTATTCGTAAAAGAGATGAAAAAAGCCTGTAAAGAAAAGAAACAAGAAAAGAAAACTTGAATCACGACAACAACCCACCGAGGAAGACAACTTTTAACCAAGATCAAGAAAAAAAACCCGATTTCGACAAGAATCACCAACCAGAAGAGACAAAAACACTAAAAAACACACACACACACACAAAAATACCAAGACATTAAGCACGCACTTAAACGTATTCAAAAACACATACAAAGTAAGCAATGCATAACATAAACCAAATAAACTAAAAGTTACTAAGACAAATGGCTTGAACGCCATAAATAATAGTTATAATAATTATTTATAATTATTACCAAAATCTACAATAACAACAAAAAATACACGCAACCAATGAAATAATAAAAGTGATAGGTCTGATCACCAGACTCTGGGCATCTCTTTGCACCCTACCACACTTCTTTCTCTTTTCTCCACTTGTCTTTTTTCTCTATCTATCCACACACCCTATCGTCCTCCCCTTACATGCACCCAACTTTAATTTAATTGTAATCGTAATAATTCTATTTCTGTTCATTCCCTGAAGATGACCTAACATGGTCGAAAGATGTCTAGGAATAAAGAATGTCATTCGCGGTTGTTTTTTCTCGCCTCGAAGACCCCGTTAAAAAACTTGTAAGAAATATTAACAAAATACAAGTTAAAATTAATAACGCTGCCACAGCTGTGAACTTCAATAGAACCTGCATACAACATGGCCATTTACCTAAATATATATATATATATATATATATATATATATATATATATATATATATATATATATATATATATATATATATACAGGGTGCCCACAAAGTCTGGGTACATAGGAATATAAATATTCTAAAGGGATGTATTTATCCCCTTTGTACACAGACTTTGTGGACACCCTGTATATATATATATATATATATATATATATATATATATATATATATATATATATATATATATATATATATATATATATATATATATATATATATATATATATAATAAATTGAAAATCACATAACGCGTGATTTTTTATAGATGTATTTTTAAAAGCCCAAGGAAATGAAAATTGGTGACACAACCCGAAAAAAACACTTAGGAGAATATCACGTGAACCAATCAAAGCTTAAGAAGGAAAATGGGAGACGTAGAGAACGGAAAAATAGGACAATCGGTAAATATGTAGATTATCGGCGCGAAAGATGGGACGTACTATTTCGTCCGTGTTCCAAAATGTTTCACGTTTTTGGAGTACATTTAAGTTGACGGCTCGTGTGGGGTTTAAACACAATGGGAGGACTACACTACGATGATCCTGAGTTTCATTAAATTTGGGGGGGTCTGGGGGGCACAGCCCCCCAGTATATAATCCTAATTGTTTATAGAATAATAATTCGAAAAGGACTCAAACGCGCATGAATATTCCGACACGAGTGAACGATAATATTTACACACAAAATTTTTTTTCGGCCGGGCCGCTAATCTACATATTTACCTGTTAGGATTTAAATTCATTTCCCTTAATCTCTTTTATCTCTCTGTTTTCTCTTTCCAACCGATTCTAATTTTCAATACATAGATATCTACGCCATCTTGGTAAAATTTTCTTCCTTATATTGTGTCCTTCAATAATAACTACATCCTTCCTTTATTTAACTAATTTACTTTGAGTATTTATTACCCTAGCATCCATAAATCAATCGAAATAATTCTTAAATATAAATATTATTTTACGAAATTTTAACTTTTTAATGAACGATTTTTTTTCCTACTCCAATCTTAACATAAAAACATAATGGATCACCTACATGCAGTATGTAATACCACCCACAAGACACCTCGACTTCGATGGCATATTGATTGTCCCAGACACTCACAACGCCCCAATTACTTGGCTGAAATAGATAAAGTAGGTGACCAACTTTATTTTAACGATTACTTAATTAGGGGACCTTCTTATTCTGTAAATCAATCGAAATAATTCTTAAATATAAATATTATTTTACGAAATTTTAACTTTTTAATGAACGATTTTTTTTCCTACTCCAATCTTAACATAAAAACATAATGGATCACCTACATGCAGTATGTAATACCACCCACAAGACACCTCGACTTCGATGGCATATTGATTGTCCCAGACACTCACAACGCCCCAATTACTTGGCTGAAATAGATAAAGTAGGTGACCAACTTTATTTTAACGATTACTTAATTAGGGGACCTTCTTATTCTGCAAACCCCTACCTCAAATTTTAATCCAAATATTTGTTCGTGGGATCAGGTCCCAACAGAGGTTCCAAACAACCGGTAAGAATGCGTTTTGGTGTTCCTTCAGTGATCATGACCAATCGTGGGAACTCGAATTGCATCAGCGACAAGCGCTTATGAGAGCTTTTGACTCAATTCTCTTGCCTATGACTCATAAATTGCGCTATTGGTTATGTCCACCGGCATGTCAAGGATAGCCTACTCTCCACTAATCCTATTACGTGGGTGGATAAGCTGCCTTTTACCCTGCTGGGGATCCGTTCATCCGTAAAATAACTTTTCTTGTTCTGCTGCAAACAGCGTATGGAACACGCCTTCGAATTCCAGGTCAATTCTTTTCTTCTTCTGATAGAGTTCTACCTTACTCTCTAGATCCGACTTCATATGCCCATAATCTAGTACGGAAGATGGCTGAAGTCCGTCCAATCGCCCCTAGAGTGCTTGTTAATCGTGTATATTTTGTGATATAGGAGATGACGACTTGCTCCCTCATTTTGTCCATTTACTGGTCACAATATGCCACATCCAAATACCCACGTGTCCGTGAAATCCTGCGTATCTTTCGCGGAGGATGGTTCTGGTATTGCAGGTAGTGGAAGGGATTTTACCACTAACCTAACTCACATATGAGGCGTTTTTTTAGTTCAACGACCATATCCAAGGAATTAATCCATTCCTAGACTTATTATAGAGAACGAGTCTCGAGCGTGTCTATGACTATTTCACGGGGGTCAGTCATATTTAGGTGCCTTCTACGACCCTCAGTTGACGCCACGGTGGTCATTCTTACTCCACACCACAAGGAGATAAAAAAAAATATTCTAGATCAAAAGTTATTACTATTATAGAAGTAACATTAAACTTTAGGATTTAGTTCATCCTCATGAAATCTTATGTATATTTAATGTCAAAATGTTCACACTATCTATCAACACCATCTTATCCTTGAATCTAATTCAATATTTTAATGATAAATAAATAAACATCCTTTAAATAGGGACATGATTCATTTAAATATGTTTGTAGGTCTCTATCCTACTTTATTTATTTACATAGTAAAAATATATCTATTTCCAAGTGAACAATTTAAAAATGATAAATATTACATTATTCAGGAGGCAATGAGGTACATATTAATATTTAAAAAAACAAACAGACTAAGATATTAATTTCCCACATTGTGTAATAGGGAATGACAAGGAATAATTAAAAAATTCAAAAGTGTATTTGCTTTGCATGCACATTCTTAATGAAAATTGCTTAACTTCAAAAAAGTAAACCTCTTTAGTCCTATTGTTTGAAAGCTTGGAATAAATGACCCCTTGCTAAACTTCTCAAATGTTTCTTGGCAAGAAAACTTCTTATACATTATTGTGACATGACACATTCAACATATGTTAAAGGTTTAGTTAATTTTCACTTTTTCCGTTATGTTATCGTCATGCTTAACACCATTTGTATTTCACGATTTAAGGTAATCTAAAAACAATCCCATTTGACATAAGATCACAAAATATTTTCACTTTTCCAAACATTGTTACTTTGGCTTTTGATATAATTGGGAAATCTTATAAAGTTTGCTTCCAGACAATTAAATTTCTTATATATCTTATGTTGAAAATTCCCTCGTTAATTTTCACTTTAATGTTTTTTTAATAAATAAAAAAAAAGCATATTTAATGAGGGAACGTCAAATAGTTTGATCTGCTAACATTTTAATGAAGGAAGCCACTAGATTAGTGATGGAAATCGTTCACTGTCCAAACGAAATTGTGAAGTGAAATTTGAGGTGGTACAGCGTCAATTCACTGAGAGAATATAGCCAAGGGAGATTTAAATAACTCAATAATCAAATATAATAAAGCTATATTCTAATTGCTTCTAGTCTGCAATTACTAATCACAAGATTCCCATTACTGGGGGAATGGGGAAACTGAAATACACCAGACAGGTTAGGTTGACCTGATCAAATAATGCAAAACTTTGGGTTTACGATTGAGTATCGCTAAAGTCTGCCATTTGCTTGACAATGTCCAGGTCGTTGAGAATGAGCTTGACGAGGGCTCGCGCTTGGAGGGTGACAGCGTCTCTACCTTCAACTCCGTCGGAGACGAGAAGCTCTTCTTCTTCCCGGGATATCTCTGACGAGAGACCCATCTCGGCTTCGAGTGCTGCTCGGGGAAATTTGGGAAAACGTTACTTCGCGTTTAAGTACATTTTTTTCCATCATATAACAGTCAAAAATATCTACCTTAGTGTTTGGGCAACGTGATTATGATACTAATATTAGTTTACATTTGAATGCAATCTAGTACCTTTTTTTTCAAGTAAAGTGAATGTATTATAGCAAATGCCAATACCATATGATGAAAAAAAAGTAATTAGGCGCAGGTTTTCAGTCGAATCGACCTAATGTCATTTAATGCGTTCAACAATCTCTTTTGGATCTTAATCTTATACTTTACAATCAAATTATATCTTGTTTTTATCTACAGCTCTCTCTACTGTTTGCCTTTCTCATACTTCCACCTTGAAATTGATCCACCTTCATAAATACATGAACCTAAAGACTTGTCAATAAGCTAAATAAGTGACAAATGATTCCTCAAAACAAAAATTACCTTTAAGCTGATTCTCAATATAGTCAAACCGTTTTGTAGTTTTGTCCTGAAGCACTTCAACGTGTTTGAGCAAATTCAGTTTACAATTAACTGGCTCAATCCTTTCATATTTCGGTATAATGGGAGCTGAAAAAAAAGGAAGTTTTCATTCCATGAAGGAACCAATATTGCGAGGATAGAATTATCTTCAACGTAATGTAGATGGAAAATTCTAAGACACTTCAATGCCCAACAAGATGTTAGCACCAATGATATTATCGAACTCTCTCATTTTTATTGAATAATTCATCTTTATCTTTTAGTACTCTCATCATTCCCTAACATTGAAGTGGGATCGACACGCACGAACGGCACAGAAATTACACAACGTCATCTCACTCCTTTATGCCCGTGGTAAAGAACCTTATCAGGAATGAGGTAACCAGTGTTGTACTACCTCGTCCAATCAAGATCATCTCGAAGCTGGAGACCACGAATAAGCCCACTTCTTGCACTGCATCCATATTATACACTCATACTTCTCTCAAACCTCTTCCTCTTCAGCACAGTCTCACGCATACCGGCACACTCATTTTCGTTTATTCTTTTCACATTCTCATTGAGGGTCCGTAGCTCCTCGAAATATTTTCGGTCACAACCTCATCTACATCTGTCTGCACGCCATATCTTTTATCCATTCGTAGACAACCAGCATCACTCTCAAATTGTCCATTACCTTCTCTTACATCACTCTAACTCCTATATGGTGGTTGTACATTGGATTCCTTGTACCCCTAATAAGACTCAAGGCCTCAGTTGTAACTGCTTTCTCACAAGGTGACGTCGGCGGGCAAAGAAACAGTGAATGAATCGAAAAATATGGGGTTGGCGCGGATCAAATGCCACGCAAAACTATCCCCCACCCCCTTTAAGCAAAATGCCACAATTATTTTATCCACACCGGTGGCCCTTTGTAGCAATGGGCTGCTATGTGTTGTAGTATCTGGCTCGTCAAATTTTATCCCTGAGCAGACACCCCTATCCCTCCACACCCACCTCCATACACACTTAGCATTCATATTTTCTTGGATCAGCCCCTTTTCTCTCTCATACACTCCTTTACGTCATCAACCCACCTTTTACGCGGTCTTCCAACCTTTCTTACACCCTGACACTCAATCTCATATATTCTCATTCATGCCTATACTACCTCAGGCCAAGAGAATTAAAAATTCGCACTTATTCAAGGGTGACACATCGGATACACTCCCAAATAGCATTACCTTACTCTTTTCTGCATTCACCTTTAGACCCCAAACGCGGTGGGGGGGGGGATTGATACTCTGAAACATTCTGAGTCTATTTGGGATCCAGTAATTGGCTTTCTTTATCATCATCAGAGGGTTCCTCCTACTCCTTGTGTCCTCTATTTCGTGCATTCACCTTTCACCCCTTTGACCTTAAAAACTGCACTATAACTACATTCTTCTAGTTGCTCATTTCTTCCATGCCCCAATACAGGATCCGATTTACTCCCACGAAACCAATCCTAATTATATTTACATTATCTTCCATACCCACATAATAAAACTCATCAAAGTATTCTCGTCATTTAGTTTTGATTTCAGCATTGCTCACAAATACTCAGACATTTTTGCCCTTGATGTTTATACAGGTATTCTTCTGGTTCCTTCCTTCCAGAATAAGTTTCTGTTCACATTAGGATCCAAATTCATTTTTATCCAAATGCTTCATTCCAACTCTGTTAATCACTTGTTTCAATCTCTTTGTATGCATTCAAACGCATTACCGTCATTCTCATCTGCACTATTTATTAAGTTTGCATGTACGCCTCCTCTTTGCTTTCCACTACAAGATTCACATTGTTATTCCACTAGCCAGAATTTTGCTCCCTAGTTTCAGTTATGGAACACCCACAAATACCCCTTGTGCTACCTCTGTCTTAAATTTGCTCGATATCCATGTTCCTACTTAATTATTCTCTTCTACACTCAAACATTCTCAAAAACTCCCCTTTATCTCTGATTCAATATAGGACAGGAAGTATACCCATACCATCTTCCGGCGTATCATAAAAGGCGACTAAACCCGGCTAGGGGAAGCCGAGCACAGGAACATTTAGTGTACTGGGAGCACAATACGCAATTGTGGTAATGGATAAGACTTTTGTAGACCCTATCCATTGATGTGCACCAACTCCATCTTGTGGGGAGGCCTTTGATGAGTTTAGCTCATTGCAGTATACCTTAGAGGATTGGTTAGGAAGACCGATTCCGTAACGAGGGGGTAGGGTTATTTTGTTTTTTTTTGTTTTTTTACAAGGAGATTACAAGAAAGAGTCTCACCTGGTGGAACGTTCATTGGGTTTGGAACGAGAGGGGCCAGTTCAGAACCGTCAACCAGCTGCTCAAATTCCGGGTGAGACGATAGAAGATCAACCAAACCGTCGTTGATACTCGTGACTGCACCATCTCCAAGTGCTCCCAGCGCGAGATCAAGATCTTCAGGATCATCCAACGAGTCGTGAGAACTAGCGTCGACAGACTTCGGAAGGTCCTCGGTCTTCTCAACAAAGGGATCCTTCTTGGCCTTATCGCCTTTCATCCTTGACGTAGATTCACTGCCAACTTCAGGTCTATCTTCTTCCCCTTTCTTTACTATTTCAGGAAAAGGATCTTCATTGGAAGCGTTTTCCTCAATGATCGGTGGTTTAGTGATTTCGTTGTCCTCTTTCGGGATACCGTCATTATTGAGGCCCTCTTGGATGGAAGGATGAAGTTGATCACTTTCCCCGGATAAACTCCTTGGGTTGGATTTAATTGTTTGATCATTTTCTTCCTCTCTCCTGGTCACATGCTTGGTGTTTTCATCTACAGGCAATTCTGGATTCGGTTTGGAAGGTATTTCATCCGTTTCAACTTTGATATCCGTCGCTTCCGGCTTTGGGGCTGATGGATGAAATCCTTCGTGGGGAACCAGATCGTTCGAGGGAGCTTCGGAAGGGTTACCCTCGGATGAACTTCCTTTTGGTGTAATTAAAGATCCCCCTTGAGGTACTTTGTCCTTTTCTATAACCAGGGAAGAATTTTCTGTTTCGGGGAGTTGAAACGTGTGATCGATCGCTTGAGAACGAGTGCTTAAGAGAGCAGAACTTGACGAGTAAGAACCGAAAGGGGATGAATTAGTTTTGTCTTGCATTGAGTAGCTAACTTGAGGGTCTGGTTGAGAGGAGGACTGACTCAGAGAACAAATCAGATCATGAATGGGGGAAAGTTGGTTCTCTGAAACATTTTGAGTCCATTTGGGATCCAGGGATTGGCTTTCTTTATCATCATCGGAGGGTTCCTCCCACTTCTTGTGCCACATTACAAATTTAGGGTGATCGGCCTCCCTAAAAGAAAATAAAACCCTTCATGTAACACTTAGCGTTGATAGTACCGTACTATAAACTATTTTGGGAACCTGTCCGGCATAATAATCCTGGGGCAAATGACCATATATCAGGTAGGTCGAGTCGCCGGTCTCGACTTTTTACAGGCATCTTACCAGTATTTTGTTTTACCCTTCTTTTGGTGCCTCTATATGGGGTAGGACGAATACCCATAACTCCTACCGGTGTGCCTTAAAAGGCGACTAAACCTAGATAAGGAGCGCTAATCTGGGAAGGCATGCACCTGAGTTTAATTCCTATGGGATCAATACGCAATGGTGGTAATGGGTACCAATCGCGGTCTCTGCCCACTCATGCTGGAGTGGAGTTGAAGCACGCCGACCACTTTGTGGGAAAGCGTTGAAAGATAAAGTGCAATAATTGATGCCAAAAAAAGCCGATTCAATCAACCAATCAAACGGACTATTTATATTTCCTGTCGAGGATCTCCACATAGCTTACACGTTTCATTTTAGAATAATAATAATAAAAAATCAAACCCCCCTTCTGCAAATGCTTGTGCGCCACCCTGTAGGGCAAGAATAAATAGAGTAGTACAGGGTGGCCACGTCCTTTCGGAGTGGACGTGACACGACCACCGAATCTGGATGCAGTCCTGGTGTAGGTTAAGCTGCATCGAAATCCCATTTGCTAGTTGTTGCATGGACCACTAGCACAGGGAGGATGGGGGCTATAAAATCCCCACAGCATGCAACAGCCTCCCTCTACTCTAACCTCGTCCCTAAGGAGAGACTCACAGGCTGTAGAATTAAAGGTTTTCTCCCTTAATCTCCCAAGCGGTTGGAGGGATCAGAGTTCATCTGCCCCTGGGGAACAATGCAACCACATATATTAATGAATACTTTTTCCCACAAGACTTACTTTGAAATACTAAGCTTCAGTCTTAAAGAATAAACAAGTTGGGAAAGCTGAAGCACATTTGCCGACAATTCGTGTCCTCTGCGAATGCATGATTCTAATTTCGCGTTCGGCTCGGAGGTGGAGAACGAAAACCTGAAATTCATTTCACTTTAGGTCTTTCCAATAACTAAAAAAAATAAATTAAAAGAAGTGAAAGAAAAAGGATGGATTAAGGGAAAAAACATTAGAAGAAAGTTGTTTTTTAAAGAGTTTAAGGCCAATTTTGATCATTGGGTGGGTCTAGATCGGCGTTATAAAGAATAGAGATAAAAGGGAATAAGAAAAAACAAACCCAGCTCGAACGAATATGATCAGAGATGAAAAAGGATGTTTGCTTGTTTGTTTTTTTAAGTGAGAATCAACGAGGGCAACTACAGCAGAAAGTTTGTAAGGAAAGATGTGTTGAAGATGGAGGAAGTGAAAATGTATGTAAAATATATAAATATGGCTATACTATAGAAAAACTAATGTATTAGTTCTTTGGCCTAGGGTCGTTCACCCAGGCCACCTACCTCAGTGACTTCAGCCAACACTGTTTATCTTTAGGTTTGGAGCATTTAGTGAATGTGTTGAACTGTGTCTGGTTGTCGTTGGCAGCATCAGATGTGTGTTACTAAAGATAATGCTATGTTTGTATTTTTAGCTTTGGATGGTGAATGCATTGTCCTGCCAGGGTCTATCTGGTGGAATGGCGAATTTGTTAGATGCTTCAAATGTATTCCTCTATGTGATTATGCCTAAAGGAAGTAAGGTATGTGTATTTGGCAAGTGTAAATCGAGCAACAGTAGACAGGGTGAGACAGTCATGAGGTTCTTGAGCAGCCAGAATCGGGAATGTAAACTCGTTATAGAACTCTGGCTGAGCGTTTGTAGGTACTTCGATTATGATGCGGCCATTTGCGTAGCTGTAGGGTGGCATCACGGGGAGGAACAGCGTGAAGAATGGGCGAGAGTATAGCCCATGTGAGAATCTGTTATGTGCGTGTCTTGGCATGTTATATTGTGTGTCGGCTTTTATATAAGTTGGCAATACATTGCTTTGTAGCTTTCCAATGTGGTAATGAGTATTATGATGAGTATGTGCATGGATACACCGAGGAGGGCTTTACTTATATTTGGAGTTGCAATAATTGACGTCATGTGGCCAGACAACTCCGCGACGTATCAAACGCACTTTTACCTAGCACAACAATCAACCATGAGCTACGGCTTAACAAAGTCAAGTTAACCTGCATCGGGTAAAATTACTTGCCGGATGGAGTCAGGCGGCTGTCATATGCTGTTGTGACCCGTGGTTCGGAGCCCAAGTTAAACGGTCTACACCAGGGGCGAGCAACCTACGGCCCGCGAAGGCTTAGCGTCTGGCCCGCCACCTTGCTTGGCATTAATATTGCAATCCGGCCAAGGGAAGGGGGGATTCAAGAGAAAGTATTCTACAGCCGCCAACCCTTTTCGAAGAGGACCAAGTTTCCTTACCTGGGTAGTTTTCCCTCCTTCAACCACTCTTGGTGATGCCTAAATCGCATAGAGGGGCGCTGTCCTTTGGGATTTTCGCAAAGGAAACAAATATATTTCTCGGGCACTTGATCTTCGCTTTCGATGCTGTAGCAGTTGCCGTGCTGCCAGGTCAGGCAGACGTCACACTGGAAAGAGATGACAGGTGGCAAAATGGTCTCAAAATAAGTTTCTTTGTTTATTTAGTTCTTTCACAGTGCCCAGCAAGCAAGGTTTTTTTTCAACTCTACCCACCTTGTACGGCAAGGAAAAAAGAGAAAAGAAGAGAGTTGTAGAAGTGTAAGTCATTTACAAGTGGATATGACAGAACCACCCTACCTGGGTGTGCAATCCTTGTGTGGGACCACTTTACTTAAATGCAATCTGAGTGAGGTTAAGTTGCAATCGAACTCCCACTTCTTGTTGCATGGACCCCTTGCACGTGGGGGGGGGGAGGTATAAAATTCCTACTTCATGCAACAGCTTCTCGCCACTCTAACCTAGTCCCTGAGGACAGTCTTACAGAAGGGTCGGCTCCACTTAATTGGATAGCGTCGACGGGGTCTACAGCAGAAGATGTAGGATCAAAGCTTTCTCCCTCCATCTCCCAAGTGGTCGGAAGGAGCAGAGCAAAGGTCATCTGCTCCTGGCCAGCAATGCAACAGCAACATAAAGTTAAGGACTCTCGTTTAATAATCTATTGAATGCATTAAATGATTAGCATAGGGTAGGAGGAGACGCCGGCCTCGACCCACCTCAAAACGACCGGCTTTTTTTTTTTTTCATCTTATAGAATTAACTTCTGTCCACACACAATTGTATAGTGAAGTGATGATGAATTCAAAAGGCGAATAGCAATAGGCCAACTCCGGCCGAAAATGAAAGCTTTGTGGTGGAATTAATGAAGTTAGGGAAAGTAAAGTTGTGTGGAAGTAGCTAGAATAAGAATAAAACTTAGGGTTTCGGGGCAGAAAGGCGGCATAGCTCTCCTAAACCTAAATATCGAGATAACCACCTGCAGCATGAGACCATCTTCTTCCTGCGAATTGCAGCCGCAATGAATGATCGCATCTTGGTAGTCATCAGCTGGAGCCTCAGTCCACGTTTCAGCATTATCTTCTTCAGGATCAACGGAATCCAATTGGGGTTCTATGGACGGAGGAAAATACAATCACGAGAAAGTTAACATATTAGGTTGAGGAATAAGTTCTTGCGTTTTTTTAATGTTGTGTTGATTTAAGTTTTGTTGACGTGATTTGTGCACATATTAAGAAATAATAATAAATAATGAGAGCAAAATTTGCAAAGGTTAGGCTACGTCTCTTAACAGCGTAGACTATTAGGCGTTTGCTTAGGCTACGTCTTGAAGTTGAGTAATAAGACATTGCGGTTTATTTAAAAGTTGTGTTAATTTAATTTTTGTTCTGTTCCCTAAAAATGGAATGTCAAGTTGAGAGAAAGGCGCATTTTCGACACTTGTTGTTATTAATTTTCAATCGAGACGAGAACAATGCAAACGCAGCCAAAGCTCGTCGCGATATTTGTGCTGTGTACGGAGAAAATGCTTTATCAGAAAGGACAGCTCAATGGTGGTTTTCACGTTTCAAAAACGGTCGTTTCAATCTTAATGACGAAGAACGTTCTGGTCGCCCCATTAAGTTAGATGAAGATAGATTGAACGACCTTCTTCATGAAAATCCTCGTCAATCGACTAGAGAATTGGCTCTACAATTGGCGTGTGATCAGAAAACTGTAGTGAATCACCTTCATTAGATAGGAAAAGTTCAAAAACTCGGTGCATGGGTTCCGCACGTTTTGAGCGAAAGCAATAAACTTCAACGCTCCACGATTGCCGCAGGTTTGCTTGCTCGTCACAAGGCTACTCGTGAATATAAGGACAGATTTCTTCACCGCATCATCACTGACGACGAAAAGTGGTGTGTTTATGTCAACATGAACCATCAATAAAAATTGCTTAGCCCCAATAAAAAACAAATTCCGCGATTAAAGCAAAGACTTCATCCACGAAAGACGATGATGTGTGTGTGGTGGCATTGTGAAGGCATCATTCTTTATGAGCTCCTTGCGAACAACGAGATTGTCAATGCAGAACTCTACGTTCAACAAATGTATCGACTCGCCGAAGCTATTCGTGAAAAGCGACCTCATAGACGTTATTGAGTCCTTCTGCAACACGACAATGCTTGTCCTCACATTGCCAATATGACAAAAGACGCCATCCAAACGCTTAATTGGAAAATCCTGCAGCATCCTCCATATTCGCCAGACTTGGCTCCATCGGATTTCCATCTGTTCCGATCGCTCTCCAACAATTTGCGCGGCGTTTCATTAAAAAATGATGTGGAATTAAGAACCTGGTTAGACGAATTCTTCGAGTCAAAATCCAGAGATTTTTATTGCAGAGGCATCGAAAAACTAGTTGAACGTTAGGAAGAAGTCGTAAGTAACAACGGAGAATACATTATTGATTAAATTGCATATTGTTATCAATTAATTGAAAATAAAGTTTTTCTAAAATTGTTAAAGGTAATGAATAAATTTGATAAAACCGCAAGAACTTATTCCTCAACCCAATAAATGAGCTAGAAAAGACAAAAAACAAAACCAAAACCAACATCCAATATTTGGGGGTTCAGCGTACAGAAAGTGAGAATGAAAATATGCCCCCTCCCTATTATCATAACCGAAGGTCTCATTAACGGGGATGTGAAGTGTGAATGCATCTCCCAGGAAAGCCGCCATTGCGGCGAAACATCGTTTATAGGCTGAGTTCTATCAGGTGTTCTGTGTTTTCATCTTGGATAGTTTGTGTTATTGTTTTTTTTGTGTTGTTTGTGGTATTGTATGGATGGAAGATGATTCTGGCGTGTCTAGGTAGGTGTTTTTCGTCTTTGGCAATGTCCGGTGAAAGTGACTATAGTAATGAGTTGGGTAGGAGATTGTGTAGGTGTGTGATCTTTTTCGAGGCGGGCATGGGGTTTGGAGGAAATAGGCTACTGTAAAGGAACCGAACTCAACCCATTGTCTCGGCCCATTTTACAGATGTGCGTGATCACATTTGGAGTAAAGGGAAAAACAGTAATATCCAACAAGGATTTTTCAACTTCAGCTAAGAAAAGATGAACCGATAAAATTAAAAAGTAGATAAATGAAAAACACAACAAGTGTCAAAAATATGACAAAAGCAGTAACAACTCGTACCGTTGTTATCATTGTATTCTCGGCTTATGATCATCCTAACGGGACAACGGCCTGGGTGAACTCTCGCCGACCGGGAGGGGTTCTTCAAGAGGCCCAACACCGGATATCCTAGATCAGACATGAAGTCCAAGCTGGCCAAATGGCACCTCGTCAGGAGTCTGTGTCGGTCAAGCCGATGCAGTAGTAGTATTTTGTTCAAAGGGTCTCACCTGGCGACTGACCTTAAGGCCATAGCGGCCGAAATTGCTGTCTTTGTATTGCGGAGTGTGGGATGAGATTGCATGGGAGCATCGCCAGGGGTAACTGAAAAATATCGCGCCCCGGTCGCTATCTGGTGAAACAGCATTTAGGGTGGGCTCATATTTGGATAGCCTAAGAGGTTATATTTGCGGCGATGTGATATATTTTTTTTTTACATTTTTAAGGTTTCATCTGGCGACTGCCTACCAAAGCATTATTGACCAGTCGTGACCGGCATCAGGGGGAGAAGCGCCTCCGCGTGGCACGAGAGCATGCTACTAACACCAAAGAGTCAAATATAATGAAGGAGGCTAACATCCTCCAAAGGTCATATAGACCACAAGTCTGTGAGGACGAACCCGCCCCGGTACCAGGACAGATAACGTGCGCGAAGATGACCCAGACTGGGGCATTCAACAAGAATGTACCGAACAGTCTAGGAGACAACGCAGTCGTCGCAGGCGAGTGCTCCATCAAATGGCGGTGCGTCCTGCGAGTGTGTCCAATTTGAAGACGACTGAAAGCGATCTGAAGCTGCTGAGGATTTCAGGGTGAAATATGGAGGCCTAAATAGTACACGTGGAAGGGCGATTACAAACCTCGAGCACCACGTTCGTACAAAGAGCACAGACACTCAAAAGTACGACCATGGCCACCTTCGGGAGACACCTGAAAACGAGGAGACATTGGATCTAAATAAAGGGACCAACTCACGTTTCGAACTGCGAACTTTGACCGGCTTCTTCTCCGCAGGGTCATCTTCACTCATGCTCTCTGGAGGAGAGGGGGAGAAATCATTATCAAAAAGCACATCTTGAGGATTGCGTAACCCCCGCCCCAGCGCCCACAGGTGGATATTTTCAGCTTATCTTCCCCACATTTTCACCTCTTCCACCTTCGCAGATCTCGCCTTAAAAACTTTTGGGCGGAGATGCCCTCCCTCGTTTTTTTTCGCTTCTTAGTTTAGAGTAACACTAAATATCATCATCTAGACGTGGGTACCCAGGGCTTGTGTGTTGGGCATGGGGCAATGACAATACAACAAAAGGTCACAGCGCAGTGAACGAATATATTAATATAAATATAATTTTTTTTATTTTTATAAATTCTTCCAATTAACTTGTAATGGAGGGATAAATATATCACTATTATGGTGTCAGTTGCACGTCGTAGTAGGCGACTAAAAGCTACTGCACCCGAGTAAAATGGGCGGAGACGCTGGGTTGTGAATTCACACAGTTGTATAAAGATCCGATGCAAGCACTAGAGGCCTTGGGGTGGGTGGGGTTTTTGGACCAACAGGCCCCCGACTTGCTTCTAGTTGGCTTATTCTCTCTTTTACAGATGCACATAAGGGAGAGTTGTGCGCTCCTAGTGCAAAAAGATCTGGTTCACGGTGGAAAAGGGACTCAAAGCGTAATTAACTGACGCCAATCTACCCCCCGCCCACTTTACCTCTTAGTTACGAACCCCTTTTCAAAATATATTTCTGGTGTAGATTCCCTCGTTGGTTTTCGCTTTATTTTAAAACTAAACTATTATTCCCTAACTCCCATTACCTTCCCAATTTTATCAAGAGGACCCGTGCACCAGCAATTTGCCCTCCCAATGCCTGCAGGTGGATCTGTGGGCACATATCTTCACCCCTTCCTTACAAACTTTCTGCGTAGTGACCTTGCCGTTATTGCGCTTTAAATTCGAGCGGGGGAGATGTCAGCTGCAGCATGGTACTCCATGCTTCACCAAACACCCTCTTGCGAGGGAGGAGGGGGGAGATTATGAGATAAAATTTGTAATTAAGGAATTTAAATTAGGGATCTCTTAGCAAAACGAGAGAGAGAAATCTGGCACAATTTCTGGTGAAAGTATTAAAGGGGAGGTGAAAGGTGTGGAAGGTATCAATCCAGGGTAAAGAGACTTATTTGAGGTAAAAGGGACTGAGGGGGATACGCAACTCTCCTGAAATTGGCCTCATTCCCCACCGATGGCAGGCAGGTTCCTTGGCGAGAAGAAAAAAAGGAGGCATCGCATCTCACCCGATTTTCTGCTCCGTCTTTTACTCGTCTCAGAGCGACTCACGGTCCGTTCTCTCTGGAATCGCCTCGGGGGTTTCACTTTGGGGGCGGAGTCGGGTTCCACCCGACAGGTTGACTCCAACTTGCCAGTGGCTGCTGCTTCCGCCTCTTCCTCCTTTACCTCAGCACTCAATTCTTCCGGATCGTTGGTTCCTTCCTCCGAATCCGAGTCATCCTCCTGGGAGTTCTGCCACACACCAGATAGTCAAAGAAACTTCACACAGAGTGGAATGTAATCATCAAGACCACAGTATCCGTGGGTAAAGTCAGGGTGCACCAATGATAGAAAATTGGTCTATTTACAGAAGTAAACATTTTTTTCTTACATAGTTGCCCTTTTTTAATTAAACCTTTGGTGATGACAATAACAGGCTGTGTGGGTGATAGGGCATGTGTTTTTTTATTAGCATTGATGCGTGCAGACATCATTTATGGAAAACAGTTGATGATGATGACGTAACCCCTAACGTCCAGCCAAAGGTGAAAAAATGGGTTTGGTTAAAGGTAGGAGCGGGAGCAGATGGTGGTGGTGGTCAAAACCGATGTGGTGTTTGTATGGTAACTGCATGAGAGCGTTGCCATAACTAACTGTCGGTGAAGTGGAAGGGATGCTTCTTCTGGATTCATGTCAAGTGGAATACCATTTAGGAAGGCGTGGAACCAAAGATTACATGGCCTCTTGAAGTGCGCACGTGTGTGTGGGACTGTCCTGTGTGTAAGGTGATTTCATAGAGTACCTCGGTGTAGTACAAACTTGGTGTACTACGAACATCGTCTTGCTGGGTGGAGGCAAGGTTATGGGGCGGGACCATACTTGAGGAGCAAGTGAGCGTGGGGCAGATGTACTAGTTGTAGAGATGGAAACGCAATTTGAGTAAACCTCTGTAGGGGGAGTGATATGTTGGTGGGACTGGTGGCCTGGAATCCTGTTACATAATACCCCGCTGAGATATGGCCTTTGACGTTAAAATTGGGAGCAATGAATAAACACAGAAACATAGACTCCTATAACCTAGGACCCCTCTGTGCCGATTTTCTACCCAAGTATTGTGCATTTAGGTGATTTCGAGGAGAAATTCAAAAAGGTAAAGCGAAAACCAACGTGTGCATCTTCAAGAGGTTCGTATCGAGTAGTGAAGGAAGTGAAAGTGAAAATATGTTGAAGGTACATGGTCGGATAAAACACTCGGGACACTAGGTAGGTAGGTAGGGAATGCAGTCCATCTTGGGCAGGAAGGCCTCCCCAAACGGATAATGAAACCAACATAAAGATCAGAATATGACAAATCGCTAGTTAGCCGAAAGGCACCAGGGGCCGGTCTTCGTTTTGAGGGAAGAGGGGATGTTGGGAAGTATGTGTCTTTGACACCAATCAGCAATCCGGTAGGAACCTTCGTCAACCCGGGGTGAAGAGAAGCCGTTACACATCAGGGTTACGTGGTTTCAGCTACCCATCGGCAGTATTTCCTGGAACAGAGTATGTGTTATGTTGTGAAAACGTGAGACGAAGGATAGCGGTGCGATTGTGTGTGGTGACCTGTGTGAGATCTATCTACATCCGGAGTGGTAACCACAACGCGTCGACCAATCGGAGCTCAGATCCCTTACGTACGCTGATGTTTGCGTCCGTTTTCGCATGGGATCTAATCCGACACCTCGACGTTGGAAGCCCAACACTGTATCCACTAGACTAGCGAAAGCTCCACTAGGGAAGGAGATGATGGCGGTTCTTACCTTTTCCCGTTTATTGTCCTTTGATTTCTTGCCTTTTTTCTCGGAAGCCTTTTTCATCTCCAGAGACTTGGTCTTCTTCCCGGCCTCCGTTTTCTTCTCTGGCAAGGCAAAGTCCGTGGGCGGATAGGCCACAGAAGACGGGCTTGGAGACGCCACATCGAGATGGTCCCCGACAGTCCGGGCGTAGGCCAGATCAGCCACATTCGGGGCTTGGAGGCTTCTACGTTTGAGAAGTTCAGGGTGGTAGTGTTTCATGTGCATCTAGAAAACGTGAGAAGAGCAAAAAGTGCAGTTGTAAGAACAAATCCGAAATTAACTTCATTACCTCGTCACTCATATCGGATAAAAATAAAGTGTAATAGAATAGCCAAAAGTTAGTTTGTAGGTGTCGAACTTCCCGAACCAATAAAAAGAATTAGAATGACCCGACCCCGACGTCCATCAACAGTCAGGATAACGTCAAACACCTACTCATAGGCAGCCCAAACCTCACACAAGCAGGCAATATGTACACACAATATATCCTCTCCTAGGGACCTGTGGACCCACCCAGGGGCCGCCCACCTCGCAGAAGAGAGGTAGGGGAGAAGAGGCAATTGTTATTATACTGAAGAATGGGTTATCAATTCAGTATCTCCGCCCAATTAACGCAAGGAAGCAGTCGAGTTTACTTTCCTATGACTCACAAGTACCATCACCGAATTGGTCTTCACCCTCCCCCCCGCCGTATATTTAATAATTCGATGGATTCTATATTCAGGATTAATTAACTATGCGTTACCCGTGTAACATGCTCATCTGGCACCCCCAAGAGAGGGGTGCTGCTCACTCTCTTTGTTGCCCCCCGGGTTCTCTTCAGTCGAACCCGACAGCACTCACGAAGTGACCTTCTTCAGACGTCTCCAAGAGATAATATGCTGAAAGAGGTTCTGAGATGGTATCCATGTATGGTTGCTTCTGTTTGGTTTGGTGAATATAGGAGGTGGGGGTTGGGAGTGGGGCTGGTTTCGAGGAGCTATGCGGGTAAAGCGAGTGTGTATAATGTTTCATTGTCTTATGGTTCGGTGGGGGTTAGGAGTGGAGAAGGCGTGTGGGGTGGAGGGTGCATTTTGATGAAGATTTGTGTACCTATCATGTGTATGTGGTCTTCGATTGGGAGAAGTTTTGTCTGCGTGGAAGTGATGTATTTTGAGTTTGATTGTCGATTGTTGATCGGGGTGGAACATTCTGTTTAGCGCGAACCAGTTTTTTGAGTTGTAGGTACCTGGAATTTTGTCATCCCGATTGTCATTGACATCAACAAGACATTCGACACAGTCCGATGCCCAGTCCCTCCTCGAAAAAATTCTAAACACACAACTACACCAAAATGACCTAAAATGGCTCATCAACTTCCCCTCCAACAGGCACTCCAGAGTCAGTCGAAATGCAATCCTGTCACTTACACTCTGAAATCGATTCATGCACGGACTCTATCCAACCCATCAAATCACCATTGCAATGCACTCATATTATGCAGATGACCTCATCATAACCCTACAACACAGCAATCCGGGACATGCAAACACCACTCCAATTTAGGAAAGCAACTACGTAATTATGTTCATCTCTCACAAACAAGAATCCAAAAATCACCCAAACACCACACAACAACGTATTCACCTCATTCAAAAGAAAACCATCATAATTCTCGACCTCACCTTTAACACTCACATAACCTTCTCATAACACGTAGCCAACACCCGAGGCATGGCAGCAAAAAAAAAAAACACCTGACGCACTATGAGCACATTATTGCTCTTCCTTCGGACAACAAAACGACTTGCTCCTTAAACTGAAATACAAAAGTGTTCAAAACAATTAACAACTACACTTCACCCACTTTGCTTTTCCTAAGTGAACAAAGTCCAAATCATACAATTACCTGTGTACAATCACAGGATGCACCCCTATTAATCACCTACACAAGAAACAAAAATATTCCCCATAGACACTCACCTAAACATGCTTGGCGCACACATATCCTTATACTCATACCATGGTCTCATAACAAACATTTCATCCCAGGAAAAAGACCACCTTACACTACTCCCCATGCCCGCCCTACATACACAGCCACTCTCACATACCAGTTACAAAATGTCCCAAACAACTTAGTACTAGGGTCATGCCCACCGAACTTAAATAAAAATGAAGAACATCTACCATGACATGCCAGTGACCTTATCTAGGCTCAAGCCTAGCCACTACTTATCCATATAGTACCACAAACACCTACTACAGCAATCCAAATACACAATCTTCCCAAGATGCAACTACAACACAGAACACCTAACAGAACAATGCCCAAGCTTTGAAAAAAAAATATATATATATATATATATATATCTTGTAATTAAAGATGAAAATCAAGTGAAAAGACTTAAAACAAGAATGGAAGAGCACTCTGTACTAAAATTTACGTATGAACTCAATTCTAACGGAAAATTACCGTTCCTTGATATTGAAGTGACAGCAAGTGAAAATAAATACACAACCCATGTGTATACTAAACCAACGAATTCTGGGAATTGTCTCAATGGAGATGGCGAATGTCCAGAAAGATATAAAAAAAAGTGTCATAAGAACATACATTAACTCGCATACAAATGCAGTTCGTCATGGGCATTGTTCCATAACGAAATTCAAAGAATAAAGCAAGTCCTCATCAATAATGGTTTCTCCAACATTATGGTGGACAAAGAAACATACATTCCTGAAAACTTACATGAAAATAACAATAATAAAAATGAAGACAATAAGAAACACACAATAAATATCTTCTATATGAACCAAATAAGTGAATCGTATAAAATCGACGCAAGAACAATCAAGAATATTATACACAAAATAGAAAATGCACGAATCCAGAAGAAACGCTACAAGTCACAATATATTAAAAAAACAAATAAAATAAGTAATCACCTCATTATCAACGACCTAAGTACGAAAAGAGAATTGAAAACTTCCAATGTAATTTATGAATTCACCTGTCCGCATGAAGATTGCAAGCTTCATAATTCAAAGAAATACATTGGAATGAAAACCACATCCCTATCTCGTAGACTCACCATGCATCTGCAAAACGGCGCCATCAAGAACCACTACATGCAACATGGAATTCAACTAACACGAGAAATTTTAGTACAAAACACCATTATCAAAAGGAGAAGTGACCGCACACGCCTTCATATCCTGGAAGCGATCCTAATCCACGAAGAAAAACCGAAGATTAAAGCCCAATTGACCGCCACCCAGCGAACCTTAAAACTCTTTACGGATTAACGGTCAATAATGACCGAAATCCCATTACCAAATGTACCTTTTCTAACTACTTCCTATCAACCACATGCCCCCTTCTTTTCATTATCTAAATTATCTTTAGAATATAAATGTAATGCCTTTAAATGTTTAACCAGTGTAAAATTAATTCGCTCCGAAGATGGTCAAACGTGACCGAAAGCTCAGCTAGCTAAAATAAACCATGAATATCGGAACACTTATCTATAACCTTTCGCAAGACGAAAAAAGAATAATAAGGAAATTAAAAAAGCAAAGAGAGAAGCTAATCAAGGTTCAACTAGACCTGGTCTTTAATAAAACATGCATATATATATATATATATATATATATATATATATATATATATATATATATATATATTAATTAAATGAAATCTTAATAATTAATAATGTTTATTCAGTGCCCTGCTCACCCGACCATCTAATTTGGCCTACAAACTGAGAAATTTGAACATTCTCGCAGTTAGAGGAGAATGATTTTGTGAATTTCAGGCAAGAAAGAGCCAGATTTAGTCTGACAATCTCTTCAAATCATAACAGAACATACATAGAGAAAATGTAACTATTTTTTTACTGAAAGGTAGCAGAGAGTTGCTTTAAGAAAGTCGATTGATTATTAGGGTAGGCACTCATTTTGCTAGAAAGGATAACAATACTTTAAATGAATTTTAGATTTGTTCTAACACTGGCCTCACCTCCTCTGAGCAGGCATCATATAAAAATCGAAGAAGGGCAATCATAATAATGTTATGTAAAGTGAGAGCTTTAATTATAACTTCTTTAGCTCTATTGAATGCCTGATGGGGGTTTGGAGAGAGCGCGTATATGGGGTCTGAGGGGCATCGCAATTTACTGAGGAATTTAGGGAGGGGGGCGTGAAGGTAGTGTATTGGGGGTGTTTTTGTGTAGCCAGTTGTAATGCGAAGGGCACTGTTTGTATCTTGTGTAGATGTCCATTAGCTATGGTTGGTGTCCAGACTGTGGCTGAGTAGCTGTGTCTTGCGGACGAATTGTCTGTCCAGGATTGTCAAGTTTCTTTGGTTGTGCAGAGTTGGTGTTCGTAAGTGTACTGAGAGGTTGGCCGCAGATGGGTGGCTGGTAATTTGATTGTTTCGTGCCAAAGGTAAATAAGATGACTGTTGATTTTAGGGGAAAGGTGGACATTCTGTTTAGCGTGAACCAGTTTGGGAGGAGTTGTAGGTACCTGTTTGGGTTTCTGAAGGCTAGGGTGGGGAGGTGGAATGGGATATAATGGATGTCATTTGCATAGATGTTGAGACGGGCTGTTTGGGTAGAATTCCCAAACAGGCCTATAGTTACGGTCTTTTTAGCAATAGGGTGCAAATGGGAACCTTAGGTGAAAGTGGAGGTCAAACTATAGCCTCTTTCTCCATTCTTGCAAACTCTTTCTCTTCAACTTTGTTGATTGCAATCTTCAAGTCCTGCTGTGCACGGGTGTGGGGTAGTTTTTTGAATATAAGTTAAATATTATGGTTAATAGGTTACCAAATTACTCTAGGGCTATTAAGAGATGGAAATAAGGCGAGAAATTTAGAATATTGTACCCCCCCCCACCGCTTCAAAATTAAAATGCAAACCAATGAGGGTGTATCACACAGAACATTTAGGAGACATCTGTAGAGAAACAGGTGAAGCTGGCTGCAGGTGTTGGGGTCGTGAGGAAACACGACTATCCAGATGTCAACTGTAGCTAAGTTACCGATGCTGCACAACATGCGTACGAGAATAGATAAGGAGAAAATGTGTGTGTGTGGTGGGAGGGTAGAACGAGAAAAGGGCGGGAAGAATACAGGCAGATTACCCTCCAACCCCCAACTCCCCTCGAACAGAGGGGGCGAACCAGACTCCCCAACTCCCTGCCCAACATGAATAATAAAAAATGATACCCCCTCTCCCCTTGACTGCTACCGCTGCAACCTCACCAACCTGAAAACACTGTCCATCTCACCCTATCCTGCCCCCCTCCCTTCTTGACCATCTCAGAACCACCTTCAATGTAACCTCTCGAGGAGACCTCTGAGCGCTGCTGGAAGTAATTGGAGAGAACTTGGGGAACACCAATTAAGCTGGTCTGCGACTAGCCTGCAAATTAGCCGGGGGACAAGAAAATAGGTGAGAAAAGCCTTGTAAAAAAAGTCCCCAAAAAGGATACAATGGAAATGTCTAGGAATAATAAAAGGCCACGTAGTCTCGATGTAGTTTATGACTGGAGGGCGCACTGGGGCCAAGAGGGTATGGCACTCTTACAAGTACCAGGTGTAACAGTCTACAAGGCCACCCCAATGCGAGAGCATATTGATGTGTAGCTGATAGGTCAAGTAGATACTTATTACTTGTGGATATGAAACACAGGTGTACCAAAACTAGTACTTGCTGTTATTGAATTCTTGACAGTTGCAATTATTGAGGTTAAATATGAGTGAAAAATATTGGAGAAAAGCCTCATTCCTTCGTGGCTTTACTGACAATTCTTTGATGAGAAATTGCCAGGAGAATGTCGTGTTGTCTGCATAGTGTGACAGTCAATAGGATTTTAGAAAAGACTCCGAATGGTTCACTCGAGAGGAATTGATGTGACAATGAAATGTGGCATCAATTCATATCTTTTGAGAATGCTGGGGGTGATCACGAGCATGAAGACACTAGTCTCTCAGGAAAGCCAGTAGAAGGAGTTGCAAGAGAACAGCAGGAGTTCTAAACCTCCACTGTATCCACGGGTGGTGTGAAGGCATGCAGTCTGCATCCCACAAGGTAAAAGATGCATAGCAACACATATCTTTGGGCTTCTTTGTTGAAGGCTTGACGAAACTAAGCCCATTAAGTAAGAGGAAAGCCTTATGGAGTGGTGCAAGCAGAATGCAATGAAGAGTGAGAACATTGGTGAAGGAAAGATCACGGGTCTCTGAGGTCATTAGTGAGATTCTCAAAAGCCATGATGAGGCTGCCAAGCTTGTTTCAGATGGCAAGATAGTGAGGTGCAAATTAGCAGGAGAGATGTGTAGCTCCTGCTAAACTCAGTTTATGGAGCTTTTGTTGCTAAAGCTTTAGTTAGCAAGAGCTGCAAGATATCTGCCAATGTCAATTGTGTTTATGGTGGTGAAGCTCTGGTCAGTAGGAGAGTTGCATGACCAATGTCAATACTAACCGGTGGAACTTGAGATGTCAATGAGACATGTAACCACCAAGCCTGTCCCTGGTAATTATATCACTTGGAGATGTCACTGAAGAAGATATCTAGCTTAGGGAAAGACTAAAAGGCACAAAGTCTGCTCTACAATCATTGACTCTTAGTTTAACACCAATCACATTGATATTGAGGAAGTCGGAATTAGCACTTGGTGAAGGGTGAGTGGCAAAAAATAGTAAAAAGAAAATGAGTGAACTTTCCCATACTCAAATGAGATATTAAGAAAGTGAAATGAGAATAAACATATAAATGAACACCAAACACAACTTGGAAGCCTGACTCCAGTGTTGATGGGTCAATAGGCGTTTCAAATAGTAGGAATAGCAAAACATTTAAGTTTCTCATACATATTTTCCATTTTTTTTTAAGGAATTTGATTATTCCTTGCAAGCAAAGTCTTTCAAGGAGTTTATTAAATTCAAAGAAATGCATTTTTTGGAGACAGGACCTAAATTCCTCAATTAATTGTTGAAAAAAGTATGCGGAACAAAATGGTATTTTAATAGATATATTTCTGGGTATCATTATACATCGTTCATATTTAACTCTAAAATTGCCTCATACAAAACCTAAGACAATTTGATTTAAAAGTCAGTGATATCCGAGTCTGTGGTGTGAACCTCTAACAAGTGCGAAGTTAAAAGTATCAAGGATCATTGTGAGTGATAGTGGTACAAATGAAGCAGAGTGCGACCACAAGTTTTTAAATGGTAGGCAATACTGGGGTGATTAAAGCGTTAATGAATGGGGTTTGGGTTTGGAATGTGCAGGGAAGCTGCATGAGACTATCCTGGGGACAGCGTTAGTGTATGGGAGTGAAACTATGATATGGAAGAAGACTGAAAGATCTCGAGGGAAAGCAGTGCAAATGGAAAACTTGGAGAGGGAAGCTTGGTGTGCGAAAGGTGGATAGGGTGAGGAACGCCTGGATAAGAGATGATTTATGGTGTAAAGAAGGGTATGAATGAGTTTGTGACTGAAAGTGTTCTGATGTGGTATGCACATTTATTACGAATGGATGGAAATAGACTTGTGAAGAGAATATGTGCGAGTGAATGACAGGGTGAGAGAAGGTTGGAACACCGCGTAAAAGGTGACTTGATGATGTGACTGCGTGTGTGAGAGAGGGTTGATCGAGGAGGAAGTGGATGATATTGTGCATGATAGGAGTGTATGGAGGGGGTTTGTGAGGGGTCTTCTGCCCAGGAAGGAACCCTGATTGCACGAGATACTACATCACATAGCACTTCATTGCTATGAAGGGCCAATTTGGCGTGGACAGAATGATGGGTGGTCTTGTGTTTAGTTGGGCATAAAGGGGGTGGGAGTGGGAGAAACAACTACTTCAGTTGTTTCTATTCAACATGAAACACTAATTCAATGTATAGAAATACACCTCAGGCTGGCAGGATCGGAGGCTTTCTCCCTCTATCTCCCAAGCAGTCAGAGCAGAGATGCCATCTGCTCATGGGGAGCAAAGCAACAATAACAACACCAACAACAATTGCTATCCAAGAATCCTGAAAACAAAAATGGCCAATGATCTTTTTACCTGCAGAAGATTTTCTTTTCGGAAGCTCTTTTCACAAGATCGACTCGGACATTTGTGACTATGTTCGGATTTTGAAGGACATTCACTTGTAGACACTAAAGATGAAGAAGGAATTTTTGTATTAATCTTGAAAGAAAAATTGTAGGGTGAAAAATTGAGGGCTGGTCTTGCTGCATCAGGCTCAACAGTCATATTGAATGACGCACAATGTAAATATTGTGTATTAATTTCTTGGACTAGATTTTATAATATACCCGAGTGATCTGTTCCAAATTAGTATCTCAAAGGGAATAATAAATGGTAGTTTCCGCATTTTTAAGTGAGGATGCCAAATTTTTTTTTTGGGGGGGGTATCTCTGTGATATATACTAAGATGGTGATGGGTTTACATTATTTTGTTTTCTTTTGTGCGGCTGGAGATATCCATCTTGCTATCCAGTGCATGCCATAAAAAGTGATTAACTCTGGATATGGATCACTGGATTGGCTTCTTTTTTATTGAAATTTAAAGGGCAATAGAAATGAGGTCATAACATGCGGAACTTAATGGATGTAGACAAAGGAGAAATAATGAAAGATATACAGCTGCAGATACTGGGGACAGGAGGGTGCACAACTGGGGCTAATGGGGTCATGAAGGTGTGCCGTTCCTCCAGGTTTCAATTGTAGCAGGGGACTTACCCCTGCTACACTATTCACCCCCTTAGAGGGGATAAGAGAATATGTAGGAAAAATTAAAACAAACAGAGATTTAAAAGAGATGGAAAGCATAAGCCGAGAGAAAGCATGTTTCTCTTTGGGTAGTGAGGGGGGGGGAGGGCTGATGGGAAGTCAACCCCAAGAAACAACCTGAAGGTACATCAAAACATTTCAGAAATGGGCAGGGTTGTTTCCAATCCTACCCAGTCAATCGGGGTATTGATGCATGAAGGCACCATATTTTGGAGGAGGAGGAGGAGGAAGGAGGATGTTCTTTATCTCTTTTTCTGCATGGTTATAAAAGAGAAATCCATGGATCACCTCCACAAAGGATTATTGGGGTAAGAAACTAAAAATGGAGCGAAAGTTTCCCTCATTCTGAACATATGCATAGCCATAGACCTGGAAAAGTAACTGAAGAAAACCCGCAATGCAAAAATACCAAGTTATATCAATATTTGTCAGGACAGGCACAAGAATGACGGAGTGGAGGTATAATCATTCACATCAGAGAATATATTCCATTCACAAACACCCTTGCTGCTACCTTAGCCTCAATTCCTCCATATGAGTCAATCGAAATCCAAAACCTCCACACAACAACAAATAGAAGACACCTTCACCAACCACTACACTCTGAGCAGGCAAAGACTGCACTTCAATACATCTTTGTTGGGGAGAGATTTCGACTCCACAATCATGACTAGCTTAAACCTGAAAGATTCTTATTAGCACAAGGGCCCACAAAATCACAGAACACCCCCAAACACTTTATCAATTTTGAATTTCCCTCCAGCCCAACCTCAAGCAGTCTACCACCCACTATACATTCTTAAGACCCAACAGAGTACATATCCCAATCGACACAATCCTTCAAACCCATAAAACTAGAACACACCTTATATCTCTTATCGCTGCTTTCTCAGCCATAAGTCTCAATACAAACACCCTTTTAGTCCCATTCTCAGGCCTTTCAAATCTGACACATCTTTTAACTAACTACTGGCACATATACCCTCATCCTCCTCTTAAGCTGTCACTCACAAAAATGTTCTATCTAAAAATCTAACCTGTGAATCATCAACCATGAGTATCCCAAATGTACCTTATTTAATGCATTATATTCTCAAAGCTTCCTTAAAGCACTGAAACTAATGCCACAATTTAAGATGCTCAGACCTATTTATAGTCTTATCAACCTGACCTACAAGAACTAATATCTACTCATCTACCCTTACCTACAACCACACAATTCTCTCCCTCTGATCTAACCTTAGGCCAAAGTGCTAATTGCACATAGATTCTTTACCTGGCCTACCACCCTTGAATCACTAAATTAAGATTCAAATCATCAATTATTGTCCCCTTACACTGTCTACCACTGTCCCTCATCCTCGATAACCAATAACTAGTATCCAGACAATCTCTTGGATTCATTCTCTCAATTAAGCTCCTAAGCTCAGTAACTTCTAACCTTAAGACATACAATCTCACTCTATACGACACATTCAACAATTTTCCATTCCTCATCACTCTGCAAACATCTCACATAACATCCAATCCATCCATAATGTTAACACTAAAACAGTCCTAACCAATATACAACCACATCCATGGTGACAGACTCTTCCTGGCTTCAGATTGCCCCCCCCCAAAAATTTTGAAATTAAATTCAGTAAAAGTGAAAGAATGAAAAAAACTGAACACCAGAGTTCTTCCTCCAATGATAATTATCCTCTTGACCCAATGATTACTCTACAGCTATGTAGATGACATTCCAAAAGTCACTCAATATCCCAAATGCCTACAGAACATGAAGGCTATCTCCAAATCAAAATATTTTGTTACTCCCCTTATATCATCTGCCAAGCCTACAATCTTATCATCATAACTCTCTTTCACTCAAAGTGGAGTTATCATTATCAAACATCATAATCTTCTTAAACAAAGCACCCAATGGTGTTCGGTCTCATTACTAAAACAAAATGGAGCAAATGAAAAAATGAACACAATGTAAGCACTTACTACCAGCAGGAACAAGACAATTCAACTATTCACAACACCCCTGACAGTTGCACATCTAGGAAAGAACCAACAGATACGAGATCTCTGTGATAACACTGTCCAGTTGGCATAGTTCAACGAGGTGGCTGACTTAAAGCTAAGAATATAGGCATTGGGTGATATTATCATCATCCACCAGAAACCTTTGGAAAATACAGGGTGGTTCTAAAGTCCTTGAGCAAATCTTGCAATCACAGAACAGCTGTAGTTGTTTTCATGGTGCTCAAAAATCCTCTTAGTTACTGTTGCATGTTGAGTAATAATTTTTTGGGAAACAACACAAGGATTTTTGGACCCCGAAGGTGCAGTCATAAACATAGTGAAGAATTTAAAGGATGGGGAGTGAAGCAAGATATCTAGAATAGCCAAAAGAGACTGATTGGGGTGTTTGGGCCAAGGGAGGGGGGGGAGATGGTCTTTTCCTCAATCAGCCCCTACTCAGCCGCGAAGGCATGGTATTTACTGATAGGCACTTGCGTCAATCGGCGGTCATCGCTCCTCTCTCAAAAATAAAATTATCGGGGGTGAAAAGCGAAAACTATGACATAAGGTCGGTAAACAAAGGGAAGTAAAAAATGTAGAAGGCACATGTCACACACTACTTTAATTACCAGAAACTGAGGTGCACAACTCTCCCGAACCAGCTCCCCGCCCCCGTCTCACAGTGAACCCTTTAAGGGTTCAAGGATGGGAAAAGCAAAGGAAGGTTGATGACCATCAATGCCACCTGCATGACTGGACCAAATGAGGTATCCCCTCTTCTTGACCACCCCAACCATTCTTCTTTTTAGAGTAGCCACTTCGCTGCAAGACTAGGAATCTACTTACGGACCGGCTCCTTCTTTAGCATCTTAGAACCCCGAGGGGGGAGTTGTTTCATTTCCCCCGAGGGCTGGGCAGCAAGGGAAGAGCTCAACTCTTTCGTAGACGCCACGGGAAACTTGGTTTCGGCTTGGGTCGCTTCTTCCACCTTCAGCGTCTCCGACAGGAGCTGACTAAGCTTCACGCTCGGCACGTCCTGCTTTTCGGGGGAAGCCTCCGCTTCCGTCTCCGACTCCGAGGAGGACGTTTGTCGCTTTTTCACAACGTCCTTGGCTGGGACCTTGGGTTCGCTGTCGGCACTCGCATCACTGTCAGAGGACGAGGATGAGGCCGCCATATCATCGCCGTCGTCCTCAAAAAAATCTTCTTCCTCAAGATCACCCTCGTCATCGACGCTTTGCGCCACCAGGCTCTTCGACATGCCCGGTTTGGCCTCAACCTACCGGTTGGATTAGAGAGGGCGTGAATAAACGAATACAATATTACTGAGGTCATCACCTTGACCTACATACATACACAAACTTGACAGCATACACAAGCCATCTGCCCAAGTTAACAAACACGCAACCATACATTAGATTTATTTGCTTGATCAGAACAAAGACGCCATCACATCATATTCTACAACTCTGGTAGTACCCAGTGGTGATGGTTAAGTATCTAGCCGATGTAGGATTTAGGAATTGTGGTATGTGGTGAATGAATGAATGATAGTTGTATGTGCAAACCATCTTTCCTCTATGTTTTTTCATCACTGCCTTAGTCTGTCCTTATACGCTACTTTTCTGTGTATATAAGTATATTAAAATGCACTATTTTTGAAAAATTATTTTTCCTAGGGTCAGAGGATTGAGGGATGTCTGACCTACCTTTTTGAAATTATATTTATTACAAAACCTGTCCATAAAAGGCTACCCTCCTGATAAAAAAGGAGTATACCTTAATTAAAAAAACTAACAAAGTATACGAGAGCTCAAGCTACAAAAGCTGAAGTATAAAAAGGAAAGGCCTATTGCTTCATTGCGCCCGAACGAAGAACAGCAACCGGCACAGAGACAATGAGTCCTCCTACACCGACCTTTCCCTGCAATACCAGCGGAATCCTATCCGCCAACCCTGTCCATTTTTGTTCGGTGGCCACTGGATAATTTGGGGGATATTAAATATTGCTATTTATCTCTGTAATTGATGCTATGTGACAGTTGTGGTCAATTGTGGCAGTGGGTGTGGGTGTGAAAGCTATTGAAAGGAGGATCAGAGCGGCTTAAAATATTTATCATTATTAAATTCAACAGAGGAGAAAAGGGATTTTTCGTGAGATTTGGAGAATGATTTGCATTTAGGAAATTTAATGTAAATTGAATCGACAGTTGAGTTCTGATAAATCCCTCGATTACCACTATTTATTGATCTGTACCTATTTTTTCGGTATATATGATTTGGTCTTTTCTTGTATACAAGTACGAATATGTCCCAATGACAAAAACAGCAACCAGAACACAACATCAATCCATGAACACTGGAACAATGCTCCAGTGTTTCTCATATATTTTTTTACATTTATTATGGAAATTTATAGTTTACTATTAACTTCTATCAAGACACAAGCAAAGTTTCTAAGGTAAAATAAACATATTTTGTATTTGTGGAACATTTTTAAGTTCATATACATGAATATTTAAAACTTTATATATTTAGTCAATCCATTAGAACTATGGTTCTGTGGCAAGTCAGTACTTCAATAAATTATGTTAAAAAAAATTCCTCATGTGTAGAAAGCTTGTAGAAGCGAGCACTCTGCCCTTGTGAGTCTAGTGCACCAATAAAACAGAAAACATGTGGCATTGGAATCCATCACTTTATAACTTTGACTGGGCCAGCTGAAAAGCCCACTTGTCTCTGAACCTTTCATTAAGTCCACTTTAACATGATTCTGTTCCTCAGAATTCTCAAAAAATACATCTGACATACCATTTTTTATCATACAGACAAGCAACATACTTCCCTGTCAGCAATTCATTTACATTAACCTTGTCATCAACCCCAGGGGTGAAAACATTTGTTAGGTGGACATCGGCAGAAATTCGCTTCATCATCAGCTCTGCATTGTTAGAGAGGATGAAGTATGGTGAGAACGAATTCCTATAAGCAAATCGTTCAGTCAGTTTGAACTATTTCATTGTATGAAACATATAAGAATTGAATCTCTTTGATATGCTGAGATGGCCACTGAAACATTTCATTTGGGGTGAGGATGTTGCCTAATGTGGTGGCCTGGATGCTTGCATGTGCAACAAGTCTCTTCACAGTGCCCCCAATATCATCACATGGATTCTCGCCATGGCTGGTTGCAAAGAAATGATACTCTGCCTCCATCTTTGCAATAAACTACAAATCAGTGAAGGGTGGCGTGGACACTGTTTTAATGTAAGATCTGCACTGCATCTTGTGCAACAAAACTATTGCTCTCAGCGAAATCAAGAAGGATGAGTACTTGAATTATTGATAGATTTTCGTTCAGTTCACTGATATATTTTGCTTGAGTTTTGGCAATGAAATGGTGGTATGAGATTATCAAAAACATGGCAGGTTTTATCAATGAATTCCTGAATAGACGTGCGAACTGTAACTATTTCAATGCCATCTATTTGGAACTATTTTTTAAATGATATTTAATGATCCAAATCACATTCTTCTGACTCCTGAAACAAATTCGTGAGATATGTCTCTATAACATCTTTCCTTGGGCAGTCATCACACAGATGCAACATGCATTCTCTGTTCTCTGTGCTATACACCATTCTTTCAAGTATGTCCTTGTATGTTTCAGTACCAGGAAAAGCTGCTGTCATGAGTTTGACATTCTGGTTTATCTTGCAAACACAAACATAGTGCATACCAGAGGCGGTTACTGGCTTGCACCAAATGGGACATAGCTCGCTTGGAGAATCCACAACATCATCCGGATACCTTTTAGTGTACTATATGTAGAATTCTTTCAAATTATTAAGGATCATGCGTTTTTATTTATAAACCTTGCCATCATCTGTAATCAGGACAATTTTCAGCTTCTATCTTGCTTGGAAATGAGGATATACTCTCCCCAAAACCTTAAAAATAGTTTAAACGTTTCACGTGTGCACAAAAAAAGAGGCGTGACACCCGAATTTCAAAGGGCCATAACTTTGGATTACACAGGAATTTTTTCATTCTAACTTGGGGGATTTTTATATCTCCCTGTAATGTTAATTATATCAAGTTTTCATCAAAATATGAGAATGTGACCTCGAAAACCCAAGCGAATGACAGTTTTTGTTCTCAAATCATCAATAACACTATCAACAATGGACTTTCAAGAATAAACAACGCCCCCTTCCCCCAAATCAGACTGAATGGACAAGTTTCCTTTTAAACAAAACTCCCAATTCCCCGCGAATCGCATCGATGCTCACTTGACCTCTGCTTCACACATAACAAAGTTACAAAGAATTATCAAACACAGCAAAAGAAGACGCAAACACCACTTTTTGGACAGGGGTAGTCACTAAACAAACAATAAATTCGCACATACATCAATTATGCAGCCCCAGCTTGGGATCAAACACTATCCAATAACAAGAAAGCACTAATACACCATACCCCCTGCAGATGACGGATCTTGCAAAATGACATAAAATGAATGTGATCCAGAATCTACATCAGGATCTTGCATTGGCTTAAAGCCCAACCCTATACAAAATTTTGTTGAAATCCGTCAATAATCGTTTGTGATATCTTATACACAAACAGTATTACATATACCATCACCAAATCTTTGGCGAATGTAAACAACACACACAAACCACTCTCATACGACACATACACACCGAAATCCAAATCCTATTAATTGGAGTACATCTAAACATAATAGGAACACAACACTTCAGCAGAGCACTAAATCAACCCCACATCAACCGCTACCTAACAAAAAAAAAACAAACTACCCACACTCAAAAAAGTACCCCCAGCACACTAATAACAACTCCAATACAATAACCTACCGTCACTTTCCATACACACAACCTGATAAAATTCATCCAAACTACCCTCACCTGCATACACTCAAACAAGCTCCCTCGACACAACAACCTAAATTAACCACCTTTCCAAATAAACCTGAGTTGACTACTTGTGGTGCTATTGCCTGGAAATGAAAGCAACCCTCTTAAACCTGGTCCCAGCGTAGGATACTTTCACTACACAGAACAGAGTACTTCTGGCTCCACTGTGATCAAACCACTCTTCCAATTTCCAAGAGTACAAGCACAGAATAAACCTCATGAGCATCTCATGATCGAGCTCGGATCTGTTACAAGCGTATAAGGATGGTGATGATAGTTTTCTGAATCTCTTTTTTTATCGCATCTAATGATATTGATACGTGAGAACAACTATTGAACAACCTTGAGATGATGATGATGAGGAAGCAGTAATTATCAAATCAGTAAGAGCTACTCACCTCTTCATCACTAAGAATTTCTTGCTTGATTTGGGTGTCACTTTTGGTCTTTGTCGCATCATACATCTCTGCAAAGGATACACAATATCAATAAGATTTACCAGTGAACTTCAACTTATCATCGTGTAAAAAGATGTAAAAAAAAAGCTTTAGAAAATGAATGCAGTAATTTTGCATTCATGGAAGAGTTTGTAATACATCCAATGGTTGAAAATAACATGGATCGGGGATGTTTTTTGGTTACCTGAAGGATTAGGAAACCAAATTCTCAGATCCTCTATCTATAAAATTAAAGGTTTTAATCCAAGTCTCACCTTTTTATTTTACTAAAAAAATGAAAAACAATGGAACATTTATGCTGCAAAGTTTGGGGAAAGAGGTTCATGGTCGAAGTAGTGAAGCTAAGGGAGGTTAAAATGTGCAGAAGACAGATAATCTGAGTTGACTACTTGTGGTGCTATTGACCCGAAGGGTAAGCAACCCTCTTAAACTTGGTCCCAGCGTAGGATGCTTTCACAGCACTCATACTCAAAACAAGAAATCGCTCTCTTCCACAATTAGGAGCAAAGCCAATCCATAAAATATAGCCTACGGGGGTCATACGAGAGGCTTAATTCTTCTAACATAAAATCCGCCATAACAACATGTAATAGATCTCATCATCATTATCCCTTCCCCTACCCCTCTTTATGCTCTTACATTAATCCGGGGAAGGGAGGGTAGGTATCGAATATCCCAAATCTACGAACCTTTCTTCTTAAATCAATCTTACATTTATCACATCGTTTCATGATTTTAGTTGAGACATTTAATAAACGGGGACATTTCCCCCTATGGTAATAGAATGGGAGAAAGGCCCACCCTGCGGCTGTCAGGCCGCCTCCCTGAGGTAGTCCTAAAGTGCTGGGGTGATGGACTCGGTTTCGCCGGAGAGCAACAGCTGGAATCTTCTCTTTTTGGAGCTTCACACCACTCGAAGAGAAGGGCGTCGAGCTCGTCTCCGCACTACCCCCCCCCCACCCCCGCCCACCCACACAGCTACAAGGCCTCAACGATATAAACACACTGCCACCGGGAACCAATTCCCCTCTTGAGTTAAAAGCAAACACTAACGAAGGCATTACCGCAGGAAGCTTGTGAAGAGGGAGGAAGTGAAAATGTGTGGAAGATATATAGCCGCAGATCCTCCTAAAGATGACACACAATGAAAGGAAGGAGAGAGATAAAAGGTGTTAAAAGAGAACAAGAATAGTGAAAAGAATGACAATTGAAATGGGAGGAAACGAGTTCATACATAGAACAGAGACTACACCTCTTACAGCACCACTTTGCAAGGGGACCAGCCTTTTTTTTTAGCAAAATGGTCCAGGTTCAGGAGAATTCCACGCCCCCCTCCCTTCTCTAACCTCCTCCAGGTAGTCTCCTCTTTTAACCATTCGGTCTACTGACTTTCGACATAATCCTACTCTTATTAATAGCTTTCTTGATGAATCGCTTTGGGGAGGAAAATTTTTGCCACCCCCATGACCTCTGCAGGGGATGTCTGGGGGATGATGGGAAACAGGCCGCAGCTCATATCTGGAGCGCGTTTCCTCCCGACCTCAACACCTGCAGGTTGATCTGGGAGTAAATATCTTCCACAGATTTTCACTTCGTTTCCGACCGAGATGCCCTAATTGGTTTTCACTTGTTAGTTTTAAGTAATAGGACTAAAAATAATTGCCATTATTTTTCGCCGGTGTTAAAAAAAGCGAGTGCACCCCCCCCCCTAATGGGTAGGAAAGCATCGGAAGTGAGAGATGGGTCAACATACGTTTGGCCGACCGCACAGAAAAGTCCAGGTGGCTCGTCTTCAAAGGGCTCGGATGATCTTCACAATACTTGGTCAGTTCTTGGCGACTTCGTAGTTTCTTGCCGTCAGATCTATCCACCCACAGGAAGACAGAAAAGAAATTGGTAGGTAGGTGTTTTACCAACGTTTTTGCACTCATTATGGATACGTTTATTTCAAGAGGAGAGATGACTACCGATAGAAGAGAATGTCGAAAGAAAAGCAGGATAAAAGAAAAGTAAAAGTGAAAAATAACAAAGAAATTGGTAGCAGTTTTACCACCAATTTGCACTCATTAAAAATGGCTTTATGTCAAGAGGAAATAAAATTAATAGTAAAAGTCCTTGTAGTAGGACTAGGACTCATTGGAGATGACGACCAATTGTAAAAAGATAATTTTTTTTTAATTTTAAGAGCTGATCTGGCGCCTGCCTACTTGGGCATTAGTGGCCGTATTAAAAACTGCCTAGTACTAGGCTACTTTAAAATTAGATTACCCCCCCCCCCAAAAAAAAAAACCCAACACGAAAAATAAAAAAAAGGAAAAAGGCAACGTGCGCGAAGATCACCCAGACTGGGACATTCGACAAGAATGTGCCGAACAGTCTGGGGGACGAGGCAGTCGTCACAATAGGGCGCAGGCAAGCGCTCCATTAAATGGTGATGCGTCACACGAGTATGCCCGATTCGGAGACGACAGAAAGCGACCTGAAGCCGTCGCGGCATTGGGGGATAGGTCCATGGGAACAGTCACGGCGCAATGGCACGCAACTTTAAGTTCCCTTCGACCGTCTCCCATCTTCTTTGCCAAGCAGTCCGAAGAGCTGCCCGTATTCCTGCCATGTAGTCTGTGTGTGGAAGAGCGAAACGCTGGTCCGGTCGCCCGATCCTCGCGGACTCTTTGGCGCGCTCATTCCCCGCAATTCCTACATGTCCAGGAACCCAGCAGAAGATAATCTCGACATCTGCCCGGCTCACTAAAAGCGTGGCATCACGGATATCGCGAACCAGAGGGTGCGGAGATCACAATGCCCCGAGAGCACTCAGGGCGCTTGCGAGTCGCTATAAACCACGATCCGGTGTCCGAACCGGGCAAGTGGCACAATCTCCCGTACCGAGTGGTGTATGGCCACCAACTTAGCCGTGGAGACAGACGCAGAGACAGGCGGAGCTCCGCTGACTTCAAACGGAGGGGATACGGCGTGGAAACCGATCCCCTCTTCAGACTTGGAGCCATCCGTATACACTGGCACGGTTCCAGCGTGACACGGGATGTGCTCCAAAAAAGCCGAACGAAATACTCCCGGGGCTGTACAAGCTTTAAGAGCAGAGGCGTGGCGACAAATAGCCAACGTTGGTACCCTCCAGGGTGTCGTTCTGGGCAGAACCAGGGGCGCCACCGCCCCGAGAGCTATATCTAGCTCTCAAAGGAGTTTCCTAGCCCTAAACCCAAAGGGCTTAGGGTATGACTTGCGTCTCGCGGCGGCATAGGCACCGTCGAGATCAGCTGCGGGTGCTTTGAGAGCCGTTGGCGACAAAGGGAGACGCTGCGCTCGTGTGTACAGGCGAGTAATGCACTGTGCACGGCGCATAGATAATGGCATCTCTCCAGCATCGACAAGCAGGCTCTCAATGGGGGAAGTGCGGAAGGCACCAGTCACAAGGCGAAGGCCGGTGTGGTGGATCGAGTCCACCTTCCGCAATAGACGTTCGGCTGCGGATGCATAAAACTCACACGTAGTAAAACTTCGAACGGACAAAGGATCGATAAAAAAGTAAGGCAGCAGCCCTATAAGCGCCGCAAGCGCTGAACGTCACGGAACGAAGAATATCCATGGCGCGGGTACAAGAGACCCTAAGGCTGCGAATATGAGCCTCCCAGGTGAGGCGTCGGTAAAATACAAGACCAAGGAAACGGTGCGATTCAACCACTTCCAGGCGCACCCCATTAAAAAACAAATCTGGGTCAGGGTGGAGCCGTGGATGGCGGCAGAAGTGCACCACCTTAGTCCTTAGTCTTGGCCAAAGAAAACCGAAACCTGTGCGCTTCGGCATAGCGAGAGACGCGGCTCAATGCCTGTTGGAGTCGACGCTCCAGAGTTGGCATCTGGGTCACGCCAAAAGAAATCGAAAGGTCGTCCACGTAGAGCGTAGCGAGAACATCTTCTGGCAGCATCGAGGTAATGCCGTTGATGCTCAAGGCAAAGAGTGTAACGCTGAGGACACTTCCCCGCGGGACACCCTCTTCCTGTTCCATTAGGCCATAGAGGGCTTCCCCCACCCGTACGCGAAATCGGCGATCTCGCAAAAATTCAGATATAAAGACCGGGAGGCGTCCCCTCGCCCCCAACGTGTGGAGGGTCTCCATGATACCGTATCGCAATGCGGTATCATAAGCCTTTTCCAGATCGAAAAACACCGTGGCGAAGTGTTGTCTACGAAGGAATGCCTCGCAGACAGCATTTTCCAGTCGAAGCAGAGCATCCGACGTGGAATGGAACTTGCGGAAGCCACACTGCGCATAACACAAATGGCCTCCGCTGTCCAGAAAAAAGGCTAATATATCATTTACCAATTTCTCCATCAACTTGCACATGCAGGAGGTTAGAGAAATTGGGCGGAAACCGGCTGGGGTAGAATGATCTCTTCCCGGTTTGCGAAAAGCTAGCACAGTAGCGATTCGCCAGGAGTCTGGGAGGTTACCCTCTACCCAGATCCTGTTGAACAAATATAACAGAAAGGCCATGCCTCGCTCACCCAGGTGTCAAAGCATAGCGTACGGGACATCGTCCGGACCATGGGCGGTGTCCGCGCACGAAGCAAGAGCGGAACGCAACTCACTCACAGTAAACCTGTCGTTGAAGGGTTCTTCGCCTCTGGAGGTAAAGTCCAGCTGGCGGCCTTCCATGACATCACGACGTGCATTGAATGCTGGCGGAGCAGCATCTAGGCTAGAGAATGCGGAGAAAGCGGTCGCGAAGGATTCCACCACGGACGCGGGGTCCGAGATTGCGGTCCCATTCTCCTGGAGAACGGGAGCGGGATCTTGTGAGAACTTGCCCCGAATCCTTTTGACTTGCCTCCACACCTCTGCTAGAGGGGTCTTCCTGTTGAGTGAAGACACGTATGCCCACCAAGAAGAGCGTCGGGCGTGCTTCGAAATATCCCGGAACCTAGCCCTAGCCCGACGAAATTCAGCGACAGTGAAATCGTTCGGGCGGCGTTTATAGCACACGTAAGCATAACGCTTCTGTTTGAGGGCCGTCTCACACTCGGCCGACAACCACGGGAGTGGTCGGCGTGCAAAACGGCCAGACGTTCTGGGAATAGTAGTCAGGCCCGCGGCGATGAGGTTGCCGGAGAAGAACTCAACGGCTTCATCTACCGACCTAAACTCCTCGACTGAGATAGAGAATTCAGTCATTTTCTGAAATGCAAGCCACCGCGCCCGCGCCCGCGCCAAGCACCACGCAGGTGGTGCGGTCTCCTGCAGAAAAATAGCTAACGGGGAACGGGGAAGGTTGGGCTCGCCATGCGAGTCTTTTCCTCCCTCCGCCTCGAAACCTTAGGCGGGCGTTGCGGCTTTGGAGGCGAGGGGCCCTCTTTTCGAGGATCCACCGTCTCCGAGCCACCCAGCCCACCACTAGGCGTGGGCGAAGGAGCCGAAGCTCCTTTTTGCTGTCTTCAATTCGGGTGGCAGCTTTAGGAACCCCGTACGATGGCCTGGCGACCAACTTCAGGGTTGTTGCCTCTCTGGGGTCCGGCTCTCCGCAATTGACACATTTAGCCACACACGATTTGGACTTATCGTGTGCGGCCTTGGAACAATTTACACAGACTTCTGGTGACCCCGTCTTTGGACGTCTACATGAGCGATTCGTATGGCCGAAGCGGTGACAGTAATAGCACCTCCGCGGCAGTGGCAGGAATGCCTTCACGCGGTAGCGGTACCAACCGGCAGGCACCAACTCAGGGAGCTTGTCCCAGTCGAACGTGACGAAGAGTGAAGGGGTGAGTCTCGAGGCCCCTCCCTGTTTTCTCATCACACGCTCGACCTTGACCGCCCCGTGGTCAGCCAGCTCTAGAGTGTTATCTTCTATGGAGTAGTCCCCGAGTTCCCTCGATAAACTACTACTTTCACAAAGTTCATGGTAGAGTGCGGCGTCACACTCACCGGGGTGCTATCAATTGTCTGAAGAGCACTTATCTTGGCCGCCTCAGAGGGATTCGCCGCATTCGCCAGAAGGCTCCCGTGTGAGAAACGGGTCACCTTCGGCTCTCTACCAACTATACTAGCTAAAGCTCTCCTCTGAGGGATCATGTTGCCCTTGGCCAACATGCTGTCATCAGTGGAGCGAATAACTAAGAAGCGTTTGAAGCCAGCGGGCTCGAAAACTCCAGGTAATCTCTGAATGAGGGGCCCCGACGTAATCGAGGCTCCGCTCTGCGCACTTTTGGTCTTATTTTGGGATTCCCCGCCCAGGCGAGTACCGGGGCCGGACGTGCCGATCTTGGCTTGGTCGCGTTCGAGGATGGTAGCGGCCCCCACGGAGGGAGAAGAACCCCCCCCGAGTCTTTTTTGTCTTCTTTTTTACGAGAGGAGGGCAGGGAATGGACCCGCTTCTCCCCTCCCCCAGCAGGAGCACCCAGGCCAGATATGCCGGCCTCTGCAAGGTCCTTCCCCGAGATGGTGAAGGTCCCAGCAGTCTTGGGGGCACCGGCCGGAGGATGAGATCCCTCCCCTCCTTGTGCAGCCCGACCCTTCTGGCGAGGTCACCGCACAGGAGCAGACTCCGGCTCGGAGTTTGATGCCGAGCCCGAATCTGTTCCCATGGAAGGCCCCACCTTCTGAGGCTGGGCTACGTCAGAGAGTATGTCTATCTCAGGGGGTGCCTCCATTTGGCCATCCCCTCCATGACATCATAGGTCATGTCAGTCTCGTCCATGTTCTTTGGGGGAGGGCATAGGCCTTCACTCCCGCTAAATTCAATATTCGGGCCAGCAGGTCTTTAGAGGGAAGCGGCCGATGGAGCCTTTCTTCCCTCTCCCCCCTAAGGGGTTTTGCCTTACCGAGCCGCTTCAACGTGGAGCGGCCGGTTATGGGCTGCCTGCTGGCTTTACTGGCAGTCCCCTGTGACTGCCAGATTTAAGCTGGAGTCACATAGTGACTCCAAGGAAGGGGATGAGGGAAAGCCCCCTCGACCCGTAGGCACTGGAAAGGAGTAAGCCTCCTCTCTGGGGACCTCTATTTTTTTATGTGGAGCTGCCTGAGGGCGGCTCCGTTGTTCTTAAATGGAAAATGGGGAGAGATTTTGTTTTTTAAAGTTTTCATCCTTGGGCATGGTGACCCCTTTTTTTACGGGATGCAAACGCTAATCACCCCTCGCAGTGGCCCGCTCTGCGAAGGGTGAGTACAGGCCTGGCAGAGCCAGGTGCCGCCATTACGGACCACCCTTCCCGCCAGGTGGCAGTGTGAGAGAGCCACGAACACATGCAGTGGAGAGGGAGTATGAGCATACGTGAAGAGAGGCCACTACATGAGGTGTTGGAGATAAATTACTCGAGGATGACTTACGTGATGAAATAGACATCCCACTTCCCCATCCAGATACCCTGGGTGCGTCGGGTGCAGACTTTCCTCCAACCGTGACCGACGTCCACCTCCAAATAGTTGCAACCTGCAATCGAACGGGAGGCACAAATCATCCCTCCCGGGGGAAGAGAAGAGGGGTTTTTTAATAGCGTCCACCTGGCGACTGCTTTTAAGGGAATAAGTCACCTTCATTATCTTACAGTCTAATGTTAGGCTGGATTAAAACAAACAAACCAAAGCGACAAACACCAGAGAGAGTAAAATAAAATGGAAGAAAGCCCCATCGCCGAAGGTGTTATCCCACGAGCGCAATCCGCAATGGCGGTAATGGGCGGGGTTATTGCGGACCAACCAGGTAAGTTAATCCGCATCAAGGTACTCGTATGAACCAAATGGGTGTGGAATGTGAGGAGTGTATGTGATGTGGGTAAAAGGAGAATGATATGGTAGTTAATGTATTTAGAGCAGGGGGAATGCAGATGATTGCTCTATGTGGGACAAACATGAAAGGAATGAAGAGTTTGCGTTGGATGGAGTGAATGAAGTTCGATCAAGTGTGGATCAGTGGTAGGAAGAGTGGAAGTGGCAGGGATTTTAAGTGGAGTGGCATGATACAATGGTTGGGTATAAATGTATGAGTTCGATAATTATGTGGGTGAAATTGAAATCTGCAAGGGTCAAACTGCGGGTTGGTCCCTGCAATGATAGATGTGAAGCTGAGAAAGAGAGGTTCAGGAATGTTTGGGGACGAGTGGTGGTTGGAATTGGGAATGGGTATCAGTTGATGGTTGTAAGAGATATGAATAAGTGAGAGATTTCGAAACATCCAGAGAGAATGAAAATCCAGAGAGTGGTAAGGTTCTGTGCTGAAAGACGCATGTGTAGCAAACACTTCTTTCAGTACAAGGGCATGCATAAATACACATGGGTTATTATGCAAAGGAGAGAACTTAAAAGTATGATTGATATGTGCCTACTAAGTAAGAATATGCTGTGGGATGTATTTGATGTGAAAGATGAATGAGGGATAAGAAGATGAGAAGATGTAAGGAAGTTGGAACGGAAAGGAGAGTCAGAAGTGAAAGGTTATTGAATCAGGAAAAGATGTGTGTTTTTTTTTAAACTCGAGCCACCCTTTAGGGCGGGAGAAAAAAGTTGAAGTGAATATGACAGAACCACCCCACCTGAATTTACTCTTCGAGTGGGACCACTCAACATGGAGATGGGGTGGGGGGGGTGCTAATAAATTCACAAACTCCCTCCACTTTAACCTGGTCCCTCGGGGCAGCCTGACACCAGGCTGTAGGATCAAAGCAGTCGGAGGAAGCAGAGATTCCATCTGCTTCCGAGGGGGTACAAACAACAGGGGGAGATTATATGAAAATGCTTTAGAGTAGAAGAGAGGAAATAAGTGCAAGCGTGGAGATAGAGCAAGTGTAGTACAAATTTAAGGAAGTGGTAGCATGTAATGCAAGGTTTGTGTGCGGGTGTGCCAGAACTGGAAAGAAAAGGCAAAATAGTGAATGATAGAATAGCGATGTAAAGCGGGTAGTGGAAAGGAAAAAGGAGACATACTTGAAAATGTTTAATAGTGCAGATGAGAATGACAGGTGATGCGGTTGAATGAATAAAAAATGAAAATGAAACAAGGAAGTAAATAGATTATGAAAGTGGCAAACTATGCATTTCGACAAAATATGAATGAGTATCCGGATCGGAGCAGAAAGCTATTCTGGAAGGAAGTAAGAAGGGTGAAGAACCAGAAGAAGAATGGCAGTGTGAACAACAAGGACAAGAATAGCAAGACACTTGTGAAAAATAAGGTCAAAAAGAGGGCGAGAATACTTTCATGAGTGGTATAATGTGGGTTTGTAAGATGGATCAAATATAAAATATGATTGGCTTCGTGGGTGGAGTTCGGGTGCTATATCTGGGTATGGAACAGATGGGCAATAGCATAATAGTGGTTGTTAGTGCCGTGAGAGGTCTGAAAAATGTGTAGGCAGCTGGAGTAGATGGTATAGTGGTTGAGATGATAAAAAGTGATGATGATTGTGTTATGAAATGTGCTAGTGGCTGTGTTGTAAGGCATCTGAAAGTGGAAGAGTGCTTGAGGACTGTAAGAATGCAGTAATAGCGCCGGTGAATAAAGATAAAGAGGAGAAAGGTGAATGCTAAAAATAATCGCGAATGTAAGTTGAATGTTGTAAGTAAATCGTATGGAAGAATTCTCCTTGGGCGGATAAGGATAAACGAGAGCTCGATAGGAGATGAACAAAGGAAGTTCAAAGCAGATAAGGGGTGCGGGGATCAATTAGTTGCACTGAGACACACAACTGAAAACAAGGTTTAAGAGGTGTAGTGTATCCTGGGTTCATGGATCTGGAGAAAGCTGATGAGGGTGTAGATAGAGAAGCACTATGACATGTGCTAAGAATGTAAGAATGAGTAGTAAAGTCTCGGATAAGGGGGGTCTCCTACACAGTATATAGTTGCTCGGTGTCGGTTGGACTCTGGGGCACAGGGGGGAGGCACACTTCCCCCTCCGACCCCGGAGCGTGCTTTTTTTCATTATAACCTAATCCTTAGGATGACTGGATTGCAGTGACTTATGCCCATGCACGCAGTCGCCAGGAAAGATCCCTTCTATTAAAAAAATAGGATGGTGTATTAAGGAGTGAGTGGGTTATCATTCGTGGGGGTGTAAGACAAGGTTGCGTGATGTCGCAATGGCTGTTTAATATTTTTATGGATATAGTACTGAGAGAAGTACTTATGGAAGTGGACGACATTGTGTATGGTAGGGGTGTAAAGAGGAAGTTTGAAAGGGGCCTTTTGTCCAGGGATGAACCACGACTGGACGGGAAGCTACAACCCATAGCACCCCATCCCTCTGAGGGACTCTTGGCGGAGACAAAATGATGGGTGGGTCCTAAAGGATGCGGGAGGAGGGGGACTTTTAGGGGCGGTGAAGGGCACCGACCTCACCTTGAGTGAAACTGGTAATTGTTGGAGTTGTGCCTCGAATTCATACCGTCTGATACCTATCTCAGTGAGTGGGGATTGGGGCATATTTCAACGTGGGATCCCAACCACGGATGGCTGACATATGGCAGACACTGCAGTCAAACTGACTCCCAACGCCCACTTTGCAGCTAACCATACCAAATGTGGCTTAACTTTGGTCTAGAGAAACTGTGTTTATATACCCTAGCCGAGTGGAAACACCGTTCCGACTTTGAGCGAAGTTAAGCGACAACGGCTAAGGTTAGTACCCAGATGGGGGACCCACTTTTGATGCTACATGTTGTGGTGACTCGCGGAACCCACTCAGCGATTTACTGGATGGTGCTCATCTCAGTGTGTAAGTAAACCTCGTATAATTCTCACTAAACTCACGCTTTCCGGGCATCCCTTCACCGGTGGAGAACGCCGGGGCCTCGAGGGGTTTTGACAAAGGCGTCGGGGGTTCTCTCAACTCTATCTTAGTCCTGGCTCGATGTGCTGACGAGGGCTTTCCTGAAGAAATCCTTCTCTCAAACTCACTTAGCTCCTGCAAAAACACGAGTTATTATTATTATTGCTGCAAACAAGAGTTGTTGTTATTATTACCAAAACAAGTTATTATTATTATTATTATTACTGCAAACACCGTTTTCGGCTTGATGGAAGATGTGAGTATGAAAGTGAGGGTTGTCCAGTAGAGTGAGGTTGTCTGCCTCTGATTGGATATTATACCTATAATGCGCGAGATGAGAGGACAGTGGAGGAAAATAACTCAGGAACGGGGAAGAGAATCGAACCCCTGAGGTCAAAAGGGTGCTGGCCAGGCGCCTTACCGACTAGGCCTGGCCACCCTGTACCTCAAAAAGCTACCTTCAAACCGAGCCATAAGTCGCCCACTTTTGCTCTCTGTGTATGTCAGGGCTGTTAATATACCATACGGCGCCCTGGCGCTGAAGTTGCCACCTTGGATGAGGTTGGGTGGATGTGGTGGAGCTGGGGAGAGAAATTTGAGGGAATAGTGGGGTGGGTGGTAAGAAGGATGTAAACATCTACTATTGTTGTGTGGGATTTGTTGCCAGTGCACACTTTGATTGAGGTTCGTTCTGTGGGGGTGAAAATTTGGGAAGGAAGATGTCTCTAGTGGTGTGCGGAGTTTTGTTTGTTGTAGAATGGTGTGTATGTTGTGTTGTTTAAAAAAAAATATGAGTTCATTATTTGGGGGGAAAGATTTTGTGTTTTCCCTCTTGATGTGTTATGTTGTACCACATGAAGTGTTTAATTTTGAAAGATGAAATGAAAGCGCAAAAGTGCAAGGATTTAAACGGTAATCAAAATATGTACTATTGACATCGATGGTCTTTTGCCAATGAGAAATCAAACGACAGATTCCTCTTTTGAAGGAATCAATGGCATCATCATTAACACTTTCTCGTAGGGCGGGATAGTTCATACATTGCCACTACCGGCATGAGTAGATTGGGTACATGACACCTCCACCCATTACCCATTGCCCTCGCGGGACAAAACTATTATGTTTTTTTTACTAACACCTCTTAGCTTTAGGAAGATACGAATCGGATATTTTATGTGGTAACAGCCAATATTTATTGGTTGCGGAGAGTTCACCTGAATAAACACAGGCTAAACATACTTCGCTAATATAGTGGGTGGGGAAGTGCAGGCTGTGTTTATGCCTCTGAACTGGCCGAATTTTGTTCTTTCTAGCTTGTGAAGAGGGTTCAGTCAGCTTTGTTATAGTGTAAGGGCGTGGGACCGATGGACAAATTGGACTCTCGATGTAGTGGTTTAAGTTTTAGGTAGTTCGCCTCCCTTGACCCATGTAGATGCTCAATCCATTTCTTCTTTTTTTTAGGCTGCCTGGGATGAGCGAAGGGATGGGCAGGGCGGGGGACACGATGGACTTTTATCGTGCCCAGCATTTATTTCTTCCTTTACCCAGCAGAAGTTTGCAGCATATTTTTAGAATTAAAGACAGTATATAAATAAACAATTGTTGAAATTTGACCAGTGTGAATAAAAGGAGAAACGGAGCTAGTGAAGTTGCCAGGTGAGGATTTTGTCAACATGCGTGTGAGATTGTGTAGAAGTGATTGGTGTGGATGTTTGAGATTAGTTTGATTGCAAGTAATTGAAGAGGTTTTCTCTATTCCAGCTCTTTGAGGCCCGTGAGTGCCGGCGCAGAATCGACTCCAACAGTTTGGGGCGAATTGCCAAGGATGGCAATTTCCTTAGGAGAGTAGGACCCCCTCCAATGAACACCAAAGCCCATGGCTAGAACGGCCGAAAAAGAAAATTATGCACATCGCTATGAGCACAGCAGTGCTCTACCATAATGAGTGTGGTCACACAAAGAAATTGTACATAAATTCAAAATAAGATTGTAGATTATAATTTTAGAATAGGATTGAATATTTTTGTATTTCGTTTGGATTCCCGTTATCATAATTATTTTCTAAATAAATAATTTGTTTTTAAATAAAGGTTGTAATAGATCCCCCTTCATTCTCACGCGATCAACCAGGCAGCCATCTTATGACGCGGCAGGCAGTAGAAAACAGAGAGACAAAGAAATAAAACCTAAAGGAAAAAAAAGAAAAAGTGAAAGAGACTGCTATAGCAAACCTCCTCAATCCTCTCGAGAGGAGGATGATAGGGTGCGGTTAAGGGCGTCATTAACAAGTTTGCACATAGAACAAATAGACCAAAGTTCAAATTTGACTCTCTTTGGAAGACCATCAAAAATCATAATAGGAGGGAGGGGGGGTAGGAGGATTTGCAGTTTGTAAAAAAAGGAGAATTAGTATCCTTAAAGTAGGTCATGAGATCCGTCAGCCTTGACCTGCCTAAAACTACCTTTATTTCTCCTTTGACCAGCGATCCAATCCACAACCCTTTTCCCATTTATTACACCCCCCACCCCCCGCCTCCTTGATACTAAAAGAGCAGGCAGTCAGACCTCCTGTAGTCTAGACCCTCCATAGAAATCCAATGATCACTTCCTGAACACCCTGGACCAATGCACAGTTATGGAAGAGAGCGTGCTGCGCCCGGCGTTCATGGTGTTGAGTTGCCTCCTGTGAAACCCATTAAATCCACCTTTGACTATAACACTTATGAAAACCATAGAGCCTTCCCTTAATACTAAATAACCCCTCTTAACACTAGTTGAGGCGTTCATTTTAAACCTGTTGTGAACCCTCCTTGCTCCCTAACCCGACTCTACTCTTTACATTAACATGTCTGACTGTGTGGGACGGAGTAACTGAATCGGCTGTCAGAATCTTCTAACAATAAAAAAAAGAATCATTCTATGGCGCTGAAGCATAGGAAAGCTACGACCAAGGAAGGAAATAGAAATGAACGAATATAAAATGATAAGAAATCATCATCCCTCTTTGATACGAAAACGAGCCTCACCCTCAGGATCATTATGAAGACCTTAGAACACCTTGGGTATAACCAAATGCTAGACCTCGAAATTCAAGTATACAAACCGACCCCGATTTTCCGTTTTTTCTTCATAGATTTGAAGAGCTGTTCGACGTCAGGTTTCCTTTTTGTCTTTCGTTTTTTCTCCAGAATTTCAACATCAAAGATATTGCGTTTGATGCTAGAGGTCTCTGCATCTTGCGCTTCGTCAGCTTCCTCTTTAATTACTGTGGGGGAAACACTGCATTTATTAAAGAATAAAAACAAGGCATCTGCTGGATAATTTTCAAAATAGAAGCAAGGAAAATGTTTAAGTTAGGGTACAGTGAAATGGCGTGGAATAAACTTGGGTGGAGATGACTAATGGAGTCTTCAAGAACCCTTTTCTACAAAAAAAACACTATGAATGGACCCACTTTCACCCTTGAAAGTGTGCGAATTCGCATGTGACCCTCTTAACTTTCCAGAACCGATTACGTAATACTGGTTCTCGTTTCCCACCTCCCATAATGAGGGTTACGGGTAAGGGAGACGTATGTAGTTCCTAGTGTCTGTTACCGACACGGAATCTGCGCCCACGGCCAGATGCACACCTAAAACCACCCCTACAGATACATGACGTGAAGGATTTCTGTGAGAACCCCGTCCAATTGATCTCTGGCCTTGGGGATGGAGAGACCCTGGCCAGGGGGTTGTAAAAAAACGACAGTTACGAGGGGCGGTCAATAAGTTTTGCGAATCGGTAGGGCAAAACAGAGGAAGGGGGATGGCTGTTTGTGGGGGTGTTAGGACAAGTTATGACAAGTCAGGACCTACAGCTGCGCGCTCCTGCCTCGTCTATTTAAGAAGCAGTAGCTGATCGCAGATCGTCAGTCACAATTTTTCAACAATGGAGAAGGTTGAGCACCGCGCAGTGATCAAATTTTTGACCAAGGAAGGCAAGAATGCAAAAGAGATCCATGAACGCATGGTTGCAGTGTACACCGACACCGCCCCTTCCTATGCAACCATTGCTCGCTGGAATAGGAAGTTCCGCCATGGTTGTGAGTCCCTTGAATATGACTCCCGTCCAGGACGCCCGTCAGACGTCACCAACGAGGACAATGTGGCCTGTGTGGAGAGGATCATCCTCGAAAATCGACGGGTGAAGGTCGAAGAAATCGAGCGAGAACTTGGAATATCACATGGAAGTGTTATCAACATCATCCACAACAATTTGGCCATGACCAAGGCCTCTACCCGTTGGGTCCGTAGAAAACTCACGCCCCATAATCGACTTCAACGTCGTCAAAGTTCAGAGGAGCTGCTGCTCCTGTACAACCAAGACCCGGCGGGATTCGAGTCAAGCATAGTGACAGGTGATGAAACGTGGGTTCATCACTGGGATCCCGAGACCAAGCTCGAAAGCATGGCCTGGAAGCACAGGGGCTCTCCGACCCCCATCAAGTTCCGGACCCAACCCTCAGCCGGGAAGATCATGGCCACCATCTTCTGTAATTCTGAGGGAGTGTTGATGGGGGACTATGCGCCTCGTGGAAGGACCATCACAGGCCAATATTACGCCGAGGAACTGGCTGGGTTGAAGAAGTGCATCCGTCAGAAACGGCGGGGCAAGTTGACACGCGGTGTCCTGCTCCTCCACGACAATGCCCCTGTCCAAAAGGCCAGAGTTGCACAAGCTGCCCTGCGCGAGTGCGAATTCGAGGAGCTCAACCATCCCCCCTTACAGTCTAGATCTGGCCGCTAGCAACTACTTTTTATTCCGCCAGCTCAAGGCTGCACTGCGTGGACGCCGGTTTGGGGACGAAGAAGATGTCCAGGTCACCGTCCAGGAGTGGATTGAACAGCAGTCGGGAGATTTCTGGTTGTCGGGAATTCGAAGCCTCAGGGACAAGTGGCGCCAGTGCATTGAAGTCGAGGGTAGTTATATTGAAAAATAATAAAACACTTTTCCTCATATCTCGTTTCCTTATATCTGAATTGCAAAACTTATTGACCGCCCCTCGTACATTAGTCAAGGAGGTTCAGACACCCTCACAACTCTTCAACCACTCTATCTCTAATAACTATTAATGAGGCTCAGACACCCTCACACAAGTCTTCAACCACTCTAGCGACCATAACTATGATAAATATCCGGAAATCTGTTCACATCATACCCATCCTCAACCCAAACAAACAACCCAGAGACCCTGCATTATACAGTGAAATCTCCCTACTCTGTACCCCCCTCCAACATCATGGGACGGCTTGGTACTAAAAAAAGCCTGCACACCCCCACTAAACTCTCCCCAACACGGTTTCCGCCCATTACATTCAACAAACACTCTAATTACCAACATCGCACAACTGATACAAGAAGGTTTTAACCAAACCACAACCTGACTCAGAACAGTAAGGGCAACCATCGACTCTTAACTAGAAAAAAAATGACTCGCCAATTTTCTCAGAGGCAGACAAGCACAAGTAAAATACCGAATTATCACAAACACACCATATACACAACGGAGTCTCGCGGGGATCCGTACTCAACCTCTTCCTCTATGACATCCTCCTCCACAACCACAAAATAACACTCGACAGCTATGCAGATGACATCACCATTCTCGCACAACACCCAAACCACAACCAAGCAGCTCACAAACTACAACTCTACATCACAAATTTCGAACAACGGCTGCAACAAAACCGAACGACCGTCTCACGTTCGAAATCCTCTGTTACTCTATTTACAACCGAAAAACACTTCCACAACATTCCATTTCCCTTAAATAAAATACCTAGTGCTCGGTGTCACCCTAGCTACATAACTAAATTTCCAACAACACATAAGAAACAACACCCTCATGAACGCTCTCCGAGCACTCACAGGAACCACATCCGGGCAATCCAAGGAATCCATGCATGCAATACATTCATCCTTGACTTGCTTATGCCTACACAGCCTAAAAATAACTATCACCGGTAAGTCTGAAGGCACCAGGGTCCGCCGGTCCCAGTAGGAAAAAGTGCCGATGTTTTTGACACCAACCAGCGAGAGAACCTTTCGTAAACCCCGGGAGGAGTGCAGGGGGGGCACCCGTTCCGCGTCAGGAAAATGCGAATATATGCACCCTATCGGCAGGCGGCGAGACAGAGGAAGCTGGTATGCCGTGCTGGGAAGAGGGGAATGGAAATGAGAGGTGTTGCGATTGGCTATGTGCATGAAGACATATGTAGGAACTACCTACTACTGCGGTGGTAGGCACAGAGCATCTGCCAATAGGCAGACAATCTTTAACAAACGCTGAAGTTTTGTGTCCGCTCTCGCTGAAATTGAAACCCATTACCTAGCCGTTAGAAATCCAGTTTCATTATCGGGCATGGAGACTCTGATTTCCCGGGCTATCAAAGTCTACCCAAGCTGGAGTGGGCACATGGGGTGTCGGTGCGACTAACTGGGCACCACTTCTTCCGCCTGAGGACTAAACGTTCCGCGGCCCAGGGACTTGTAGGTAAAATAAGGGAAAAACGGGGGAAAGGGAACAGGAAGTAGAAGGGGAAAGGCAGGTAGGTTAAACACTCTCGCCCGCAACCAGCTCAGGGCAGGGATGAATGGGTGAAAACCAATCGGCGACTAGCCTACGAAATCAAGAAGAATGAAGGCCAGGTAGTCTTAATATAGTTTGAATGTACCGGGGACACGGGCCAGGAGGGGGTACTAAAAGGTTTGATGGTAAAAAAGGGTAGAGTTGAAATTACAGTGAAAATGTGTCGAAGGAAAAAGAGCTCGAGTGTACTACTTTGTGGTAGGCCACAACTCTCCTGCTCCTGCCCTAGGTCCAGATTTGTCCTTTTGAATTTAAAGTGCAATAGCAAAGAGGCCGTACCACGCTTAAGCTTGTTGTGAGGAGGAGAGTTCTGTAGAGTTTTAAATGTGGGAAATATATAGCCGCAAATCCTCCTACAGGCATTGCAGCCAGGAGGGCAAACTGCGGGCGTTGAGACTAGGTAGGCCAACTGCGGGTTTGGGGGCCAGGAGAGCGCACAATCCTCCAAACATTCGTTCGAGCAATCACACTCATTTTGCTCTGTCGTATCAGTCCTGATTCCTTCACACCTGCCCCATCCGCTCACTCGCCATCATGACAGTTCAATACCACAACCGCACCTGCCTTTGTTGCGGAGAAAGGGAAGGTTTCAGGAGAGTTGCGCGATCTCCTGATGCATTGCCGGCCACGTAAGTCCTCACTCGGCTACTACTTGACAATACACTTTTCCTCTTAACTTCACCACGAACTTTCCGTAAAAAAGGTTTTACACATATACCCCTGTTGGTTTTCGCTTTTTTAAATAAAAAGCCTACAAATAATGTCATTCCAAGTTTACCAGGTGGTTCCGGACTCGCGGGGGGCGATTCGAAGGGAAGAACGGGAACCGACTTCCGCCTCGTCTTCGGCGAGTCGAGGGCTGCGATCGCTTCCCCCGGGGAAGGGACCAGCAAAGGCCCGGCGGAGAGGGGAACGTGGCGCAGTTGTTTGGGCGATGACTTCATATCGATGCTGGTGTAGTGCTGGAATGAGGGAAAATAATCATATGAGTCGAATATTTTGGATTGAGTTTGAGGGGTTACCTACGGCACCTGAGCGTGTCTTTTGTAGTGTTTTTTTTGTCTTTTTTTTTAATTTAAAATAGCCTACATAATAATTTAGGCGGTTATGCCCCTGATGGCAGTCGCCAATGAGTGGCCAAAATTTGGGAGGCCTATTCTCCCTCCCAAATCTCACTCTTATTTCCTATGAAACCTTATCATGACCCCCACCCTGCTAGTGGGGACTGTGTGGTAGGAAGAGAGCGAAAAAAACTACACGAAGATTGCTTCCAAACATTCTACGTTGCATTTTTACAAAACCATTACTTTAACTATTCTACATTCACACTCCGTGTGGGGGGTTTAAGAATACCCCCGCCAGGGTGCCAGCTGTGATTCGCACGTGACTAAATGTAGCCTCACCCATACGTGAAATGCGTCCTGTAAATGTAAATTCAATTCATTTGTTCTGTATTCATTTTGACATAACAAAATATGTATTGAGAATATTTATAAATTAAACATAGAATTCAGACGTTAGAACTGTAAAAGGTGACTAAGCCCTGATAGAGGGAGCTGTTTATGGAGGCTGCGCACCACAAATATTTGTCCGAGAGTGCAATATGAATAGTGGTAAGCAGCGTGGTTATTGTGGACCTTGGCCACGCATGCCGATTAGTCCGCGTCAATGTGTGAACCAACTGGATCGGTGAAATGTGTGGAGTATACAATGATAGAGAAATTATGGATTTTTTTGGCTAAAAAATGGCATTGTAAAGTTTGCTGGTTGTTGAAAGCAATTTAAAGACCGAAAGTGCATCAACGCTTAAGCTTTGCAGGATCCACACCCACCCAACGCGAAGCCATGGCACTTGATCGGTAAACCTGGCCGGTGGTAATCACTCAGGTTACGAGATATTCGAATCAGTCCGCATCACAACCAAAATTCCAGAGCGCATAAGAAACGAGAGGCAGGTTCATCCTCTCCTAGTTCATAGGGACGGCAACTTATGTCTAGCTTATGGGAGGCACTGTGCATCTGAATTTGGCCTAGAGCCCCTTACGGAGTCACCCTTGACAACTTCTAAGAGGCAACCCTAATCCGTGATTTTACCAGAGCCTGAGCCTGGATTCAGTCTTAAAAATACGATGAGAAGAAAGCAAGGACGTCATCGCCAACGACGACGGACAACTTCAGCAGAAGTAAACACAAGTTAAAGAGTGTGGGGGACAGTACGGATCCTTGGGATGGGGGGCACCGTTTGTGAAGTTTTTGATGTTTGATGTCTCGCCAGCAGATGTTACAGAGACGTTTTTACCCGCTAAATTGTCTGGCGAGCCATCTTTTTGTGTTGCTGTGCCTTTGGGTTGTCTATAGTTCGATAGTGAGGTTGCAGCGGGGATGGCATCGAAAGCTTTGCTGTTACCTGGAGTATTGTGTGTGGTTATGCTTGGTCGAGGTCATCAAGGATTCTTTGTGCGAGGTCGGTAAGAAGAAAGTGTGGTTATGCTTGGTCGATGTCATCAAGGATTCTTTGTGCGAGGTCGGTAAGAAGAAAGAGTGGTTGTTGAGTACAGTGGTTTGAAGACATGTTGTGGAGGTGCTGAGGAAATGTGTGGATTGATCCGGTTTAGGATAAGGCGCTCTATGACTTTGGAGTGGGTACAAAGGAGAGTGATGGGACAGTATGAAGAAGGTAGTTTAGATTTTTGTTATGTTTGGGGATTGTGATGATTATACTATGCTTCCAGATGTTGGGTATTGGGTTGTGTGATTGCCTGTTGTTTGCAATGTTAGTAAGTGTTTGCATGGCTTCAAAAGCTTTGCTGATGTATAGTGTTAAAGGAATGTTTTGTGCGGTTGTGCTTGGTCGATGCCATCGAAGATTCTTAGTGTGAGGGTCTGTAAGAAGAGTGGCTGTTAAGTGTTGTGCATGATCGATGCCATAAAAAAATTATTGGTTGGTCTGTAAGAAGAGTGTAGTGTTGAGGAGGGTGAAATGAAATTCCATTGGTCATGAGGTGTGTTCGCGATAACTTGCCATGGTGTATTACTTGGGCGTGGCGGCATGTGAGCACATTGGGAATATATTTTATTCTGCACTTTGTATAAAGTGGAGTCTATTTTGTTGCTTGGGTAGTCTGTCGATGGCTTTACTTGTCTATTGGTGGCATGACGGCCTGCGCGATCGTGGTGGGAGGAATTATATTAGATGGTGACGGGACGGTGTGATGCGGCCTGGCCTGGGCCTCTTGGCATGGTTTGTATGACTGAGAAAGTCAGAGGATAACTAGCGTGAGATTTTCAGATTATTTAGGTGAGCAGAGTGGGTGTCTTGCTGGGGTGCAGGTGAATAATAATAATGGAGGTTGTCAGAGAAAGAGAGAGAGACACATAGGACGGGAATGCTACGAATCAATTATAGCAGATTAGCTAATTTAGTTACAGCAGTCGGGTAAAATTCGAGTCAAAAATATGCTAATGAGATCGGCTTCTTTTGAAGGCACTTAACTTCCGTTCGAATAAGACCTCCCATATAGCGAGTGTAATTCTAACAATGGGAGGCTCCGCGAGATGTCGTGAACTGTCTAAAATTCACTTCCGGCGGCTCTGTATAAATAGTAAAGCATCGGCCTGGGCAAAATTAGTATTTTGCCGTGAGGGCACGACGCATAAGCTAAGGCCTGCAGACTCTTATTGCTGGCCGAGTGTAGGCGGGAATTAAGTTGTGATAAATGTTAAATATTGACTAAAATATTCATTGTCCTCCGAATAATTCCAGACTTAAATAAGACCCGGCCATAACTATTGAAATACGACCCAGTGCCGCGGTTGCTTGCATTGTCCTTACGAGTGTCTATTTTGTCTTTCCTTATAGCTTCTTTCTCTCGGCCTCACATACCCCAAGAGCCCGAAGACAAAAAAAAAAAAAGAAATAAAATTCTCGATGTAAGCTTCCTAGAGGGGAGAAACTTCTACACTGCCACATGCGAGCCCACCTTTCCCCCGGTAAAATACCCCATCGATCCCTACTTTCGAGGATGGCAGTGGTTACTGGAAGACAGGTTGTATCCTCCATCATAACTTCGAACAGGCCGAGTATTAATCAGCCCTAAGTGCAAACCCACCCGTGCTGTTGGAAAGTAATCGAGCTAGACGCTCATACCCCTGCTCCTCTCAAGCAAGAAAGCCTTTGGGTGGCAGATCTACCCAGAATTGGAGTCCCTTTTGTCAGTCGCATGCGGCCGCTTGTGTATACTCACGGCTCCCACCTGGAGCCAACATTCTAAACCGATTCTCGCCCAGTTATTCCTTTGCATTTATCTTTCATGTCCATTATTTTATTTTTGTTTGTACAGTAATAAAGATTATTTTGTTTCGCCCAGTTTGATATCCAGAACCTCCTAGATAGTTGATTTAATTCTGCCAAGTGTAGCCTTTGTCATATGGAAACTAGTCACTCTTACGAGATTTATTGCAACCCATAGTTAAATTGCACCATTCGGGGCAATGCCCAATTTCAGAGTTGCCCTGCCTGCTATCCGCTATCCTTTCCCGGACACGGAAAACAAACGGAGGTCAGGAGATCTAACCTGACCTACGACAAAGGTTATACAGTGCCCTTCAAGGCCTTGAAGCCTTCACAGGGCGCCAGTCTATCGAATAGGAAAAGGCCGGGCAGAAGAGATGGTCTTTCAAAACCCGCTTGAAAGCGCCAGGAGGCAGACCATTCCACAGTTTAGGGGCAACGAGAGAGAAGGCAAGATCACCTAGGAAGGATAGACGTGTGCGAGGAACCGAAACAGGAGGGCACTTGCCGAAAGAAGGGCTCTTGTGTTGCATAGACACAGTCAGTGTGGAGGACAGGTGAGGGGAAGTCACGGTGATTTTAAATGTGAGGACTTTAAAAATAATCCAAAATTATTGGGCAGCGGGTGCCGTTCACGAAACAAGGGTGTGGCACTGGAGAACAGTCCTCGACGGAGGAGAACTCGAGCCGCAAAGTTCTGGACTGGAACCGATTCGCGAACTAGGATTGGTAGAACTACAAGGATAGTTTACGACCAGTGTAGTTACACAAACCCAGCCACCTGACACTTCGACAACATTCTAGAGGATACATTAAAGATTACACAACCCAAACTTCTACCTGGATATTAGACAACTTACGAATAATTACCATTATCCTACAACACTAACATTAAGATGCTATGAAGCAACACTGGAAAGCCTTCCTAGACTCTCTAAGCAAATAAGTATGATAGGGAAAATGGTGAACAAAAAGACAAAATAATTGTGTTATAACCGCAAATAAATCTTGTGCAAACTCTCACTTTACACTAAACCCACTTTACTAGTCATATTTCCCTTCTGCGAGGTGGGCTGTCCCTACGGTCCCTGGGCGAGTTCACAGGTCCCTAGGAGAGGAGGTATTGTGTGAGGTTTGGTCAATTTATGAGTAGATGTTTGACGTTGTCTGGGTTTTGGTGTCATCCGGTGCATGTTGGTGTCGGGGTAAAGTTTATTCTATGTTTGTATTATTGGAGTAAAGTGAAGTGACCTGACCTGAGTTGAGATAGGATTACCTTGTGGCTAGTTTTCTTGAGCTGACTCGTTCTTAAAGTTTTTGTGTATCCATCATAAAAGAGAACCTCAAAGTAATCTGAAAAGGATGACGAGAAAATCAATCATGAAAATAAAAAAATAAAAATAGCCAGGGGGAAAGCAAATTAGAACAAAAAACGAGTGAATATAATGACAATTTCAATTCAATGGCGTTAGTAATATACGAGTTAAACTCAGTCTCCCGACACTAAAAGAAAATGACTCATTTAAGATGCTTTTTATTTCTCAGTGGGGGGTCTACAGCTTAACGTGCGATCCAGAGACTAACCACGCCTCATGACGCTTAACTTCGCTGAAATCGGAAACTGTCCATAATCGGCTATGTGGTAGCCCCTCCTCATATTATCTTGAAGTTTAAGTGTATTTTTGTTCAGATTTGGTTTTTATTTAAAGTGAAAACCAACGAGGAGCTATGGAATGGAGAATAAGGATGAAGAGGACGGATCCCAGTGAGATTCCGTAGTGAATGTGATGGTTTAATATCCGGATTTGGTGTGTTACTCGTGCGTGTTGGCCACTGACTTCTATTATGTTGCGCCATCTGCCCTTCCTCGAGGTGAGATCTCCTCGATCGGATAATGAAACCAACTAACATAAAGATCAGCAAGACAATCACTGATAACCCCGAGGAAGACAAGGGGCGGGTTTCGGGGGAGTGGGTATGTTTTCTTGACACCAACCAACGATCCGACAGGAACCTTCGGCAACCCAGGGGAAGGGGAACACATTCCGAGCCATGGCTATGTGGATACAGTTACTCGTCGAAAGGATTCCTTGGAAAAGAGAGGGAGAGTGTGTTATGTGAAGATAGGAGATGAAGGACAGCGTTGTTGTGATTGGCTGAGTGGGGAATGATTTGTGTAAGATCTATCTATGCCAAGCACAGCATGTCGGCCAATCGGTACCCAGAGCTCTTCGTGCGGTGACGCTTTGTGACCGTTCTCCTTTGGGTTAACCCGACACCTCGACGCTAAAATACCAACGCCGTATCCAGTAGGACAGCGAGAACTCCTTTCAGCCAGGGAGGAAGACTCATTTGGGGGGAATTTGGCTTCTGGTGTGGTGGTGAGTATGAGGTTGATAAGTAGCCTCCCGGTTGAGTCACACGAACGCGGGAGAATAATCTTGTGAAAAGAATACACGAGAGTTAAAGAAGAGAATATAGGAGGGTGAATGAAAAGTATACCAGGGGTAATGAAGAAAATATACAAGAGTGAATGAAGAGAAAATACGATTGAAAGAAGAGTACACGAGTGAATGGAGAGAATATATGAGGGTGAATGAAGAGAATATACAAGTGAATGAAGATAGTATACGAGGGTGAATGAAAAGAATATACGAGAGTAAATGAATAGGATATAAGAGTAAATGAAGAGAATATACGATTAAATGAAGAGAATATACGATTAAATGAAGAGAATATACGATTAAATGACGAGAATATACGAGTGAATGGAGAGAATATACGAAGGTGAATGAAAAGCATATATGAGTGGATGAAGAGAATATACGTGTAAATGAAGAGAATATATGAGCGAATGAAGAGAATATACGAGGGTGAATGAAGAGAATATATGAGAGTGCATAGCATTATATGGATTGAATGGTTGTAGGAAGTGATTGATTGTAGGGATTGAATGGATTGTAGGGATCATCCATGGATGATATTTATGCATGAAGGAGGGGGGGAAGAAGGAGTACTAGGGGGCTTTCTGCCCAAGGATGAAACCTGACTGAACGAGATGATACCGCATATGACACCACCGCATAACGTGAAAGGCCAATTTGGTGTGGAAAAAAATTATGACTCCTTACCGCTTGATACGACATACGTGGAAAGAGCGGGGGAGGGAGGAGGGGGGGTATTTCTTAGTGGTGGTGGTGGTGGTGTTGGGAAGCGATATCGTTGAAGTTTGATGAGTCTGTCTGGGTAAAAGGATTTACTTGTATATTGTCAAGAAGCAAAAAAAGGAAGAAGGAGGAAGTGGGCTCTGGCGTCAGGGAAAGCTCCTCTGGCGCTGGGGCATGCGACAACAGCAAAGATAGTCAATAGAATGGAAGCCAACCTCCTCTAAAAAATAAAATAGTCTGTTCACGAACCCGTCCCGAGTACAAGTCTTAATGATTATATGTAGTGAGTGTGGACTGTATCAGAGGCAATCAGCGTTGAGACTTCTAGTCGGATGTGTAGGTTATTTTTGTTGACTAATAGACGTTTTAAGAGTTTGGGGCAGAGGAAAGTAAGGAGATGAGGTAGTATGGCGTGGGGTCCGTGCGCTTTCTCGGGGTTTGGGATGGGTATACTCATGTTGTAGACATAGTTGCAGAAGTGTGAAATGGACTTCTGTTAGATAGAATGATGCAAGATTTCCTTGCGTGCAGTGATGTATCTGGTATACTCATGTTGTAGACATAGTTGCAGACGTGTGAAATGGACTTCTGTTAGATAGAATGATGCAAGATTTCCTTGCGTGCAGTGATGTATCTGGTATTTACGTGTATCAAGTTGATAGGTGTCAAGGCCAGAGGTAGACTTTTTCTGCTGTACAGCTTGGAATAAAATATCTGTCGTGAAGTGTTGGGGATGTCGTGGTCTGTTGAGAAAGAGAATATTTATGGGTCTGTTCATGAACTTCCAGGTGTTATGTTACTGAGTTTTGTGCAGTGTTGAGTGAAGGTGTTTATTTGAGTTTGCGAGGCTTCTTGTTTGTCTCGTTCAACACTTTTAGTTGGAAAGTCTCCTGATGATTGTCTCAGAATTTCAGGCGACCTGCTTTGAAGTTTATTGTGGAAAAGCTTGACAGTGTCACTTCTTTCGTTGCAGGTTGAGTCCTTGGATGGTATGTGTTGGCGTTTTGATATGGCCAGTGTTATCTTTAGGTTCGTGGTTGTTTTCCCATTGACTGCAGGTTTCGGCGAGTTTTAGGGAGAAGTTTGAGTTGTCGTATTTTGTTTTCCCTCGTGACGTTTGTTGCTTACGATTGTATGGTGAGGAAGTCGAGGCCCGAGGGGGTAGTGTTTATACAGATGAACTTAACTGGTTGGTGATGAGGTTATTGTATTTTCAAGCCGATGTTTGTAATGGATAGTTTGAAGATAGTGCGAGGTAAGGTACCCAGGTTGTTCAGGTGGCAAAATTCGGTGAACAGAGAGAGGGTGATGCTTGGTGAAGCTTCTTGGGTGTGGATGTTGAGGGGTTTGAGGGAGAAGGGGGGGGGGAGGCGTTAATATAAATAGGTGGTTGAAAAATCATTTCTGGCAGGATTGTAAAGATCTTTGCGTTGGGAGCCGGTACAGCGCTGGTTCAGGATCTGGTAGACAGGAGAGGTTAGTGAAGGTATATTACACTTTGGTGATAACTGTGGGGAGGCCCTGGAAATTCATTAATTTGTCTGCTGGGAGAGACGTGGAGGTGGGGATAGAAGATTTGGTGGAGGTAATATCATCTTGTACATGATTCGGGGTCCGTCTCCATCGTTCATGTGCCTGTTTTGCTTACTGGTTGGGCCGTGGGGTATTTTTGTGATGGTGTCACCCTAGATTCTTTTTGGAGGCGTCTTCCTATATATATTTGGAAATTGTATCCGTTTTAAGATGAATCAAAACCCAATCAATCGCTTGTCTTAGGTCTATTTGAATTAAAAAAACATTATCGTATGTAAAAATGTGCATTTACCTTCAGAAGACTGCTTGGTAATCTGTCCCAGATAGTACTTGGAGTCCGGTGCCCAAAAACCGAGGACCTTTTCTCCAACTTTGAAGTTCAGCGATTTTATTTTGTCTTTGCTGATAACAGAAGAAGCCAATCAGTGAATTCGACAAATGGGTATTCTTTCTCTTAACCATATAGCACCCATACTGGGCGTTGATATTCCTCAGTAGCATAGGGTTAAAGAACAAAGTAGGGTATGGGTAGGTAGGAGCCGACCAAACCTCCAAACTAATAGAGACCAATTGAACATATACCTAAGATTATTCTAGAAGAGCGTAGCCTCCATAACCAGAATCCCTACCCATATCATGGCTTCTAAGACATGAAGCAAACACTATGATAGGGGTATTGTTGCTTGCCTACTACAGCGTTAATGAGGATCACATAGAAAATGTGGAATATTTTTAGCAAATAAATTTGAGATTAAATCCTAATTTAAAATGTTTACAGAAAATTGCCCTTCTACAATGGAAGGAATTGGAGGAAAAGCTTAAAGACGATAATGGTCCAAACTGGAGGAAAACCTTAAAGACGATAATGGTCCAAACTGGAGGAAAAACAAAGACGATAATGGTCCAAACTGGTGGAAAACCTTAAAGACGATAATGGTCCAAATTGGAGGAAAACCTTAAAGACGATTATGGTCCAAACTGGAGGAAAACCTTAAAGACCATAATGGTCCAATCTCTTTGTTTGTTTGTTTTTACTTGTTGGAGATGTGCAGTTTAACGTGGAATCCGAGCCAAGGGTACCTGCAGCGTAATGTAGCCGCCGTGGAGACAACTCAAATCGGGAATCTATACGGCCATTTGCCACACTTGATGTGGCTTAATGTGGGTGAGGAATTTCTATTCGACTAGGCCGTAGCCTATGTGATCTCATACATGCACATGCATAAAATAGGTGGGAATGCTGAATCGGGAAACATATTTTTTATATAATAATACAATGAGTGGTTCCAATGACATTGGATTCGGGTGAGCGATCCTTGCCATATGAGACTTATTCTATCTCCACTTTTTTCTTGTGGTATTTAACGCCGGCCCATGCCAAAGGCAGTGTGGTTAAAATAAATAAATTACAATAAATAATCAGAACCAAGTATCTTAAGGAAAAAAAATTACAAAAACAAATAAGTTTTTATCGAAACTTGGCAATGATTCCCGGGTGAGCATCTCCCACGAGAAGAGAATAACCAGGCGCAATTTGCACTAAGAAATCATTATCATCAGACAATTGCTAGACAACGTTTAGAAAAAGGAATCAAATATGATTGAAACCAGTTTTGTAATCCAATCATATTTGGCTTTCGAATCTACATTTACCCCATTCACTCAAGTTAATCCACATGAAACGTTGTCTTCCATTTAAAATTTAAATGCGGGTCTTATCTTACCTAAGAGAAATGGGCCTGATGCGAGTGGAGTCCATTTTTAGCCACTCATCATACCTGACGGACCAACGCTCGTAATGGACAAGAATGTCCAATTCTCCCCAGTCAACCTCGACGACTCTGCATTGATACCTTTGAAAGAAAGAGAGAATTTATATGAGTTCTCATCTATTTTCGATGAGCAATTTACCGTCGCTTTGAACTTGATTTTTAGGCCTAATTTCACTTTCTATCTGAGAATAGAAAGGAACAATTCTTCATCTAACGAATGTCCAGAGGTGGGCGGTCCGATTATCTGATCAATCGGACTCGTATTTTCGAATCGGACTAACCTCCGCCAAACGAATCGGATAATCACAATCGGACTGCCAAAAATTAAAGCGATTTGCGATTAATCCAGGTCGACGTCCTCTTTGTTTTTTTCGCAATAGCAGTTTCTTAATAATTTTTTCTATATTTTTTTCAAGTAAATATATTTTCGTTTTATTCTATTCTATTCACATTTTCGTATTTTCTCTATAATATAATGCGTAAAATATCATGATTAATTATTAAATCATATATAATAAAAAGGTTATATTTTACAAGTATAAAGTAGGTATAATTAGTGTTTAGTTTTGGTTTTTCGTACGCGTCTTACCAGGTCTATTGCGACCTGGTGAGGGACAAGCTCATCAGGGACTTTCTCGCCCTCGTCCGGCCTGACGAACACCTGGACACTGCCGCCCCAGCCAGGCTCCCGCAGCACATACTACCTGTTTGCCATGGGGGATGGGCAGCAAGAGGAAAGCATCGAGGAGAAGGTCAGGAAAGAGGTCAACAACTGGTCGAGGAAGCCGCTGAGGGGGAACCCGGTGCTCTCGCCCAATCTCTTCCCGCTCGAGTTCCGCGATGCTTGGGTAACACTCGTCCTCAAGTATGACACGCCGCTCCCGAGCTCCGCCTCGGTCGAGCGCGTGTTCAGCTATGGGTCGGACATCCTCAGGCCTAAGAGGGTTGCCCTCGCTGTACCGAACTTCGAGGCCCTCGTCTTCATGAAGGGCAACCAACACCTCCTCAAGAAGGCCCACGAGGTGGAGTAGAGTGGAAACCATTAAATATTATGAGGTATATATGGAACAAAGTTGTTAGTTGACCCTATCTTTTTTTCTCAGAGAATATATTATATTAGTATTACTGTGTGTATTTTGTGTAATATGTACTGTATCGTTTAATTTTTTGTTATATTATATTTTAATTCAAATGAAATGTTTATTTTTTATCTTAAAAGCTTAGTTTCTCTTTGTATTAGTTAGAAATGGCTTATTTAGGGTAAAAGAAGCATTAAATTCCCTTTAGAAACATTGAAAATCGCTTTAAAAACATTGAATCGCTTTTAAAAATATCGAATCGGATAATCGCTAATCGGACTTAGATTTTTAGCACCCGAATCGGATAATCGAATCGGACTTGACGAGCTGGTGAATTGGTAATCGCTAATCGGACTTCAATTTTTTCGAATCGCGTCCACCTCTGCGATAAAAGTTAACCTAAGGACAATTTCCTAAGAATCACTGCTCTTATTCATCAGTTTTTACCTGTTTGCAACAGTGGGGTTTGTGCACATCAATTCCGCTAAAACCCGATAACTCAAGCAGCAATGCATCTCATTGACTGAACCAAACACACAGAATATATGGGTCAGTAATCTGTTGTGCAAAAGGCTAGAACATAAAAAAATAGATTGATTAAGTGTAACCATTTGAGAGAAAAGAATGACGGAGGGGTAAATTCGGCCCCGAGGCGGTCTCAGGAGGGGGTGCCCACACCAAGGCCAAAGTCGGAAGTGCGATGAGCGGAGCCTCGATTACGTCTGGGCCCCTAGCGCATTGAGACTATCTGGCATTTTCGACTCAGCGGGCTTCAAACGCTTTGTGGTTATTCGCTTCACTGATGGCAGCATGTTAGCCAAGGGCAATATGATCCATCAGAGAAGAGCATTAGCTTGCTTGATTGGTAGAGAGCCAGTGATTCGTTTCTCGGCTAAAGCCAGGGCTCTGTACCCCTCGCTCAGCGTGATTGCTTCCCGTAAAGCGAAACGGTGGAACGCCTGAACCGAGTCGGTAACCTCGCTGGAAGCAATACCCCTGAAGGTGGTCGTGAAGCTGTCTTCGAGGATTCCTAAAGCTGCCCTTCGAAAAGAGGACAGCACCAAAGTAGCTTCGGCTCCTACCCTCCCACCTGAGGTGGGACTGGGTGACTCGGAGAGAGTAGATCCTCGCAAGGTTTTGAAGAGGGAGAAAAAGAATCGCTTAGCTAACAAATAAGTTATCGAAGGCGACAGCGCCTTCAGCACATTTTTCGACCAACATTGCCCGGAGTTCTGCCTCGGGAAAGCATACAGCAATGTCAGTGAGGGTCTTCTCTTCGAAGAGGGCCCCCACATCTCCTCCGAGCTAGGCTTAGAGAGCATATTCCTTTAATGGAATTAGAGCGGACTCGGGGCCAACTAGGAGCAGATGCGGAGGCTCGTTTCCTCCTGTTTCCCGTTAGCTATCTTATTGTAGGAGAACATGCTGGGGGCGTGCGCCCTGCCCCACCACCCGGGGTATAAGGGTTGTGTGACCCCACTATAACGGGATGGGTGGGCAAGAGGATGCACCATTTATACCAAGTATGATATCTGCTTTCTTGTCTTTCCATTAAATACATCCTTTCAAGTAGTAGCAGTACAGCTACACCTGGATAGGAGGTATACTGTTATTTCTGCGTACAATCCACCGTCAGTCGACTTCGACGCGGGGGACTTCTGCCGCATCGTTGCATGATTGTGGAGGCCTTTTCTAATACTGGGAGATTTGAACGGTAGACACTCCCGTTGGGGAAACTACTCGATCAATTCCAGGGATCAGGATGAGTTTACGCATCAGTACCGCAGAATCGCTTCAATTTCCTGTCTTGCTCTATCCTGTGGCATTTAGATTCACAGCCTGATTTTGGGTGGGAGGTAGTCGATGAGCTCCATGGTAGTGATCACTTTCCCATTCAAATATCATTTTCTGGACTGCTACCGCCTGAGAGAACCCCCGGTAGTGCTTTGCATATTTCGGCTTGCACAAGTTTCAATCCATATCGGATGCTCTGTTCCGACAGGAAAATGCCGTCTGCGAAACCTTTCTTCGTAGACAGCAATTCACCACGTTGTTTTTCTATCTGGGAAAAGACCTAAGATACTGCAATGCGATACGGTATCATGAAGACTCTCCACACGATGGGATGTCGATTCCGTATACGGGTAGGGGGAGCCCTCTCTAGCCCAATGGAGCAGGAAGAGGGTGTCCCGCAGGGAAGTGTCCTCAGTGTCACATTATTTGCCCTGAGCATCAACGGTATCACTTCGGTGCTACCGGAAGATATTCTCGCTGCGTTCAACGTAAACGACCTTTCGATCTCTTTTGGTGCAGCTCAGAAGCCAACTCTGGAGCGTCAACTCTTACCAGGCATTGAACCGCGTCTCTCAATATGGCGAAGCGCCCATGTTTCGGTTTTCCTCGGCCAATACTAAGGTGATGCACTTTTAGCCGCCATCAATGGTTCCATCCTAACCCGAACTTGTTCCTAAACGGGGTTCGCCTGGAAGTGATGGATTAGCACTGTTTCCTTCTTGTTTTCGACCGACGGCCCACAAGGGAGGCTCATATTCACTGTCTTAGGCTTTCTTGTACCCACGCCATGGTCATTCTTCGTTCGGAGACGTTCAGGACCTTGGGTGCTGATAGGGCTATCCCCTTGCTTTTGTATCGATCCTTTGTTCGTTCGAAGCTTGACTACGGATGTGAGTTTATGCACCAACAGCCGAGCGTGTATTGAAGAAGGTGGACTTGCTCCACCAAACCGGTCTCCGCATGACAAGTGCGGTCCGCAAGTCCCTCATTGAGAACCTACTTGTTGATGGTGGGGAGATGCCACACCGCTCTGCGCCTTGCACAGTGCATTATTCGCCTGTACGCGCGAGCCCGGCGCCTCCCTCCTTCCCCAACGGCTCTCACTGCATCCACAGACGATCTCGACAGTGCCTATGACACCGAGACACACCAGTCATATCCTAAGCCCTTTGGGTTTAGGGCTAAGAAACTCCTTCGAGAGCACGGAGTAGCCCTCGGGCCGGTGGCACGTCTGGTTATGACCAGGACGCCACCTTGGAGGGTAGCACCTTTAACCATTTGTCACCACGCCTCTGCTCCCAAAGCTTCCACAGCAACGGGAGTATTGCGTTCGGCCTTTTTGGAAGACACTTCTTGTCACGCAGGATCCGTACCAATGTATACGGATGGCTCCTAGTCCAAGCAAGGGGTCGGTTTTCACGCCGTATCCCCTCTGTTTCAAGTCAGCGGGGGCATACAGGCGTTGTGTCTGTCTTCACAGCCGAGCTGGTTACAATACCGTTCTGTACGGGAGATAACGCGTTGTGCCAGGTTCTAAGACCAGATTATGATCTTTAGCGACTCACAGAACGTCCTGAGTGCTCTGGGAGCATTGGAATATCCACACCCCTTCTGTTTCGCGGTATTCGTGACGCCACGGTTGCTGCGAGCCGAGCAGATGTCGAGATTATCTTCTGCTGGGTTCCTGGACATGTGGGACTTGCTGGGAATGAGCGCGCCGAATAGGGGTACCAGAGCCCACGAGGATTGATGGACCAAACTAGCGTTTCGCTCTTCCTCATACCGATTACATGTCAGGAATCAGGGCAGCCCGGAAAAGAAGATGGGAGACGGCCGACGGGAACTTAAGTTGCGTGCCATTGTGCCGCGATTGTTCCTATGGACCCACACCACAATGCCGCGACGGCTTCAGGTTGCTTTCTGTGGTCTTCGAATTGGACACACTCGCGGTCTGTACCGCCATTTGATGGAGCGCTCGCCTGCGCCTTACGACTGTTCGTCACATTCTTGTTGAATTCCAAGTCTAGGTGACCTTTGCGCACGTTACCTGTCCTGGTATCGGGACAAAGGGGGTTCACTACCGTTTGTCTCTTGTACTCGGAACGGGTTCATGTACACAGACTTGTGGACTATCTGACTTTTTTATTTGACTCTTTTTTGTTGTAGGTCTCATATTCCTGCGCCGGGGGGAGGCGGACCTCCTCCCAAAGCCGGATCGTGCTTCATTCTTGTTTTTTGTCTTTGTTTCTTTCTTTGTTTAGTTTGTTTTTTGTTAACTTTCTAGTAGCCTAGCACTAGGCTGAAGTTTTAAATTACGGCTACTCATGACCTTGAAGGCACTCATCAAATGGGGGCGTTAAAAAAAGTAAACATGGGGGACACATCGTGGGTGGGCACGATCCATATCTATCACTAACCAACACAAGATACAGTCTAAAACAATTTTCTAGTGCGTCTGGGACAAATTTGTTTCGGGTCTATATTTGATATGTGGTTATTAAGACCGGAGGAAGATGATCTAAAGGAAGTTTGGAGATAGTGTTTTACATTCACTTGAAGATGCGTCTATAGTTTGTCGTATGTGGACTAAAAGTGACGACATGATTTGAGCTTTTTGTTTTATGTAAAGGATGAACATTCGCCAGCAGTCTCTGATTTACCTGGTGTAGGTGCATTAGGTCGACGAAAAATTAGACTCTCGAAGCCACTGGTGGGGCAATGGTAAAGTGAATAGTGCAATCTCATGTTTCAAAGTTGTTTTGTGAATAGATTTAGAGAACTGAGGGTGATGTCCGAGAAGTCTTGTAAGTAGGCGAGGAAGGGTTTACCGGTTGGGGGAAATTAGTAGTCATTGAAGTCTCCTGCAAAGAGGGTGTTATTTTGTTGCGTTGGGTGACGGTCATCTTTAATTCCTAATATGCTTAGCAGGATGCAGGAGGTGGCATAAAGATGTTGATGAAAGAGTAGTCATTTTGCTGATGCGTATGCGCTGGGTTTGGATTACCACTGGGTACAATTGGAAACAGCGATTCGCCCCCTACCCCCACTTTTGAGGTAGAAACGACGAGCGAAAAAATTATGGATGGGTTTGGCCTGAGAGGGCATAAAGGGGTGAGAGAGGGTAAGTAATCTTTAGTGGCATTGATGCGCACCATCTACATATTGCACGAAAGCGGTTGATGCTTGGAATGAAGCTTTAATCGTTTCAAAATTTTGAAAGAGCAAGAAAAACATAAATCTTAAGAAAATAGTGACGTAATAAAAAATCAGGTTCAATCCATGTGATGGAAGAGCTCGACAAAGGGCCAACACTTACCAATTATTATCCCTCGAATCGAGTACTTCAAGTTTGGCTCCAAGGACGAAAGTGATGCCGGGCTTGTAGACATGCAATTGCTTCGCCATTGCATCCGCCTGTGCGATGTCCACTTCATTGATCTGTTCTCCCTTCGTATTCTCCTGCGGACGATACTTTACTAGTAATCGCCAGGCAAATTAGTAGTTTTAAATGACTATCCTCATTATAGAAAGTTGTTCCTCATTGAACATACTCCTTACCTCAGTATTTAAAGCTGGCAAGGTATGTTACCTACATTCTTGCTACCCTTAATCTCTTCACTATCCTGTTCTTTGTATTTAACTTTTTTTCATCAATTTCCCCTTATCCTCATTCTCTACTTATTGAGAATGCCATGATTGACTACATGTTTCCTCAATTAAGAAAAACATGGGGGGAGAGGGTATTTCCTTACATGGTTTTGTTGTTGCTTAGCATTAGACTGTCTGACCGAAAAGCCCAGAGCTCTGAGGAAGGCCACGGAGGCAAAGATCTGCAACCATGATGATGGTCCAGATGCCCACCGAAATGGATGACGCAGGGGGGCCAAACCTTCACCCCACCAAGGGGGCACGAGAACCGGGAGTGGCCTCGGTCACCTGTGATCTCATAGTTTGGATGTCAGGTTAAACTGTAGGTCCACAAATGAGAAATAAAGGTATCAAACGAGTGCAGATCGGTGGTAAAAATCCTTTCTATGAATTTGCCTCCCCCTTTACAATTAAGAGCAATAAAAGGGAGAAATGGGCTTGAGACAACATAAAATCACAGCCAAATCGGTATTCAAGGGTCAAGAATCAGGTCAACTTGGTCACGTGGCACTGGTATAAAAAGAACTCCTTTTGGGAAGGGGTGCATTTTAGATTTCTCCAGATTCCTACAATGGCCTGAGCCCTTCTCTAAGATACAGCTTGGCTCGTCAGCCCGCCTCCGGGGAGCTCCTTTTCAACACGAACCTTAACGGTCCTTCTACAGGACACCACCTACCAATAAAAAACTTATCTCCTGTTTTTAAGTAAATCAAAATACGCACCTGAGGTTTTATGGGAGAAAACCCGATGAAATCTGTTTCTTCGTCATCGTCATTTTTCGAAGTTAGGAAAGGAGCTGCGGAGAAGAGAGTCATCAAATAGCGTATTCGCGCCACCCGGGAACGAGCTCCCCGAAAAAGATCATCACTAAAGATGTCCGCGAGAGGGCGCCGGGTGTAGCATGGCGAAAACTGGAACTATTCTGCGCCATCGTGAACAAGACCCTAAGCTTTGTGGTGAAATGCTACGCGACCGGATAAAGAAATTCCCATAAAGATCAGAATGACAATGGAGTAAGCACGAGGGCACTAGGGGTCGGACCTTGTTGTTTGTTTGTTTGTGTGTGCGTGTGTGTGTAGTGAGAAGTAACAATAAACAGCGATCGTGAAACCCTTGTCGGGGAACCTCTTCTGCGTCAGCAGGGGTATGTGGATATCAGAGCCCCATCGGCAGGGATCCGGACGGAGGAAAAAGTGCACATGTTGTGCTGTGAAAAAAGCAGGTAAATGATAGCGGTGTTGCGGTTGGTTATGTACGTGATGACGTGTGCAGGAGCTAGCTACCCCCGCGGGGATAAGCACAGTCAGATCGACGCGACACTGAAGTTGTGTAAGCTCTCACATTTCACTTCTCACAACTCCAGCATTTTCTTTCCAAAACTCTTCTTACAAACTTTCCAGCGGATATGGACTCAATGGGTTTTATGCTTCCGTGTGTGGGTTTAGAGAAAACCCGTCTTCGGGGCATGTCGTGAGGGGGCAATTAAACCCGGTTAGGGGCTGCTGGTATGAAAAAGCACGTCTCTGAATTCCCCCTTTTCCGAGACTTCATTATGAAATGACGGTAATGGGTGTTTGAGACGCGGACCCCGTCCAGTCAGGCCGATGAATCCGCATCAAGTGAATAGAGTGGATGTGAAGGAAAGAGGAGTGAGGAATTCAGTGTTTCAAAGAGGTTGCAGATGCTTGTATGTCGAAAATGAAGAGAAATGGAAGAGCAATACTTTATCAGGGAATTAAGGCAGCAGACGAATCATCGATGATCGTGCTATTCGCTCTTGGGTCTCTAAATGATGTATTAGTCTGTTGTTTAAGACACTTTCGAATACCTTTGCAATCACTTCTTGCAGCGAAACTGGACGAATGTCTTTGGAGCAATTAGGTTTATAAAATTGGGTAGGAAAATCATTTTACTATTCTTCAATCGGCGGAGATATATCCCTAGTTCAGTATGGTGTCGTGATTGCGACGACTTATGCCCAAGTGGGCAGTCGCCAAATAGGCTTCTAAAATAAAAAAAATCCCCAGTTCAGTAAGGCTTTGAACAAATGGACAATAAACTGAAGTAAGTTGTCCGTAGCTCTAGCCAAATTCTCCTTGGTTATTTCTGATTGCATCCTTTTTTCGAGATGCTGCTCAGGGACTCTTTGTAATGAGTTGTGGTTCAGAGTAATTTCGTGTAGCTATAAAATTTAAGGACTGGAGGTAACTGGAAGTGATGTATAAAGTAGACTAATAAAAGTACATTGATGAATTGTATGTATGAAGGAACTAGAGCAACAAAATATAAGCTGACGAAAGACCTGGCAATGGAGAGTAGGAGGTACATGAGAAAACTATCAAAACCCGAAACGGACTCAGAAACAAAGCATTTAAAACGTAGTTGTAGTGATGATGATATTGCTGTGAACCAATTATTCATTTTGCCTGTTAATTGTTACCCCATGTGTTCTCTTCAGTCGAAGCTGGCAGTGCTCAGGAAAGATGACAAATAATCTTTTCCAGTGGTCTCCTAGAGATGTTATATTCAGAGGTTCTCAATTGGTGATGGAGAGGCAAGATTGGGCGAGATGGGCGAGACTTCAGGTTACATCGGGGGTAGGGTTTACTTTATTTTTTCTATTCATATAGGGAAAGGAAAGTTCCTGATCACAAGTGGGCCAGTGAAAGTCAGGCTTATATTAGTCAATGTAGGGAAGGGCTTTGGAGGGCATTTTGCGACTGGTTTTGAAGTTATATGCGGGTGAAGTGTGTGTTTGATTGTGTTCTGGTTGAGTAGGGTTGAGGGAAGGATGGCTAACAATTGAGTGTAGTGAGTGGAGGGGGGGAGGATTCTGGGAGGATGTGAGGGGCATATCAACTTGCCTCCAAGGAGGCAAATGCCACTCCAACGCTGAAATCAGTTTTTGAATCATCCGTGAACAGATGTTGTTGATGTTTATAGCTTCCTGGGAGAAGAGTGAGTCGAAATATGGTCGAAAGGGTCCGCCTGTCACTACCAAGAGGGGTGTGACAACATTTTTTTTAAAAATCCATCGCACGTAAATACCTTCGTTTCTGGTCCTGAAGGTGGGGGCACCAAGAGCCAGGAACCAATATGAGGCCCAAAAAACAGACCTCCGATGCAATCTATCGACAAGTTATGTAAGAATATAAAAGAGGTGGGGTCCTGAACACCCTGAGGTCGTCAAAAATGCGTAACATCGGTCTTAGTGAGGACAAATCTAAATCTCTTTTGCAGCGCCCGTGTGTGTATGGTCAAACGCCATTTGGAGACGGCGAGCAGCGTAAGGAGAGTAGGGCGACGAACGATAGTAAAGGAAGTGAAACTTAAGACCAATTTTGTGTGGCCCCTTCCTCTTGGACGTGAAGTCCAGAAATGGAAGAGCCAACTAATGCAAAATTGACGGCCAGATAAGAAACTTTGGATAAAATGAGGTAAAAAAAAATTGCAAGCCCCAATCATATAACTGAAGTAGAATGCCATGCCGTATGTAGTTTCGTAGGCCTTCTCAAAGTCGAAAAATACGGTCATGTTGTCTGTGAGCAAAGGCTTCACGTATAGTACCACCCAGCCTAAACAAAAAAATCAATAGAACTGTTTCCAGCGAAAACTCGACTGTAAAGGCGTAAATAGGTTTTGAGAGTCCAAATAACACAATAACCAGGCGTTAACCCTCTTCTCAATAAGTTTGCTGACGCAACTCGAGAGGGTAATGGGCCGGTAGATTGCCGGGGATAAAAAAAACTGGTATCGTTCTACCTTTCCCTAAGGGAAAGGTAGAACGATACCAGTTTTTCAGTCCAAAGGGTAAGTAAAACTCCTGGACCTAAATTCATTTTAAGGCATCTAACAATAAAAAAAACTGGCTGAATATGTGGGAGAAAATCATGAGAGACATCAGCATGCACAGGGAACTATGAAGTGCATCTAAAGGCGACTGAAGGTAGCTCAAGAGGCGATTATAAAGGCGGTCCAAAAAGTCTGAGAAATTCAGAGGAATCTTTTCATAAAGCTTAATGCAGTGGAACTCACTCGGAAACTGATCGGCTCCACTTACGGCCGCAAGACCACCTACGACGGGTACAGGATAGCAAACAATGGGACCACCAACCCCCAGACCAGAAGTAGTACGACCAGCGTACTTAATCCTGATCTTATTGATTCTTTTACAGTCTGCGTGGGTGAAGAGCGAGTAATGGAGGAAAAGTATGTCTTTCAATACGCAGCGAATTGCACGGGCACAGTTCCTGTTGACACACTCTAGTCCACCTGGGCACTGAGCCCAATCCTGGATCCGCGCCCACCGGAGGTGAAATAACAAACCGCAGACTCAGGGTCTAAAAAATCGCTAATGGAAGCATTCGTGAAAGTTGCCTAATCGGCTCTCGCAATGTTCCACCTCGGATGGTTGGGGGAGGTTGAGGCACCACAGCATAATTGGGAAGTGGTCACTACCAGGTAAATCATCCAGTAGTTTCCATTCAAAGTCGGAAAGACAATCAGGGACATGGTACCATATGACATGTCCCCTGTTAAAATCGATTCAATAAAACGACCCTGGGGTTATATAGCTGATGGCTGCAAAATGGGTTGCCTGGATTAAAATGGCCTAAAGTAAGAAAAGCGGCGGGAGCTGAGATAAGGTTTAAATAATCGGTGTGTAAGAACTTGGCAAAGGGGAAGCTAGAAAAAAATGCAACGCCACCGCCTTGTTGGTGTGCAGCGGTAAGGGCGTTGAAAATTGCGCTTGCTCACCAGGAGGGAATCACCACCATGAGCCACCTCGCCAAGGAGGGTGGTGGCAGGTGAGTTAAAACCTTTTAAAACTCCAAAGCATGGGAAACAGACGGTTTCCCAATTTATTCTTATATATATACATATCACAGATGGGTTAAGATTTGAAGGGATTGAGAATTCTTCCCATTTGGTAAGAATCTTCTAACAATTCCACTGAATGATGTTCATTGTTCACTATTCTGAGAATCGACGTGAGATGACAGTGGAAAGCTGACGGGAAGTAGAGGAATCACTAAAGCATTGCGAGTGATGAAGGGGAAGGGGAAACACTTAAAAAAACTGAGAGGCCGTGTGTGCACGCCGGCCAAACCTAATGGTAGTTACCCTTGCCTGAACGGGGCGTTTTTTCACCAACCTCATTAGAAGAACGGGGGTGACTAGGCTAAAGGTGGCGATTGTCGATGTCACTCGGAGCATATCCCCTGGAAAAGGGAGAGCCAAGACTTTGTATGGTTAATGGACGAAGATTGCGAAGAATTGAGATCTATCGTTTGCCGGCAAATGCCAAGTGCAGCAGGAGAGACAAGGTTATCAGTTCCACGGTAAGGCATTGTGAGATGCCATTCAGGCATCGCCACTTTGACCCAACGCGCTCCCGAGAAAATGCGGGGGAAACCTAAAAGGGGCCGCAACGCTCAGTTGACGAGAGGAACCCTTTTCCTTAACGGATCGCGGCAACTTATGCCCAAGTGGGTAGTCGCCAGATAGGCTCCTAAAAAAAAAATCCCTTAACAGAAAAGGGATTTTTGTGGGGTGATAAAAAAAGAACCGCAGAGGATTTTCGTAGCGGGCGGAAAAGACAAGCAAACTTTTACGTTTAGAAGACCTCTGTGGCACAGGAGGGCATCAGTAAAAGTTTCTGACCCGGAGGCCTCCGAGGGTAATTTCAAAGCGCATGACTACCGAAAAAACATAACACAGCCTATCATTTAGCTAATTTAACATACACACACAACATATCTACCACAGATTTCATCAGTAGGGAGAAGGCTGACTAAAAGCAGGCAGAACGTTAGACGCCAAAGCCACAGGATCAATAGTCCCGGATACAGTGGACTGTCGGGAGTAGTCCACCTCGGATGACATCAGAGAAGACAACGTTTCACACAAATGTCTCACGGAATCTACTTCGAGGTTCCTCCTCAAAAAAAAATCAAACAATCCAGTTGGGAGTGCACGAAGCCGATCTTGAGTAAAAGGGACAAGCGGCAAGGACACAGCTCGTCCCGGTACGGGGGACACTACATGGGGAGGGGGGTAGGCTCATCTTTTAGCGGACCCCAGTGATACCACACCAGGTATACCTGATAACCAGACGGCAGCACCGGAGCAATGGCGCGCCAGGACCACCTTAAGCCCACGGGAAAAGATTCCCCGGATGGAGCAGGCAAAGTCAGCCTCGCCAAAGCGTGCCATCTCAAGGTCGCCCCTCAGGAGAGAAGCTAAATTGTCAGGCCCCGGGGAGTTACAGGGTTTCTACGCACGGGTAACACGAGGGAATGCGTATGCCCCCGATGATGTAATGAAAAAGAGGGGGGGAGACAGAGGACATGAGACAAAGTAATGAATAGACAATTATAAATAAATAGAGGAAGGTGCAGGTAAAAGTCCAGTTTGAGCCCAATACCAGAGGGGCGGGTCAATCCTCCTCTCTGACGAAAAGGTTGGAGCACGTCAGGAGGGAGGGAGCCTCAAAGGTTTCAGAGGGTGAGGAAGGTGTTACAGGCGGGCTTAAGGCGATGGGTATCACGAGATAAAAAGAGCAATCAAAGCCCGCTCAATGTGTAGTATACAGGATGGCTCAATTGGTGTTACGGGAGGGATCCTAGTCAAGATTAAGTGTACCAGAGCTACGCTCAATCATTGCGGGAAAGGCTGAAAGGGTGTTACGGAGGAGGTTTCAATGAATATTACACGAGGACTCCGATGAGAAACATAATCGAACTTCGCGGTTAGGAAGACTCAGTGTTATGGGAGGGCTGAATGGGTGTTATAGTCGAAACGAAATATGCCAGACGTGTGGTTCGTCCCTGTCAGGGCGATCAATGGGGGAAAAGGGACCTCTAATGACTTGGCACGCGTGGTGAGTGGAATTGGAAATGAGTATCTGCTGAAGGAGATATGAATGGACAAAATGAGAGAGGGATAGCTTTTGATGCATCTGGAGAGCGGTGGGGTTTTGTGCTGAGGGCAAACGTTCTTTCAGCACAAGGATATGAATGAATACACTTAGAAATGAGTGTGAGAAAGAAAGGAATGGCTGCTGAGGAATTGGATTGGTGTATATGGAGGGGGATGTGAAGGAGCATGTTTGGGTCCTTTTGCACAGGGATGATCAACCCACCTTTATGCGGTCTCCTAACCCTTCGCGCTCTCGTATCCTCTTCAAGTTTCTTCATCCATTCTTCATTTATATCCATACCTCTTCAGAGCACTTTCATTCACCCCATATGCATCACTTACCCAGTTGTTCCCTCCAATACATTCATCTCTCCCACACCAAACATCCCGCTCAATTTGTCCATTTGCACTGCTTTCACTAGAGATCTTTCCTGCTTCCTACAAGTCTCACTCCCATACGGCAACGCTTGCATACTCAAAAGCGTTAACATCCACTATCGTCCTGATCGCCTCTGACCCTTTTCGACTGGGCACGAGATTGCCGACTGGATAATGAAATCCACATAAAGACCAGAATGCTAATCACTGGTAAGTACCAGAGACCAGTCCTCATAGGAGCGGGAATGAGTACCGTTTTTCGATACCAACCAGCGAAAAAACCCTTCGTAACGCGGTGGAGGAGAACAACCCGTTCCAAGTCACCGATATAGAATCCCTTCAGCAGGTTCCGAGACGGAAGTGATGCCGTGTGAAAAAGACAGAAGGAAGAGACAGCGGTGTTGCCTACGTGCGTTATGAATGTATGGAGCTACTTACCCCCCACGGGCAAGCCCTCTCACACACACACTTCCTTCCCTTTCGCAAGTTTTGATTGCTCTGACTGGCATCGAATCTAGTACAAGGCGTTGGTGCTGTCCTCTAGGATGACGAGAGCTTAAAACACTGATTGGGAATCGGCTTCAAGATCCCATTCCACAGCAAGGTAATAATGTTTCGTCTAAATCCGTCACACTTTGATCTGAGAAACCCCAAAATGGCCTTTGCTCTTCGTTTATATCCAGACATTTCATTATGCGTTATTCCATAAAAACTCGCATAAAGGGCGGCCTCAGGAGAAAGTTGTTCAAATATGGCGACAAAGCGATGAGAGGAATTCCACAGGAAAAGGCTTCCGTTGCTAAGAACTCGTAAGCTCTGTTCTGATGGAATCACTCTTGAACTAAGCCTGACATGAACGATCATATATTCTATAAATACGGTCTTTTCGTAATCCTTCAAGAACGACCTTCAACAATAGCAAATGCAACAGTACTCTTCAATGTGCTCGACTCTCACTTGTAGTTATTTTGAGAATGGTAAAAACTTTATACATGCATTAATCTAGAATCATCCAATCACATATATACGGCGTTGGTCTTAGCGTTGAGGTGCCTTGCTTAATCGCAGCGAGAGCGCACGTGTCTGCCACCGATTGGTGGGCAGGATGCTTACGCCTTCGGGGTAGGTAGATCACACCGCTGTCTTTCCTCTTCCATTTTTATAGCACAACACTCCTGTTTAAGGAAATCTGCCGATAGGTATTATATCTAGGTACTCCTAATGCAGCACGGGTTCACTAAGATGTCTGTCAATATCCGACAAGAGGTTCGTCCTTAGCCAAGACGGATGGAGTTACCTACCGCTTTAAAAGGATTAAGTGTTCAGCCAAGATCAGTTACTGGTGAGGTATTCATACTAAGATTCCCACCATGCCCCATTTGGAAAGAAAGTGAAACCTTGTTTTCTCAGCAGTCAAAAATAGCGTTGAGAAAATATTACATTTTTGAGAGAAAAGATGCTGCTATGATTGAGCTTACGAGGTTTCACGTATCTTTTGGTCTCCAATTCCAGATGGCTGTGGGAATAATAAAACACACAAATTAAAGCTTTGTGGTTGTATTTCTTTAAACAACTTATTCGGTGAATCATCTTTACACAATTCAGGGATTTTTTTTTTTAGCATTTTTAGAGCCTGCTACCGTTGAACCATTTATGACTATAAACACAAACCATGACCCTGAAAGGGAGTGAAACCTTGTTAACTCAGCTCATTAATAAAGTTTAACATAGGAAAGAAGATTTACAACAGAAAGGAAGAAATATTTTCTACAATTCAACTATATTCAGCTCTTCTTTAAATTAGGGCACCTGTACAATTTGAACTATTCAACAGCTACGTATAACTTATATTCATTGTTTTTAATTAAAATTTATATAATTTCTGTAACCCAGTAGTACTAAAACAGCATAACATCAAAGTCCATTAAATCATTCAAACTCAAACTTAGGTCTGGAATGTCCACACCACCTCCGATCGTACTGCATGTTGTAAACGGCTTCCTGGGTCGACCTCGAAACCTTTTGGCGGTCGGGGGGGCACAGGGGTCCTCGGTGTGCTGGTGGGTGACGGCCGACGTGGAGGGGGACGCACCCAGGGGAACTGCGGACAACGAGGGTTCGCAATCCGACGCCCGAGTTACGGACGCTCTCGAGCCGACGGGGGCGAGAGCGAATTTGTCCTCCAGGTCCATGCTGCCCACGCTGTCGAGGTCTCCCAGAGCTTCCTCCAGAGCCACGTCCAGATCGAGAATCGGCTCCACCAACTCCTCCTCCTCGCTGCTATACCCGGTTTGACCGCTACTCGAGAGGCTGCTGAAGATGAAGCGACAAGTTAGGGGAGAAAATAGAGCGCTCAAGGGACTGTCGCTGCCGACTTCCCATACCTTTGCCATCTATACCTTTCCTTTTAACACCCCCATCGCTATAAAGGGCCGATTTGGCTTGGGCAAAATTATGGATAGCCTTGTGTTGAATAGGGAATAAAAGGGATAGGAAGGGCAGGTAGTTTTGAGCCGAGTTGAAGCGCGCCAACCTCACTTTGTGGCGAACGAGTCGATGTTGAAACCTTAAAAGTCCTTTTAAAATCTCGGCTGAGGTGGCCGAAAATACCTAGGATAATAAAAAATAGATTGCTCAACAAAAAGCAAGATGAACGCCTAAAAGAAGCAAACCCTTACGAGCAAACGAACTTCCAGAAGATTTTTAAAATCCTGCTTGAATATTTAGGGTCTACACCAGAAAGGGGATGTGTAAATGTAGGAAGAGGAGCAAAAGCAAACCGCAGATGCAACTAATTGGGTCCTTACTTAAGAATTGAGAGAACACATTAATATACTGAATGAACTTAATCTCAATCCAAAACGACGGGAAGAGGGGGAGGGGGCGTCATTAGTGGAGAAACTGGTGGGGTTTTTTTATTAAGCGCACATCTGGCTACTGCCACTAAGGCCAAATAGCCGAAATTATTTAGGCTAGATAAAAGAAAAGAATAAACAAAAAAGAAAAACAAAGACAGCCCAGCCCCACAATGCAACAAAAATAGAAAATGAACAACAAAGACTAAAATAAATGCATGATCAGGTACCGGAGGAAGAACTGAGCCCTCCTAAGTCCGATACAGTGGAAGAGGCCATGGGTGTGCAAGATTCTGAAAGCCTCGAGGGGAATCAGGGAGCTCTGTAAATCACTGTATAACACAATTTTGGCTTCGAAACGGACACATCGCGTACACTGTACCGAGCGGTGTATTGCAACCAGCTTGGCTATCTTTATTATTATTATTTGCAGCAAAGTATACGCCACTAAAATCTAAAAGGACTATTGAACAGCGAGGCATAACATGGTAAGAGGCCTTAAAATACAAAAAGTTTCAAGGTTAAAATAAAAGCGCTAGACAGATTAAAAGGAGGGCCTCGGGGGTATAAACAAATGACATGCCCCGGCATATCCATAACTAAAATCGAAAACGAAGAGGGTGGACTTTTTGCCCCTCACGAAGGGAAAAAAAGACACGGGCAAAAACATTTACAGTTAATTAATAAGGTTTAATTACTAATTATAAAAGAGAAAAGTCAGAGTTTATTAGAAATCGGAAGAGGGAATTAGTGCTAAAAGAGGGATCCTTAGCTAAGATGAAGCGCAGTCGATCATTACAAGAGAAGCATTCCAGACCAAAAGATGATATAATTTTTTTTTTTTAATATCTCATCTGGCGACTGCCTTCTAGGGCATAAGTCCCCTTACTCATCCAAGCCTAAATCTAGGCTATATTAAAAGCCCTCCCCCAACAAAAACAAACAGAAAATCCCCCCACAAAAAAACAACAAACAAATTGAAAAATATAAAGCGAGCTCTGTCGACGGGGGAGGCCCGCCCTCCCCCGGCCGAGAAGCACGCGATCCATAGTGAAACATTAAATAAGGGGAAGAAGGCGGGCCTCCTCCAAAAAGTCAAAGTCCATGAACTCGTCCCGAGTACAAGGGACAGGCGGTAACAAGCCCCCCCCCCCATACCGGTGCCGGGATAGGTAACGTGCGCGAAGATCACCCAGACTGGGACATTCGACAAGAATGTGCCGAACAGTCTGGGGGACGACGCAGTCGTCACAATAGGGCACAGGCGAGCGCTCCATCATTTTTTTTTTTTTTTTTTTTTATAGAGCCCATCTGGCAACTACCCACTTGGGCATAAGTCGCCGAAAAACACGACAGCCTAGAATTAGGCTACTTTAAAGTTAAAATATGAAAACTTAACAATCAATATAAATTTGAAAAACTTAACAATCGAAGCAATCTCCGGCAGCGGGGGGAGGTCCCCCTCACCCCGGTGCAGGAGAGTGCAATCTAAAACAAAACAATAACAAAAAAAGGAACCTTAAATAAAGGGGAGAAGGCCGGCCTCCCCCAAAAAGTCAATAAGTCCACCAGTCATGGTGCACGCACTCGTCCCGAGTACAAGGGACAGGCGGTAGCGACCCCGCCCATCCCGGTACCGAGACAGGTATCGTGCGCGAAGATCACCCAGACTGGGACATTCGACAAGAATATGCCGAACAGTCTGGGGGACGACGCAGTCGTTGCAATAGGGCACATGCGAGCGCTCCACCAAGTAACGATGCGTCACACGAGTGTGTCCGATTCGAAGACGACAGAAAGCAACCTGAAGCCGCCGCGGCATTGGGGGATAGGTCCATGGGAACAGTCGCGGCGCAATGGCACGCAACTTTAAGTTCCCCTCGACCGTCTCCCATCTTCTTTGCCAAGCAGTCCGAAGAGCTGCCCGTATTCCTGCCATGTAGTCGGTGTGAGGAAGAGCGAAACGCTGGTCCGGTCGCAGAGTCCTCGCGGACTCTTTGGCGCCCTCATTCCCCGCAATTCCTACATGTCCAGGAACCCAGCAGAAGATAATCTCGACATCTGCCCGGCTCGCCAAAACCGTGGCGTCACGGATTTCGCGAACCAGGGGATGCGGAGATTCCAATGCCCCGAGAGCACTCAGGGCGCTTTGTGAGTCGCTATAAATCACAATCCGGTCTCCGAACCGGGCACGTCGCGTAATCTCCCGTACCGAGTGGTGTATTGCCACCAGCTCGGCCGTGAAGACAGACGCAGCGCCTGGTAGAGCCCCGCTGACTTCAAACAGAGGGGATACGGCGTGGAAGCCGACCCCCTCTTGGGACTTGGAGCCATCCGTATACACTGGCACGGTACCAGCGTGACACGATGTGTGCTCCAAAAAGATCGAACGCAATACTCCCGGCGCAGTACAAGCTTTGGGAGCAGAGGCGTGGCGACAAATAGCCAAATGTGGTACCCTCCAGGGTGGCGTCCTGGGCAGAACCAGGGGCGCCACCGGCCCGAGAGCTATATCTACCTCTCGAAGGAGTTTCCTGGCCCTAAACCCAAAGGGCTTAGGGTATGACTGGCGTCTCTCGGCGGCATAGGCACCATCGAGATCAGCTGCGGATGCAGTGAGAGCTGTTGGCGACTGGGGGAGGCGCCGGGCTCGCGCGTACAGGCGAGTGATGCACTGCACGCGGCGCAGAGCGAGTGGCATCTCCCCAGCATCGACCAACAGGCTCTCAATGGGGGAAGTGCGGAAGGCACCGGTCGCAAGGCGAAGGCCGGTGTGGTGGATCAAATCCACCTTCCGCAATAAACGCTCGGCTGCGGATGCATAAAACTCGCATCCGTAGTCGAGCTTCGAGCGAACAAAGGATCGATAAAAAAGTAAGGCGGTAGCCCTATCAGCGCCCCAAGCGCTGAACGTCACGGAACGGAGAATGTCCATGGCGCGGGTACAAGAGACCCTAAGGCTGCGAATATGAGCCTCCCAGGTGAGGCGTCGGTCAAATACAAGACCAAGGAAGCGGTGCGACTCAACCAAAACCAGGTGCACCCCATTAAGAAACAAATCTGGGTCGGGGTGGAGCCGTGGATGGCGGCAGAAGTGCACCACCTTAGTCTTGGCCAAAGAAAACCGAAACCTGTGCGCTTCGGCATAGCGAGAGACGCGGTTCAATGCCTGTTGGAGTCGACGCTCCAGAGTTGGCATCTGGGCCGCGCCAAAAGAGATCGAAAGGTCGTCCACGTAGAGCGTAGCGAGAACATCTTCCGGCAGCACCGAGGTGATGCCGTTGATGCTCAGGGCAAAGAGTGTGACACTGAGGACACTCCCCTGCTCCTTTGGGCCGGAGAGGGCTCTCCCCACCCGTACGCGGAATCGACGATCTCGCAAAAATTCAAATATAAACATTGGAAGGCGTCCCCTCGCCCCCATCGTGTGGAGAGTCTCCATGATACCGTATCGCCATGCGGTATCATAGGCCTTTTCCAGATCGAAAAACACCGTGGCGTAGTGCTGTCTACGAAGAAAAGCCTCGCAGACGGCTTTTTCCAGTCGGAGCAGAGCATCCGACGTGGAGTGGAACTTGCGGAAGCCGCACTGTGCAGAAGACAGATGGCCTCCGCTGTCCAGGAAAAAGGCTAATCTAACATTTACCAATTTCTCCATCAACTTGCACACGCAAGAGGTTAGAGAGATTGGGCGGAAACCGGTCGGAGTAGAGTGATCTCTCCCCGGTTTGCAAAAGGCGAGCACAGAAGCGATTCGCCAGGAATCTGGGAGAAGACCCTCCACCAAGATCCTGTTGAACAAATCTAACAGAAAGGCCATGCCTCGCTCACCAGAGTGGCGAAGTATGGCGTACGGGACATCGTCGGGACCATGGGCGGTGTCCGCGCACGAAGCAAGAGCGGAGCGCAACTCACTCACAGTAAACCTGTCGTTGAAGGGTTCTCCGCCTCTGGAGGTAAAGTCCAGCCGGCGGCCTTCCGCGACATGACGACGTGCATTGAATGCTGGCGGAGCAGCATCCCGGCTAGAGAATGCGGAAAAAGCGGTCGCTAAGGATTCCGCCACGGACGCGGGGTCCGAGATTGCGGTCCCATTCTCCTGGGGAAGGGGAGGGGGGGTCCTGCGAGAACTTGCCCCGAATCCTTTTGACTCGCCTCCATACCTCTGCTAAAGGGGTCTTCCCGTTAAGTGAAGACACGTATGCCCGCCAAGAAGAGCGGCGGGCGTGCTTCCAAATATACCGGAACCTAGCCCTAGCCCGACGAAATTCAGCGACAGTGAAATTGTTCGGGCGGCGCTTATAGCGCATGTAGGCATAACGCTTCTGTTTGAGGGCCGTCTCACACTCGACCGACCACCATGGGAGTGGTCGGCGTGCAAAACGGCCAGACGTTCTAGGAATAGTAATCAGGCCCGCGGCGATGAGGTTGCAGGAGAAGAACTCAACGGCCTCATCTACCGACCTAAACTCCTCGACTGAGATAGGGAATTCAGTCATTTCCTGAAATGCAGGCCACCGCGCCCGCGCCAAGCACCGCCGAGGTGGGCTCTCAGGCGGCAGTTGCCCTGAAAATGATATTTGAATGGGAAACTGATCACTACCATGGAGGTCATCGACAACCCCCCAATCAAAATCAGGCTGTGCATCCGAAGAGCATAAAGATAGGTCAAGGCAAGAAAATGAAGCGGTTCTCGGACAGTGATGCGTAAACTCATCCACGTTTAGGACACCCATCTCAAGCTCTTCGATCAGATCGGCGAGGACTTGTCCCCTGGGATTTATTGAGTAATCTCCCCAGAGAGGATGCCTACCGTTCAGATCTCCAAGCAATTTTTTTTTTTTTTTTAATTAAGGGGCTATCTGGCGACTGCCGACTTAGGCATTAGTCGCCGTAAACAAACAGCCTAGTTCTAGGCTACTTTAAAAATTAAACAGGAAACAATAAAAAGAAATAACAATAACAATAAAGCAATAACAAAAACAATAACAACAAAAAACCGGGTTAAATGAAAGGGAGAAGGCCAGCCTCCCCCCAAAAGTCAATAAGTCCACTAGTCATGGTGCACGCACTCGTCCCGAGTACAAGGGACAGGCGGTAGCGACCCCGCCCATCCCGGTACCGGGACAGGTATCGTGCGCGAAGATCACCCAGACTGGGACATTCGACAAGAATGTGCCGAACAGTCTGGGGGACGACGCAGTCGTTGCAATAGGGCGCAGGCGAGCGCTCCATCAAGTAGCGATGCGTCACACGAGTGTGTCCGATTCGAAGACGACAGAGAGCAACCTGAAGCCGCCGCAGCATTGGGGGATAGGTCCATGGGAACAGTCGCGGCGCAATGGCACGCAACTTTAAGTTCCCCCGGCCCAGCCATCCCGTGGTGATGGGGGCGCAAGACCCTTATACCCCGAGAGGCCGGGCAGGGGGCACGCGCCTAGCATGGTCTCCTGCAGAAAGATAGCTAACGGGGAACGGGACGAGACAAGCCTCCGCAGCTCCTCCCAGCTGGCCCGGAGTCCACGGCAATTCCATTGAAGGAATATGCCCTCCAGGCCTAGCTCGGAGACGCGGGGGCCATCCTCGAACATAAGTCCCTCACGGGAATGGCCGTAAGCTTCCCGGAGGCAGAACTACGGGCGCTGTTGGCCGGACAAAGCGCTGTCGCCTTCGAGGACTTATTGGGGGAGGTTGGGCTCGCCATGCGAGTCTTTTCCTCCCTCCGCCTCGAAACCTTAGGCGGGCGTTGCGGCTTCGGAGGCGGGGGGGCCCTCTTTTCGAGGAACCACCGTCTCCGAGCCACCCAGCCCACGACTGGGCGTGGGCGAAGGAGCCGAAGCTCCTTTGTTGCTGTCCTCCTTTCGGGGAACAGCTTTAGGAACCCCGGAAGATGGCCTAGCGACCAACTTCAGGGGTGTTGCCTCTTGTGAGTCTAAAGACTCGGTGGAGGCGCGTGGCCGTTTCGCCCTACGGGAAACGGTCACGCTGGGGGAAGAGGGGAGAGCCCTGGTTTTAGCCGGGGCTGGGTGTGAACCCTTTTTGCCGCCAGCTTTACCAGGGGAGCACCCGGGTTGCGTAGAGCCCGCAGAAGGGCTCCGAATGGGCGCGGAAACAACCGTGCTCGTTGGCCTGAATGGGCCAAGAGCAGAGGGTGCCTTTCTAACTATTGAGGCATATGACGTCCCAGGCAGAGCCGGGCGCGCCAGGACCAAGTCCTTAGCCTCGCGGAATGAGAGTCGATCCTGGGCCTGAACGGCCAGATTTTTCTTTTTCAAGGAGATATGCATCACATTGCTTCGAAGAAGCAGGGTGAGGCTCTCCGCAATTGACACACTTGACCACACACGATTTGGACTTATCGTTGTGCGGCCTTGGAGCAATTTACACATATTTCGGGTGACCCCGACTTTGCATGTCTACAAGAGCGATTCGTATGGCTGAAGTGGTGACAGTAATAGCAACTCAGGGGCAGTGGCACGAATGCCTTGCCTTCACGTAGTAGCGGTACCAACCGGCACGCACCGACTCAGGAGGCTTGTCACAGTCGAACGTGACGAAGAGTGTAGGGGTGGGTCTCGAGGACCCTCCCTGTTTTCTCATCACACGTTCGACCTTGACTGCCCCATGGTCGGCCAGCTCTAAGGTGATGTCCTCTATGGAGTAGTCAACGAGTTCTCTTGCATAAACTACTTTCACAAAGTTCATGGTAGAGTGCGGCGTCACACTCACCGGGGTGCTATCAAGTGTCTGAAGAGCACTTATTTTGGCCGCCTCGGAGGGATCCGCCGCATTCGCCAGAAGGCTCCCGTCCGAGAAACAGGTCACCTTCGGCTCTCTACCAATTACACTAACTAATGCTCTACTCTGATGGATCATGTTGCCCTTGGCCAACATGCTGCCATCAGTGGAGCGAATAACGAGGAAGCGTTTGAAGCCAGCGGGCTCAAAAACGTCAGGTAACCTCTGAATGAAGGGCCCAGATGTTATCGAGGCTCCGCCCTGCGCCCTTTTGGTCTTAGTCTGGGGCTCCCACCCGGAGAGGGCAGAAAGGCCGGATGTGCCGATTTTGGCGTGGTCGCTTACCTAAGTGGCAGCAGACCCATCCATCCCCGCAGTCCCCGTGGATGGAGAGGAGCCCCGAGTCTTCTTAGTCTTTTTCCTATTTTTTTTCTTTTTAGGAGAGAGGGACGGGGAAGGAACCCGCTTCTTCCCTCCGCCGGCAGGAGCCCCCAGGCCAGGTCCTTCTCCGAGATGGAGAAGGTCCTAGCAGTCGTAGGGGCACAGGACAGAGGAGATCCCTCCCCTCCTTGTACTGCCTTGGAAACCCATGTCGTTTGAGGAGGACCTTGCATAGGGGCACGGGTCGGAGGAGATCCCTCCCCTTCTTGTACTGCCTTGGAAACCCATGCCGATGCCGTTTGAGGAGGACCTTGCATAGGGACGGATTCGGGTTCGATGCTTGGCGCCAAGCCCGGATTTGCTCCCATGGAAGGCCCTACCGTCTGAGGCTGGGTTGCCTCAAGGACCATGTCTATCTCAGGAAGGGCTTCCAGTTGGACATCCTCCCCTCCAGGACATTGCAGCTCCCATTGGCAGCATTGTCACAAGTAGTGTGTCGGGAGGCACAGGCCTTGACCCCGGCAAGGTTCAATATTCTTGCCAGCAGGTCTTTTGAGGGAGGCGACCGAAGGGGCCTGACTTCCCTCTCTCCCCTAAGGGGGTTTGCCCTACCGAGCCGGGGCTGCCTGCTGGCTTTCTTGGCAGTCCCCTGGAAAGAAAAGGGGGGGGACTGTGGGTTCGAAAGAGGGAGGTGCCGGAAAGAACCTCCAGAGAAGGGGGTGAGGGGAGTCCCCTACACCATTAGACTAAGGACAGGAGTAAGCCTCATCTCCTGCGAGAGAAATTTGGAGGGCCCCCTGGGCAAGCACGGGGGGGAAGACCTCCATTTTTTTTTTCTGTAGAGCTGCCCAAGGGCGGCTCAGTCGATGGATAAGGGGAAATTGAGGGTAGATTTTTATTTTTCTCATCATTGGGCATGGTGACCCTAAATTTTTCATGGGATGCATACACTCGATCACCCCTCGCAGCAACCCACCCCGCAAGGGGTGCGTACAGGCCTGTCAGAGCCAGGTGCCGCCATTCATGACCACCCCTCCCGCCTGGTGGCCTGGCAGTCCCTCGGCATGGCGGCTCCACCTCGGACACGGCGTAAAAAGAAATAGATGGTGAAGTGAGAAGGAAAGGGGACGTGACGAAGGTATGGGTAGGGATGAAGCAGGTTGTTAAAAACCCACCACCCCAGACCAGAGCTCAGGTATTAGGGAACGTTGTCCCCTCCCCCCTCAGCCCCGATCCAGGATGGTTGGCTGAGAAGGTCAGCATCTACCCTGTGAAATTAGAGGCTGACCAGAGAAAGTTGTGTTAGAGGTTGTATGAAAAGCGAGGAAACCGGGGGGAAAAACACAAGGGTTTTGAAGGTAGGAGAAGAGGCTAAGCTGGGGTTGGACGGGTTGCTGAATCCCGTCAGCATGGCAAATCGCCCGCCCCTTACAGGGGCACCTGTGAGGGAGCTGGTATCAGTGAAGGGAATGATCAGGATCAGAAACACTTTTAAAGAAATGTGTCAAGACTCCAATGAGTCGACTATGCCTAATGTTCAACTGTACATTGGGTAGCAGGAAACTAATCTGGAATCTGGTTGAAAGCTCTGTCAAGGAACTTCAAATTGGTCTCTGATGGAGAAAGGAAGACAGAATGACAATATTCTAAATAAGGCTGAAGGAACAGATAAAAATAATTCCTAACCATTCTGTCTGTAGAGTAGATCTGGCGGCACTTACGCAACAAAGTAAGTTTTTGAGAAATTGAGGACGCAACAGAGTGCAACGGCAACTCTAAAGTTAGCTTGGAATCAAAAGTAACACCAAGCAATTTCAGTGAAGAACAATTAAGGACAACAAGCAGTTGACAATGATGTCAGGGTGATGCGGTTGTGTGATCCTTGATCGACCAATAACAAGGATTTTCTTGGTTTCAGTTTCATACCTCAAACATCACACCGGGATAAAATTCTCTTGATATCAGGAGTAAGCATTTCAGCGACACTTTGTCTGTCCAAAGGGAAAGGAATTGCAGCATACAAAGTTGTATCATCAGTATAAGCAACCAAATTTGACTCAATCCCAGAAAACATGTCTGAGATATAAATAATGAAGAGAAGCGGGCCCAGGACACTACCCTGGGGAACAGCTGATTTAACAAAGCTATAAGAGCTAAGACTACCATCAACTGACACACGCTGCTTGTTAGTCAAAAACTCAACCAGTATGCCGAGGAAATGAACATCAATACCAAAGGATATAATTTTAAATAAAAGAGCCTTATGATTAACACAATCAAAGGTTGAGCTAAATCAAGAGATACAAGATGGGATTCATGACCAGCATCAAGAACTTTGAAGGTCATTGGTGATATAAAGAATAGCATCAGAAGTACTAAGACCCTTGCAAAAACTAAACTGTTTTACCGGCAGCAATTTATTATCCAGAAAATGAATCATGCATTTGTCCAGCAAATGCTAAAATATTTTAGACGGAACCGGTGTAAGGGAAATGGGTCTATATACCTGGGGATGAATTGATGATCCAATTGACATTTGCAGAACACCAGCATACAGGAAAATAACACAGATGAATAAGTAATCTAAGAATAACAGCCAATTTGGGGATCAATGATGGAGAAATTCTTTTATAAAAAATGGGCAAAAAAACCCAAAGGATCACATCTGCCAAATGAATCGAGGCCATTCAAAGAGAAAAGAAGTTCTGATGACTTAAAAGCCAAGGAGTGCAGTTTAATAGGAGGAAAGCAAGATGAAGTTAAGTAACTACCTCACTGCTTGTTTTTATTAAAAATTTAAGAAAGTAGATCAGCTTTCTCCTTAAGTTATAGCATACAGAGCCATCAACACACAAGGGAGGAAGGCTAGAGTCAACCCCAAACAGGGATTGTTTAAGAGCAGACCACCAAGAGAGGCAGCTGAGAGGTACTAGTTGAAATATATGAGATGATCATTATAGGCTCTTTGAGCCTCACTCTAAGTACGTTGTGCATGTGCTCTGAGCTGCATGTAGAAGTTCCAAGATTCTTGGGAGCACAAACGAGACCACTGGCAAAATGCACCCTGTTTATTCAGCTGGGCCAATCGGCAGTCGTCAGTCGTCCTAATAGTTTTATGTGGAATCCTTCTCTCACTTATGGAAAGAAGAATTTCATTAATTGCAGTTACGAGACACTCGGATCTATACATATAGCACAAAAAGGTGTTAAAATCAGTATCAATGCCAGGCCAGTTGGCACAGGATATTAAATTGACCACTAGAGTAATGGACTCATCTGGTGGTAAAAATTTGGTTTGAATCTTAAAATTTAATTCAGTGATCGCTGTTACCAGGGGCGACGGGATATTAAATAGACCACTAGAGTAATGGACTTATCCGGTGGTAAAAATTTGGTTTGAATCTTAAATTTTAGTCCAGGGATCACTGTTACCAAGGGGTGAACAACCTGTAGAACAACAATGGCAGAAACATCCGTAAAAAGGAGATCCAGGCTATTTCCAGAAATGTGGGTCTGATCATGAACCAGCAAGATTACAGAAATCTAAGGCAGCCTGAACATGCTGGGTCATCACAGAAAATGAAATTCAGCTATTGCTGGTGATGAGCATTAAAATCACCAACAAAGATAAAAGAGGCCTTAGAGGCAGATTCCTGGATTCCAGCCATAGCAGTTAAAAGGCAATCATAAATACTATCATCCAGGTCAGGGTTCCTATATAAAGCAAATATATAATCATTATTAAAATGACCACAGATGCGAATGATCATCATCTCACGAAAGCTACACTCAAATCCGGCCCTCTGTGAAGCACTAAATGAGGAGTGTATATGGACACGCATTCCCTGAGCCCTAGGAATAGAATTGCATCTCAAAAGTATAGGTTTGTTAAAATTTGGAATGAGAAGCTGAGAGACATGCCAAAAATCAGAAGCTAAGGTCTCAGGCCAAAAAACTATATCGTACATTGGTGGAAACCACTGACAGGTCATGAAGATTAGATTTCAGTCCTCTACTATTAGAATAGAGGCCTCTACAATACTCATTGCGAGGGCAAGGATTGGGTTGGATATTTCCCACACTCAACAAAATTAAACAAGAATTATGGTCAATATACTGTAAAAAAAAAAAGACAAAATAAAATGTAAAAAATTGACAACAAAATAAAATGTAAAAACAATAACAAAAATTACTAGATTTACAAGATGAAAAAATAAATAACCCACAAAAGACAATAAGAAGCGGGAAAAAAGGTCCACCTGGGGAGCCCCTACTCCCAGGTAAGGGATTGTTGTGGTATATCCCCAAGTTGTCAATTCCAAAGGAAACCCTGACAGTAGGGATGAAAAAGAGGAAAAGTTTGCTGCCACCATTCATCCCATTGCCTTGCCTACACGGCATATATTGGAATAGCAATTAAAGAAAGAGAAAAATGAAGGTAGGGCTGTGCCTAATATTCCTGAGCTCACGAATATTGGGCACACAACTATGGCTAAGCTCAGAGAATCCACTTTGGGGTGCCATTGGTAGAATGACTACTCATCCGCCTTCGTCAAAAGACTAGGATACCTAGAGATCATGACATGGACACTCATATGCCCACTTGGGACAGACAGTGGCCAGGTGTCCAAGAGGGTTTTACATGGTTTTAGGGATGCATTTCCTCCACACTCAAGCAACCCTAACCCCTACAGTTCATCCCTCCACTCATACAGCCGTTGGCGGACAGGAGTTGGCTCATCCGCCTAGATGACTGTTGATGATCCTGATTTGCCAAGATATTCCGCCTAGCACCGTTTGCCTGGTAACCCTTGCAGGTGCTACTGCTCCGGGTCAGAGTGTCCACACTCTCAACAACAACACATCTCACGAACTGCGGATGCAGTTTAATGTCCTGTCCAGGATCATAACTCTTAATGGATGTGCAACCTAAGTCTGAAGGGAGGTCGGAAGTCGTGGTTACAGAGGGTTTCAAAGGAATAGGGCTAACAGGAAACGGATATGAGGGTATGGTCCTGATCGGAAAGAAATGGTATGGATAAAGGAGACTTGGAGACATCGTTACCTTCTGGAAGACGGGTATATCACTATGAGTGAAGGATATAAAACCTCCGCCAGAGGGGAGGCCGAAAGTTAGTTACATGAGTCGAAGGAACAGGGGTAGGGGGAAGAGAGGAAGGGATAGGGTGAATGTGCCTCAACCGAGGTGGAGATTTGAGTTTTTATAGAGGTTGATTGTCCGCCCTTTTAAGAAGTTAGCTTCCCTGAGGGAGGGGAAGTCAGGAGAGGCTTTAGGCTTGAGCCAGGAGTCCTCAGTCATGACGACGTCAGAGCGGAGTGGGTTAGTAGATTCATATAAGCTTGACTGGCGTCCAGTCTCCGGGATCGCATCCGGAGATTGGACAAGCTCAACCGGCGTGGGGGTAAAAAGCGGAGAGGAAAGGGGTATACTAACAGACCAGACTTGGGTCAGGGTAGAAGACGAGGGTGATACAGTGGAAGGTGGTGGTGCTGCATCCAAGGAGGCTGGTGGAAGAGATGGGATAGTATACGGGATATGTGGCGAGCAGGACGAGAGTCCGTTGCCATGAGTAGTGCATAGGAGAACTTGAATTTCTCCCAGACTAGTTGACGGAACTCCCGCATATCCACCTTAGCAGAATCACGGACAGCTAAACCCTCTCCAGTTGGTACAACGGCGAGGATGGTTGCAGAAATAACCATGGTAGGCGTGCACGCAATCCACACATGCATGGGGTTGGTGGCAGGCAGTGCTTACATGACCGAACATATGGCAATTGAAGCAGCCTGTGGTATTCGAAAATAACTAGCCTTAATTGCGATGAGAGAAATGATCAAACATTAGGAACATCATTGGTGTGTTCATCTAAATCCCACCAACGGTTTGACTGAAGCATCTTAAAGTCATAGTCAATTAGTGGGTTAGAACGGATAGTAAAGCCCCTCTCCAACGACAAAGTAGGAGCACTCTCGCGGCGAGCCTCTGGAAACAACGCGAGCGTGGAGAGGAGCTCGGCTATCAAGACAGACCAAGCGGCCGATAGTGGCAGGATGTTCATTCCAAAAAGTTCAAACGCAGTACAAATTTTGGGAGCTTCGTTCTATAGATGCCCATCTGGCGACTGCCAACAGGCATAAGTCATCGCAATCAATTAAGGCCTACGAATAGGGTACATTAAAAATAAGGCAAAAAAAAATAAAACAGAACAAGAGGCTTACATCCCCCCCTCCGATGTGGGAGAATGCGACCAACAACAGAGAACTCATATGGAAGAGACCAGCCTCCTCCACTAAGTCAAATAGTCCACAAGTCTGTACACGAACCCGTCCCGAGTACAAGGGACAAGCGCTAGCTACCCCCGGGACGAAGTATCGTGCGCAAAGATCACCCAGACTGGGACATTCAATAAGAATATGCCTAACAGTAGAGGGGACAACGCAGTCGTCACAGTAAGGTGCAGGGATGCGCGCCATCAAATGCCGGTGCGCCTCGCGGGTGTACCCAATTTGAAGAAAACAGAAAGCTACCTTTAGTCGTTGCGGCATTAGGGGGTAGGTACAAGGGAATAGTAGCGGCACGAAGGCACACAACTTTAGTTCCCTTCGGTCGGAAAGGCCTTGCAGATAGCAATTTCCAGTGAGAGCAGAGAATCCAACGTCGAGTGGAACTTGTGGAGGCAGCAGTGTGCAGATAGATTGGCTAGATGTCTAGGAAAAAGAACAATCTATCAGTTATTAATTTCTCTATTAACTTGTGTATGTAGGTTAGAGAAATTGGGTGGAAACGATACCTCCCATATGCGAAAAGGGAGCACAGCAACCATTCGCCAGGAGTCTAGGAAGAGAGCCTGTTTCCAGATCATATTGAACAAATATACCGAGAATGCCCTGCTTCGCTCACCAAGGTGTTGAAGTATGCAATAGAAATGGTCCGATGTCCGTGCATGAGGGGCGAGCGGAACGAAACTCGCTCAGCGTAAACATGTTAGAGGTTCTCCGCCTCGGGAGGTCAAGCCCAATAGGAAACCTTCAACATCGAATGTAGAGAAACCAGAAGCGAATGACTCCGGTACAGATTGCGGTATCGTTGTCCTCGAATACGGCAGCCCGTTCCTGAGAACTTGCCCTGAATCCTTTGGACTTGTTTCCAAGAAGTCTTCCAACAAGAAGCGCGGCGGACGTGTTTCGAAAGATACCGGAACCTACACTTAGCTCAACGAAATTCACAAGTGAAATAGTTCGGGTAGCGCTTGAAGCGCATGCACGCATATCGCTTCTGTCTTGAGGGCCGTTTGACACTCGGACGAGCACCAAGGGAGCGGAAGCCGTGCAAATCTGCAACAAGTTCTAGGAATAGTAGTCAGGCCCAAGGCTATAAGGTTGCGGGAGAATAACTCACCGGCATCATCAACCGAGCTAAACTGCTCGCCTGGGGGAGATATGCTAGAAGCAGCACCGAGAATGTTATCAAACGGAAGCGGCTCAAAAAATATTTGAATAGGAAAGTGGCCACTACCAAGGTCATCGACCACCTGCCATCCAAATTCGGGTAGTGTACTGAAGAGCATAGGGACAGACCAAGACTAGAAAATGAAGCGGTTCTCGGACGAGACCTAACTCCAACTCCTCGATCACGTCGACAAGGAAAAACACCCTTCAGGAGGGAGGGCTCCAGCACCTTTGTCATGATGGGGCGGAAGGTAGCCGCGTCGAAGTCGATTGACAGTGAAATATTAGCAGAAATAAAAGTATACCACCTATCCAGGTGCACGTGTACAACCAGCTCGTGAAAGAATATATTTAAATAAGAGTAGAAGAACCGAGAACATACCGGATTTAAATCGCGCATCCTCGAGCCTGTGACCCATTCTGCGGTAGTGGGGCGGCAAAACCCATAAAACCCAGGAAGGTGGGCAAAGGAGACGCGCCCGGCATTGTCTCCTATAGACAGATAGTTACTGGGGAGACGAGTCTCCGCCGCTCTTCGCAGATGGTCAAGAGGAAACGACAATTCCATTGAAGGAAAATGCACTCCAGTTCTAGTTCGGAAGAGATACGGAGACTCGTCTCCTCCCGTTCCTGGTTAGCTGTCTACAGGAGCCCCTCACGGAAATGTCTAGTCTTTTCCTCAATCCGCATGGAACGTTTGGCGATTTCGGAGGCGAGTATCATGCATCTCTGAGTCGCCCCATCCGTCATTGGGCGCCGATACTCCTTTAATGCTATCTTCATTTTGGGGGCGGCTGTAGAAAACCGGAGAAGACGATGGCTTTACGACCATCTTGGAGGCTATGAGCCTGTGAGTCTAACGAATCGTTGGAGACGTGTTGTTGCTTCGCCTCATGGGAAACGCTCAAGCGGGATTCAAAAAAAAGGGTGCCTTGGCACACACCAAGATGATCGCACCGCTCATGCGGGTTAGGTGGGGCTGATTTTAGTCGGACTTAATTTTGTTGGGGAGGGGGGGCACGCGCCCATCTTGCGAATGTTTTCAAGGGCATTTCACAGTAATTAAAATTTCGGCTCTTAGCGCCCTCATTCCCCCATGTCCAGGAACCCAGCAGAAGATAATCTAGACATCCAAACGGCTAGGGTAACCGTGGCGTGACGGATACCGCGAAAGTGGGTGTGGAGACTCCAATGCTCCGAGAGCACTCAAGGCACTTTGTGAGTCGCTATAGATCACAACGAGTTCTCTCGTATCAAGCCGTGTATTGCAATCAGCTCAACCGTGAAGACAGACACAGCGCCTATTAGAGCCCCGCTGACTTCAAACAGAAAGGGATACGGCGTGGAAATTGCCCCCCTCCTGGCAGTTGGAGCCATCCGAATACACTGGTGCTGATACAGCATGACACGAAGTTTGCTCCAAAAAGGACGCAAGCAATACTCCAGCGCTGTAAAAGCTTTGCTAACAGAGGCGTTTAAACAAATACGTCAAAGGTGGTACCCTCCAGGGTGACATGCTGGGCAGAACCAGAGGCACCACCGAGCTCTCGAAGGCGTTTCCTAGCACTAAACCCAAAGGGTTTAGTTAATGGGCTGCGAATCCAGTGAGAACCGTTGGTGACTGAGGGCGGCACAGGGCTCGCGCGTATAGACGAATAATGCAGTGCACACGGTGCAGAATGTGCGGAAGGTACCGGTCGCCAGGCAGAGACCCGTGCGGTGAATGGAGTATACAGTCCGCAATACAGGTTCGACTGTGGCTGTATAAAACTCGCATCTGTAGTCAAGCTTCTAACGAACAAATGATCTATACAGAAACAAGGCAGTAGCCCTATCAGCACTTTAGGTGCTGAAAGTCACGGAACGAAGAATGTCCATGGCGCGGATACAAGAGGCCCTAAGGGTGCGAATATGAACATCCCAGGTGAGTCGTCGGTTAAAAACAAGACCAAGGAAACGGTACAGATCCGCGACTTCCAGGCGAACCACGTTTACGAAAGAGTTTGGGTTGGAGCCGTAGATGGCGGCAGAAGGGCATCAACTTAGTGTTGGCCAGATAAAACAAACCTGTGCAGTTCAAAATAGCGAGAGTTGACATCGAGGCTGAACCAAAGGATATCGAAAGGTCGTCCGCATAGAGGGTGGAGAGAACTACCGGCAGCAAAGAGGTGATACCGTTTATCCCCAGCGGGACACCCTCTTACTGATCCATTGGGCCAGAGGGCTCGCCCCACCCGTACGGGGAATCAACGATCTCGGAAAAACTAATAATGATTGGTAGGCCCCTGTCCCTCTTCCTCGCCACCACCGTGTAGTGTCTCCATGATACCGCATATGCCTTCTCCAGACAAAAAAAACCCTGTGGCGTAGTGATCTCTACGAAGGAAGGCCTCGCAGACGGCCTTTTACAGTCGGAGCAGAGTATACGACGTGGAGTAGAGCTTGCGGAACCTGGACTGTACAGAAGATAAGTGGCCTCTGATGTCTAAGAAAAAGGCTAGTCTAACATTTAACAATTTCTCCATGTACAACTTGTACACGCAGGAGGTTAGAGAAATTGGGCAGATACCGGCTAGGGTAGAGTTCTCTCTCCCCAGTTTATGAAAAGTGAGCGCAGTAGCCTTTAACCAAGTATCTGGAAGGATACCCTCTGTCCACATTGTTGAACAAATCTAACAGAAAGGGCAAGCCTCGCTCACCTAGGTGTTGAAGCATGGCAGATACAGCATTGTGCGGACCAGGGAGGGTGTATGCATACAAAGCGAGAGTGGAACGTAACTCAATGTAAACATGTCATATAAGGTTTATCAGCCTCTAGAGGTAAAGTCAAGTAGGCGGCCTTCAGGGACATCATGATATGAATCCGGAGAGCACAGGAATAGATCAAGACAGGAAAAGGAAGGAAGGGGTTCTCGGGCAGTGATGAGTAAACTCGTCCACATTTAGGAGACCTATACCCAGGTCATCAAAGAACCGATTCCTGGGATTGATCAAGTAGTCTCTCCAGAGGGGTTGTCTATTGTTCAAATCGTTGAGCAGTAGAAAGGGCCTCGGTAGCCGTGTCACAATGCGGTGTAAGTCCCCCACGTCGAAGTCAGCTGACGGTGGAATGTAGGCAGAAATAACAGTATACCTCCTACCCAGGTGCAGCTGCACTGCTACTTCCTGAAAGGAGGCATTTAAAGCAAGAGCAGAACGGAGACATGCAGGGTGTAAAAGGCGCATCCTCCTTCCCGTCCAGCCCCAATTTCGTGGTAGAAAGGTCGCAAAACGCCTTTTACCCTGGAAGGGTGGGCAGGGAGCATGCAGAAGATGCTTCCATGCAGGATACCTTCATAGAGGTGAGGAACCCAGCCCACCAGTGTGCTGAGTGACAATCTTGTAAGAATACAGAAAAATTGGGTGGTGCTCCTAGCTACCATAGAATGTAATCTATTTAACACATCGCCACACAATATCATAGACCTTCTTTAAAATGGGAAAACACCATGGTGAATTACTGCCAAGGATGGAAATTCTGGTAGATTGCATCCCTAGTTGGAGCAGACCAGGGGTGGAATGGAACTTACAGAGGTGCAACTGTGAAAACAGGAAAACCCTAACTGGACAACATGTAAAATCACATAGCACCCCATTCCTATGGGGAAATTGTTGTAAAAACAAATAAATGGGGTGGGTAGCTTTAAGTGGCATTGATGCTTGCTAACCTCACATTGTGGGAAGCAGTCAAGTAGGATGTGTTTATGCAGCATTACTAGACAACTGGAGGGTGGGGGAAAGTTTCAGGTTAGGGATGCAGGAGTTGGTCATTTAAGTGGCACAAGAAGTATTACTGCCTCAGATCAGCATACAGTAAAGGCCCAGGTGCATGAAAGGATCACTGAAGAAACTGGAACATGAGCAAATCAATGTCCACATACCAATTTAAAACTTTCTGTAGAGTTCCTTATTTTTTTTTATCTCCACCACAATGACCAATGAAAGTAATCATGCATCAATGGCAAAGTAGTTGTGTGTAGGGAAAAGAATATTTGATCTAAGGTGGATCTGGACTGGCTAATTAACTAATTCAATGAATCTAAAAAGAAAAGTCATTTGAGGGATACCAGTGATTACCAAAATCTCACTAACCATCTGTCCATTTCACACATTTTATTAGGTCTCTAAGTGGATATGACAACCACCCTATCTTGATACAATCCTGGTGTGGGGCACAAATATCTTAATAAAACCTGCGAGAAAACTAGACCTTAAAAAAAAAACACAACCTGGTAGGCAACAGCAATATAGTAGGAACCTACCTTGGTGAAATTGGTGAAGGTGGCAGATAAGAGTATTGATCAGTTGTGGTGATAATGTTGCCCAATTGCTCGAAGCTACTAGACAAATCAGGAGAGCTGAGGTGGTCGGGAGTATCTATGTGATCAGGCGAATCGAGCTGAACCACTTCTTCTAGTTGCTGTTGCCTTATTCGTTGTTGTTGGAGATGTTGCTCTAATTGGAGTTTAATTTGTTGCTGCTGCTGTTGACTGTGTAGTTGTAAGTGGTGAAAGGGGGATTGAGCGAAACGAATTGTGGTGGATGAGTCAGGTTGAGGGAGACGAGTTTTAGGTGTGAGGCAGTTGGCGGTAGTACTGGCATTCGTTCTTTGCTTATTTACAAGGTAGCGGACAGGCTTGCGAACCCCAGCGCGACTATTTGCCTTATTTCTATATAAACGTCTTGGTTCTTCATGTAATTTCTGAAATGTGAGAGGCATCTTATTAAGAATTTGAAAAGTCACCCTTGGATTTAGATGTAACCAGCTCATCCATTAAATTTAATCAGCATTGAACAAAAGTGATGGCCACCTACTTTCCCTGGCTCATGATTGTGATCGTGACATATTTCTTTAACAACTAATGCTTGCCCATCATTGGACGTGGACAAGCGAACTTTAAAAGGACATCCACCAGCCGATGTTCTGAGGAAAAGAGTAACGTATAACTATTCAAGTGTAAAGACACTACTAATGTGCCTCCTGTCCTATTAAGAAGTTCCAGAATATTAAAATATAAACCATCAAGAAGCCCAGCACACCAAGATAAAAACTATTTACCAACAGACATAAAAGAGCCTACAGGGAAAAATTAAGACAACTAAACAAAACAAAACTAGTTAATGACCAGTCACTCCAATAACTTAAATGCCAAAAAAATTAAATAAAGGATGTAGCTGGGGCATTATCATAATACACTTTACAACTCTTTGGATATTACATTTTAAAATTTAATGTACTAAAAATGTCAAGCGGTGAAATACTACTAATACCATTAACAGCATTAAGACAACCATGTAATAAAAAAAAACTTAATTGGCAGGATTTGTACATAAAGATCTAAATTACAAAATAAATCCCATCATAGGAATATGTTTATTTTACTGCCACTATTTCATTCCAAGCTGAAAATAAAAATTTGTCCAAATGGTGTAAAATGTGGGTAAAAAATCATTAAAATACTTCACCCAAAGAAGCTAGTCATCATCCACTTGTTCTTCCAGTACCCTCTCTTTTAGCCACGCACCATCTCGCTCTTATATACTCAGCTCAGTCTACGATCAATCATTCTTTACATACTTCTACTACAACAGTTGCTAACAAAACACCAGCAAACTCTACTAACAAACAGCATCCCTAGCTAACTACACAATCACAAGCAGCAATCACCATAAGACACTAGCCTCAAACAAGACCCCCAAACCCCAAACCACATCAGTGACATTCACAGATTATGTCACAAACATTGAAACACATCAAGACTTAATGCCCTCAAATATCACTTGCACATACAACACAAGCAAAAAGAAACCACAATATATAAGAAGTAATTCATACACTCACCAAGGGACAACGCTATCCTTCCTTGGTTCTCTACCCTCTATAAAACATTTCATAACACCAAACCAGACAAAAAAAAGCCTTATAAATAATTACAGGCTGTTCAGCTACTACACGTTCAAAAGATCTACTTATGAAACCAAAGTCTGCAAGGTCAACTAACACATATGAGAAGCACAAAAATACTAGCTATAGCTTCCCCAAACTTACTACTACACCTTCAGAACATCTACCCTTGCGGCAGCTTCCACAAAAATAGAACAACTTCAAGAGGAAAATTAAAATAACAACCAGTATGCATTACATTAAAGATAAGCTGTCATCTCTCCCACAAAAAAACAGCTTACAGAAACTACAACTAGGGGATATCAGGCAACATCTCAAAATTTTGCACCCTCCCAGCCCCACTATGTAAGAGATCTGCAGCTATCTTCCACACATTTTCTCTATTTTTTTTAAAGCTTACAGAAACATACCCATTTCACTCACAAACGATACCCTGCTACATGTCCCCACTGCCTGACATCCACCTTTCCTCATAAGGCCAGTTTCCATAGCCAGGCTGTGGGGTGCACATCATCCAGCCCTTCTGAGCTAGCAGAAGAGGCTGGATGCGACCGACCATCAGAAATGCCAGTCCAAGAAGGAACACTGCATCCCACACAGGTCATAATCTATCACTATTCTTCCTCAACCTCATACTTCTCAGCATGTGATCCATACACTACTATATCGCATCACATATATCAAACTACTTAAACTGGCCCCTTTCACTCTCATATGTACCTTACTTCCAAAATAAATTTTCACATCATATAATAGCTTGCCATTCAACTCACAAATCTGAGACCCTGCAATAGAGGTTCCCCAGACTAAATCATACACTTCCCCCTCATCTTTAAAGCCAGCAAAACCATTATGTCCTTTTATCCTGTGCTTTCTCAGGAGATCGCTTCAGTGCAAATAGATTATCCACATGGTCCTTCCCCACTCTTAAACACCTTGCCAATCTTCAGTTATCAGGCACAACCAATTAATTTTTCCATACACCTTGATTACATAACAAAATTTCTATGTAATTCTTAAATTCACCTTTGACCCTTTTCAAAAACCTAAAATTACAAAAATACTCCCTATTTTTCATACCTGGCACAGCACTAACAATTACCAGTTGCATACCCTGATATAATGCTGGGTTTTTTTTTTTTACCAGGGAAGCCAATCTTTTACACACTTCCTCATACATTACCTGAGAGATGCAGAATACAAAACCACACTGCAAGCTATTAAAGTCCATACTTTTCAGTGGTGTGCTCCATACAGTCATGGTTGTATGAAGATTAAATACACCCTTTCAACCCCAGCACTTAGGATTGCTGCAGTCCTTTTCAATATTTTTTTTAATTAATTCATTCTCCTGATTCTCTCAATCATTCTCTTCTCTTTTTTTTATACTGAAAAGACATGCTTCTATTGCATAAAACATAAATTTTCCTTCTTTATCAGCAATCTCATAATGGAATAAATGTCAATAAATTTACCTTCTTGTCTGCACACCATTTACTGAATTCACACAAAAATAAAAAGTTGAATAATTAATGTGTGAGAGAGCCCTTAAGTGAAATGAAGTGTTTTAGAAATCATCCTTAAAACCTCCATTTGCTCTTTAAAGATGTAGTCCTTTAGTGGCTTACTGGTTGTGGGTTTTGGCTTGATCTGAAGGTCGACGTCCACCAAATACACAGGAGTATGTCAACTCGGCATACTTCAAAGCAGGATTGAGGGACTTACGACGCGCCCTCTTAGCAGCCGCAACTACAGTTCTTGAATCTCTGACCCACAATTGTACTTGCTCAATTTGTTGAAATTCTTCTAAACGTCTACTTAAATCGTCAAATGTATAGAATTTACTTCCAACTTTGAGCATCGCCACAGCCACCACACCCCTGCAAAGAACAAAATGTGTATTTATACATTATCAAATATATTAAAACTAATTATATTTTGCCAGTTAAAATATTTTAATTTCATCTCTTAATATACATCATAAAATGAGTCTAAATAGGTGCCACTAGTCTAGAAATGAAACTTACATAAACTACAACTCCCTTATTACATTAATGTAGATTGGAAATAAGCGAATGCTACAGACCATGACTAGTTTGGAAGTAGAGAATATATTTTAGAGATTACAGATATATGTATTAAGACAAGAGGACAAGAGGTAGTTTTAGTGGCATTGAAGTGTACCAACCTCAACTAGAAGGTGAATGAATATCTTTATGGGAACATGGAGTTATTTTAAAAGGGAGGGGGGGGGGGGGAACCAGTGTTAATATTAAGGATTAAAAGAGTAACACATTCATCAATACTTATTGCATGAGTTTTGATGGTTACTAGTACTATGGAGAGAATGAAAAAGGTTTGGATTGTATCCTAATGCAAAAGATTCATAAAAAGGTGTTCTCCAGCATAACAATCTCTGCAAGGTAAACTTAGGAAAAGAAAAGATTGCTAGAACAGATTTGGCACAAAATCCAAATGTGTCATGTTTAACTCTCTCCACAAACATTACTGTAATATTTATCATCAGCAACTTGAGTTTGTAAACAAAGCATTACACAGATAGTGGCTAGCTTTATTGAAGAAAAAAAATGTTCTCCAGCATGACAAGAGTTATCACTTATTTCAATTAATATATATAACATTTTATAAGTGGCAGAACATTTAGAAACAAATATGTCTCCTGTTGGGCTGCCGTTGATATGAATATATTGTTAAATAAGTTAATCAAACTCTGTCCTTTGTTCTTGCCACCTTTTATAAGAGAATTACTTTCCAATCACCCTAATACTAAAAATTAATATCCAGGCAAATGCAATCTGTAGTTAAGTGATAAAATTGCAGAATTGTTACAAAGCTGAATAATAAAATCAGGGAATTATTAAATATATATGGGTTAAAAATGTGGAAAATATACAAAGCTTAAGTAGACAAAAAGGGGGACCAGTTTAAGTAATATGGAGGAGGAGGGTAAGAGACATATCCTTCTCTTCATTCCACAATAAAGGCTTGGCAAGTGTGAATACTTCAACTACAACAGATATTTAGCATCTAACGGCAACAATATGTTCTTATATAAATCCATAATAAGAGCAAATAAAAAATGACATCATCAATAAACTCATTTGCACTTGCTAAGATGTAAGCAGGGGTAAATTTGATGGATGGTTTGTGCCATAATGAATAAGATTTGCTTAAAGTTAATACAAATTAAAATCAGATAGATGAGGTGATGTGAATGGTAAGGGAATTATGTAAGGGCGACTGAAGCAATGAATGGAAGGAAATATTTTATCACCAACCGTGGGCTAAAAGCCAGGAATGGGGAGAAGAGGATTGAATGGATATTAAAAACCAGCAGGTACCACCAAAATAGCTAATTGGAATAAGAAGGAAAGTGCTAACAGAGTTTTGAGGTGGGAGTGTATGTATGATATGAAAAAGAATTAAAGGAATATAGAGTGGCTCAGAAAAAAAAGAATTAAAGGCTAACTGGCAAAACCCTCCAACCATGTGGGCTAAAAACCAATTTAGAAAATACATAGAGAATTAACTTTTCAAATGAAAACAAATATCATAATGAACAAACTGTTTTACTTAATCAGACTAGGCCATGTAGGTAGAACTAATACTCACTGTCTACATAGCTAAATGCACTTCAATTTTGCACTGTAATGCAGTGTTTATTTTCCCAAAAAATTCAGGCCATATCAGTGTATAAGGATAGGAATACAATCCATTAGATAAGTCTATACTATAATTCTATTTCAGAAAAAGGTGCACTCCTGCATTTTTTTTTTGTAAAAAAGTATAATATAAAAATAAAAACGGTACAATAAAAATTTTGCATTGACATAAGCTTGCAACATTAATAATCAATGACATTTAATCACTGATTAAGGTGAATGAGTAAGTTCCATTCCATCACAAAGATATCAACTCAGCGTTTGGGGGAAGACTCTCTCTTTGCAAACAGCCCTCACAGAGAGTAAAGGCTACTCCAAAAATGCCTTTACTGCTCTACAAGGATGCTCCATCAGAAGATTGAACAAATCAGATAACATTGTGTGCTGAGTTCTCCATGGCCATGGGCCACTACCTGAACAAGAACCAGCATTCTCAAATAGCTCAGAACATTGCCTATCAGATCTGACAAGCTAAAGCAACTGTTCATTCAAAGTAAGTATATACCCTTCAACTTAAGCAATTACTCATCATTCAAGCAAATTGCAAGCTTGCACTAAAGTGCACTTCCTGCCTTCAATGAATTACTGCTCAACTCAAAGCAATCAAGCATAACTCACCTAAGGTAGACACTAAAAACTTGAACTGTATTGTGCACACACATTGGGTTTCAGAAAAGTTCTACTTTTCCAGCAAGTGTAATTAAAACGTCTTTTCCACCATGCGCAGGTGTGATGAGAGGGAAGTGGAAAGAATAGAGATCTCAGGCCTACCACGCATGGCAAGTCCAAGCATCTAAATGTCAGCTGGATGACGAACCATCCATAGAGTTGTGGAAGACATCAAAGATCAACCTCATTCAACCTAAAGTTGTCAACCATATGGCTATAGAAAAGTCTTTGCAAGTAATCCAATGCTCAAAATGACTGTTTGTGAAGAATATCTCCATGGCTAAGGTTTCCAGGGCCACCAAGGAGGAGGGTGTCAAGAGCTTAAGTGCATAGAAAGGCCTCTGCTCACAGACCATATGGGAGAACAACAATGTGAGCACTGTCGTTGGCTTCTCAATGACTTGAGTCATAGAAATTGAATTCTCATTTTTTCTGAACAGTCCTTCCCTAGTCCTTCCAAACACTCACCAACTACCCAGAAACAAGCATGTGCCCTCTTAATGTCTACTGATTTTTCTTAAATACAGCCTCAACCTTCCTGTGCCCCCATTGATCATTTTCTGGACCAGAGACCATCCTCTTCATTAGCCTCCTTACCCTCAAATCATGAGCAACTCTTCCAGGCACTACATGCAAAAGAACACAATAGAGAGATCTGATGTCCAGCCCCAGTCAGATGCTGGTTGCATGGACTCTCTCCTCACTCTCCAACAGATAATGGGGTATACAGTCACTATGACCCAGCCCTGCACCTCAACTGCTACCTTTGGGATAACACTGTAGAAGATCTCCTTGAGGATCTTTCTCATCAGTCGCAAAGTTCTAAATATCCCAAAATAAGGCAGAAAGGAAAGGGTGCCCACTCCTAGAATATTTTTGTCAGTAAGAACAGTGGTTGTCCCTTCACATAGCCCCTCCCCCCCAAAGATACGCAATGAAAATTTCATATTGCCTGTCGTGTGAGTCAGGTGTGGGTGAGGTAACAGGAGAGAGTGCAGCTTTTGCTTCTGGTATTCATAGTTAGAGGTTGTATTTTTTAGGGGAGGGGGGGGGGCTTTTTTCACCTTACCTGCTATCATGTGGGTAAGGATTTGAAATCTGACCAGGTAGCAGCATCATGGTTTAAGGTAAACAAGATCAATGAGGAAATAGCCACCCTAACCTACATAGGATTCAGAATTTAAGCTGCACACAAGACTTGTGTAACCAAATCACTGCTTCACAAGAAGAGTCCACATAAGAACTCAAAGTGGACTTTTAGGGTTGCCCAGAGGCAATTGGAGGCTCTCCTTGGATCAAAGCCAAGGAAATTAAGAACAAAGTGCCAAGTGTTGTGAAGTGATGAGGCCATGTTTACTGATACCGGGAAGTGAGAGGGTAAGTTCAGGGTGAAGCGTTGGTTAGATCCTCTCGACTCTAGGTACTGTCAGGCCACCATGAAGCCCCATGATAGTGTTATGGTCTGGGGTGCTTTTGACTACCAGTTTAGTTTGGGCTGGACCAAGGCATTGTAAAGTCTTAAAGAAATGTATGGCAGCCAGTGCCCCATGTGCTGTGCAACAACTGAATGAATGTTTTGGACAACATGGTAGCAATAAGCACAGGGGCAATGATTGTCTTGCAGCAAGCTGAGGGAAGATTGCTCCAGCTAGTTCTAGTGATACAGATCATACAGGAAGTGGTATTGGATGCAAGAATAGCAGATGCCAAACTTATTGTTCTATTCATTCAGGAAACATATTTTCCATTTCACTGATTTAAATGCTGGAGTGAATTGCAACTTAAAACTAGGTCAAATTTTGGAGTTAATCTTATATTTCATTCAGGATTTGCCATATGAATTGGTGGATGAAATGACTGGTCAAGGCACTAAAGCTATCTGTGAATGGTTTAATTTATGTCATGAAATTTGCTCACAAATAGTTTCTGTAAGAAATCTTAGAAAAATGGTTGGCACTGCAGAAGAGGGAGTTCAAATAGATGAAGCTAGATTTGCTGGACGTCAGAAATATAATTGAGGACATATGCTGCAGGGAGATCAGGCACCAGATTCAACTGACAGTGAGGCTGAAGTGCAAAACAACCGAAACCATGGAAGATGTATTGACAGTCCATGGGTGTTCAGACTGAAGATAAGGGTTGACTACAGATATTTTTATGTAGAAAAGAGAAATAGAGCAAAGTTGTGGAAAATTCAGTCATTCACTCAGATGAATGGCACACATACTCAGATTTAAATCATTTGATCACCAAGTAAATTATGTAGACCCAGCTAATGGAGCTCATACTCGGCTATTGAAAAAACATGGTTGAATTCCGAAATTCAAATACTAAATACCAAAAAAAATGAGGCATCAATGCAAAGACATTCCAATCACATCTTCATTATTTTTGTTGGCGACTAATGATCTTTTTCTTGCCTTTTTATCTGACACCTATTTATTACATTAATCGATAAATAAATCATTTCATTTTTGTGATATTTTATTTACCTTACATATGCAAATCAAATTTTTTTTAAATGTTGAGATCACATAACAAAGTAGAATCTAACCTCTTGAGATCACACCACCACTGAGATCGCATACCAAAGTAGCACCGAAGTTTGTAAAAGTGAGTGCATCTCAAAAGCTTTAAATCCTCATCCCCTGACCAACACAACACCAGGAAAAATTCATCATCTGATACCAATTCCAAGAAAAGAAAATGCTACTCGTGCAAGCTATCTAGAAATGAAAGTCATGAAGCAACCAAAAAGAAAGCTAATGTTATGTATACTACTAGTTATGTAAAATTATGTAATTTTGTATATATTTGTAATGTTTAATATATATATATTTGTAATGTATATTTGTAACATTTATTATATACATTTGTAACGTTTAATATATTTATTTGTAATGTATATTTGTGTAATATCGGAGCAACAATCTCCAACTCCTTAATTAATTGCTCATAGCACAACCAACTAATGTCCTCCCATGCAACCGACTAACCTCCTCCCACACAACCAACTAACTTGCTACTGATACTTATTTAAGTTAAAAGTTCCCCATTTTAGGCAGTTCACCTCCAACCACTTAACGCACTCCTACTGGAATTATTTTGCTCTAGATTTCGTGTAACTGTTCAATTAATGTGCTCTATTGTTGTGTTATTATTCAGTGCACTACTACTGCTACGTAAGTCCCTTATAGTTGTTAAGTTTGGCACCTATGTACCCAGACCTCTCTCTCACGTGTCATAAGTACTATTAAGATTTTATTTTTTGTATAAACTGTAAATATGATATTCATGATTTCATATATTCATTTATAACCTTAATATATTATTTTCTATATTTCTTTGTTTTGCCTTACCAATACTAGGCTGTGCTATAAGTTCAACTCTGATTTAAGCTACTTAACTGTCGGTACACATTTGGGTTTCTTAAGACTGGCATAGAGTCCAGCTTAGCCTATAATTGGCATTCTTGAATCTCATGTTCATAACAAAGTTCTTTCTTTAGTGTTGTGGGACTTAACCCTGCCCGTAACATAAACCAAGTAAACTCTGCACTATTTGCCAGAAAGATTTGTTTTCTCCCCCTTGTTTCAATGAGAAGCTGTATAAATCACAATTTTCAAACATTCCAATTTTTTTTTTAACATTCTACTTAGTTAACTGAAATGGGAGGGGGGGGATTATAAAAGGATATACAGTACTAAAAACCTTAAAATTATCTATCATATATGATACTCAAATTGTGAAAGGGATGGAGGCTTACCGCCAATCCTGCAAGTCTGATACAGTTTGTGACATGGCAGGGAAATCCATCCACACATACTTCTCCTAGGAGGTTACTTCATTCCCATTCAGGGAGTGGTTGCAGAGACTTTCCCTCCACTTCAGTCATCAGACAACCTAGTCCAACATCCATTCCCTTCTACTAGCCACGATGACTTTAACATGTCTCTATAGAAGAGATGCGCCATGCCCTTTCATCCTGATGGCCCACTGGCCCTGGTATAATTTCTTAATGCCACATCCAATACCACTTCCTGTATGATCTGTATCACTAGAACTAGCTGGAGCAATTTCCCCTCAGCTTGCTGCAAGGCAATCATTGCCCCTGTGCTTATTGCTACCATGTTGTCCAAAACATTCAGTCAGTTGTTGCACAGCACATGGGGCACTGGCTGCCATACATTTCTTTAAGACTTTACAATGCCTTGGTCCAGCCCAAACTAAACTTTGGGTGTGCAGTATACAGCTCTGCCACACCCGTAACCACCTCCCACCTAGCCTGGTTACAGGAGCTATTTGCTCCTTGCTAGTACCAAACTACCGCACAGAATGCAATGCCTCATGTCTTTCAGACAGGCATAGCTTCCTGTCTGCAGACTTACTTTCCACCAATTAGGCTAGATGTCCACATGTTTTCCCACTGATGTCCATTGTCCCCTCCCAAGGAGAGTTGGCCCCTCTCATTTCATCTACTGACAATCTATCAGATTTCTTTCACAGGGGCTCCTCCATTGCCAGAATTACATTTCAATTATCAATTTCTGAACAGAAGTATCATTCGCCACTATCACTCTTCTTACATTACCTCTTCCCCCCAAAATTTATTTTTCTTGAATTAGGAAATTGAGTGACATTTCATCCCTTTATTCATTAAGATCCACTGAAAAAAGTTTCTTTTTCATGTTTGCTTAGTGCAGGCAAACACCCTAGATTTATTATCTGTTCGGATTTTTCCCTGATATGTCATTGTGACCTTTTCAGTTAGGAAATTATTATCTGTGGCTTTAGTTATGAAGCCTCACCATAGTTTTGAATTAATTTAATTGTTCTTATATTCATGTTGGTAGAGAAACGTTGCCAAGGTAGGTTTACAGGTATTTTCTTCATTTACTATCACTGCAATTCAGTGAATACTTCAGGAATGTAATTGAAACAGGTTGGCCCATGACATTGCGTCCCAACCTGGATAAAAATGGGGGTTCTCCTTTGATATTGAGTCAATCATGCTTAGTGCTCTGCAAATCACATCATTTCATTGGTAATTTAGACAAACTATATTGTGTAACATCTGATGGGCATTGAGCCTACCTGTTTCTAGTGATTTGTCTTTGGAAACTTAGGATACCTTTGTGGATTTATTTGCTCTTAAACCTTGCATACATTTATTTGATTAGTTAGAGGGTTTTTGAGTGACAAGGGTTCAATTCAGAGGGGTTCTACATTTTACTATGGAGATCCAGGCTATATATTGATTAAATCAGTCATTTTTACTTTGTGGCCCCAGGTTCTCTTCCACCACACCTGGCAATACTCAGCAATGTCACCATCAGTGGTATTCTCAAAAAGTCTCCAAGTGAAGTGACATGATAGCCGGAGGTGTTTGAGATGTGTTTTTCTAGTTGTGTAGCAGTGGCGGATCTAAATAGGGGAGGGAAATTCCACAGTGTGCCTGGCTTGCATCACTTTTCGAGTCAGCACCTCATGTCTTGAGTCACGGCGGACACACAGCGCATGCTCGACTCGCTGACCAGTAGGATTGTGCATCCTGACCCACACGCCTGGCCCTTTCGCTCTTTGTCAGCTGGGTATATTGCTCGCTGGCATCTTTCACTTTTGAAACTAATTCCAGCATCATCTCCGCGTCATCCTCTCTCTGAAACACAAGAGTGCAGATTTTTTTTTTTATTATATATTGTTACAGACATGGGGTGATGTGAGCAGCTGGGCTTTTCCATGTGATGCATTAGTTACCTCTCATTCACAGGGTGTGTATCATGAAGTGATGTGCAGGAACAAAAGAGCCACCAAACTGTTCAGCAGTCACAATAAGCACAGATATCACGCAACAGCTATGGCAAAAATAGAGGGGTTTGTGGACACCATGCTTCAGGCGAAGAGCAAATCGAGACCAACTGGCGCCTGTTGTTCCAATCATTGAGAGCATCCTCTTCTGAGGATGAAATATAGTGTCTCTCCATGGGTATTGAGATGATGGTCCATTGGACCTCTCTATTGAGCAAAACGGGAGGTGTCTTCAGAGCGCTTCTGCATTATTGAGCCCAGTGAGGTGATGCCAACATCAACCACTTCCTCACCAGCTTGGCCAGCTGAGCCAACTCCATCCTCATTAGCAAAACCATTAAGGATGAGGTGGTGATCGATATCACAGGTGGGTGACACTGCAACTTCTGTCCCCAAAATAGGTCTATTCCAAAAGTAGAATTCATGCTATTTTGACATTATGAGCAGGTGTCACCATAATCATATTTCATTTTACAGGTCAATTGGTGGTGGAATAGGTCTTAGCTGGAGTGTCAGGGGTATCCGCAGTGCTAAATGGACGAGACCATGGACGTCTCAGGAAAGGAGCCAGCCACCATGACTTTCTCACTTTTGTCCATGCTGAGAACCTGACTGGTCAAGGTCTGGCCCAACTGCTCATTCACACTGTACATGGCCTTGGTTTGGACATGTCAAACTGCTGGGGCCTCAGCTTCGACAGAACGAGTGTAATGATGGCAAAGTTCAGAGGTTGTGCCGCCATCATCATGGAGCAATACCCCCTCGCCAAACCAATCCCCTGCTTTAATCACTAACTGAACCTAGTGCTGACCAAGGCCTGCGATGTGAAAGAAGTGAAACCCTCCCTTCAGACGCTCAATGAAGTCCATAACTTCATTTAATCCAGCAACATGCGGACACTCCAGTTCTCCAAAATCATGAAGCTTTCCTCAGCTAAACAGAAGTTTGTGCCCTTGTGTCCCACCAGATTGGTCAAAGAGCATGATGCAGTCTTCGTGTTCATCAAGTTTCTGCCCCATGTAGCGGTCTTCATGGAAGAAGAATGAAGCTGGATGCAATGCTGGAATCTTACTTGCCGCAATTAGGGTCCCTCGCTTTCTCACTGAGCCGGTTGTGGCAGAGTCAGTTTGGGGCCACACACTCAAGACGAGCAAGACCCTGCAGAAGGACAGTGACTTGGCATCTGCATATGCACTGATTCGTGAGATCAAGACTTTTTGCCAAGTTCAGAAAGAATGCTGAGGAGCACTTCCACACTGTATTTACAAAAGCCAAGCATCTCCTGATTGAAATGGACTAAGCTCATAATGACATCCCCGTTCCCTGAGTCTGTGCACGACAGATACAGCACATGAATACCCCAGCCAGGAGTGCTGAGGAGTACTATCGAAGCTCAGTCTATATTCCATTCTTGACCAAGTGATGGCCGAGCTGAAGAGAAGATTTGAGGATGATACCATGCCAGTTGCTCTCCAGTTGAAGGAGCTTCTCAAGAGCTCAAAAACAGACATGGATGCCATCCTTAATGCCACTAAGCTCTACAAGAGCGATGTTTAGTCAATGGTGTTAAGGCAGGCGGAGGCACAGCGGTGAACAAATTCTGCCCTGGGTTAAGGACTGTCAAGAATGCAAAGGAGTACACCAAGACCCATATGTTCCCAAACATTGCGAAGCTCCTGACCATCTTAACTGCCAGTCTCAAATGCAGAGGCCGAACACTCATTCTCAGCCTTGAAGCAGCTAAAGACGTACATGAGGAGCACCATTTGCCAGGATCGCCTCAACAGCCTTGCTGTTCACAATGACATTCAAGTTTCACTTAAGCAAATGAAGGGAGACATTGGGCACGGGCCTACAATTTTGAGAGAGCCTACTCTTGCAAAATAAAAATACCTTTTCTATTATGTGCCTTGTTACTTAAGTGGGCGAAATGACTTGCAAGTAGCCTACACTATATGTACATATTCACTATTTATGCCTATAACTTATTCGTATGTATTCAGCACTGATTATTTGTAGTACGATCATACATGTATTACTCGTAAAAATATGTACCATAATAAGCAGCTTTTCAGAAATTTCCACTCATAAAAATGCTAGCATTCCCCCCGCCCCCCATTCGCTTTTTCTGGATCCGCCACTGTTGTGTAGTGAGAGGTGGCATCCTGATTGTGATGGGCCAGAGTGAGAGACTGGTTTAACGGGTGAGGGTGGATGACAGGTGGGACACATTCAAGTAGGATGTTGTTTACCAGCCATCAAAGTGATTTGGTGTGTAGGAGTTTTATTGTGTTCTGGTTTGGTGGTGTTGGGGGAAGTCTTCCCAGTATTTGGTAGTAGTGGTAAGTGGGGGTAGTCGTAAGGTCTCTGGAGGTGTGCACAGGAATACAGAGGGTGTGTAGGGTGTTGCAACTTTAAGAATTGTGTGGGCACTGATGAGTAATATTTTAGTTTTTGCGTGTAGGTCGGGTATTGGAGTGCTTTTTGTGGAGCTAGTTGTGATGCAGAGAGCTGTTTTACCGAGTTATTGTTGGATAACTTGGGTACACAGGCTGGGCATGAATAATTTAGGATGGTGCAGATGAGTTGTTTGGATAGTATATTGTGCTTCTTTCTGTAGCCCGAGGTTGGCGTTTGTGAGTGTCATGAGTGTTTAATTTGTTGTTGCATTGCAAAGGTCATGACTGAAACCACGGTGAGTTTATGGTTGAGTGGGAATCACGTAGGCTAAGCCCTCTATTGAACCAGCATTGCTCATCTTGTCATGAGGGAGCATGTTCCCTGTCAGGTGAGGGATCTGGGAGACCCCAGGGATTTTGAGACATGCATGGGAGATGTCCCCAGCAAATATCTGTTCTCTTACAAGGAGGAACATCTCTGAAACTAGTTAGGGTTCTATCATAGTTCCTCAATCATTAACTCCATATGGTTGTACTGCTTTGGCAGAAAGCACACCTGGTAACCAAAGCAGTGTTTTAAAAAACATGCCCTAGGACAAGAGAAAAAGAATTGTACATTGATGGGTCAGTTCCAAGTTGATATGACATGAGATTAAGATGCAATCATACTCCAACTTCCTAACTGTTGCATGGGCTACTAGCACAATTCTATTTTAGGGGCCCATCTGGAGACTGCCTACTTGGGCATAAGTCACCATACTCACAACAGCCTAGTACTAGGCTACATTAAAATAACAATATGTAAAACAAAACAAAACAAACAATAATAACAATGAAAAAACAAAAAGGGCAACAAGCAGGAAGCACGCTCTGGCATTGGAGGGGGAAAGGTCTCACCCCCAGCGAAGGAACATGCGATCTACAAAGAAACAACAAAATGAACAGTTAATTAAAGTGGAGGAGGCCAGCCTCCTCCAAAAAGTCAAGTTAAAGTCCACAAGTTAGTTTGCACGAACCCATCCCGAGTACAAGGGACAAGTGGTAGCGACCCTGCTTATCTCGGTACCAGGACAGGTAGCGTGTGCGAAGATCACCCAGACTGGGACATTCAACAAGAATGTGCTGAAATATGGGGGACAATGCAGTCGTCGCAGGCGAACGCTCCATCAAATGGTGGTGCGTCATGCCAGTGTGTCTAATTCAGAAATGATAAAGTAACCTGAAGCCGTTACGGCAGTGAGGGGTAGGTCCATATGAACAGTCGCGTAACAATGGCACACAACTTTACATGCCTCTCAACTGTCTCCCATCTTCTTTGCCAAGCAGCCTGTATTGCTGCCATGTAATCAGTGTGAGGAAGACTCAAACCCTAGTCTGGTCGCGTAGTCCTCAGACTCTACTTGTAGAGATTCTTAATGTATAATCGCTCACTTAAACCCCACATTGATGGGGTTGGCAAATCAAAAAACCCAGGTTTTGGAGGGCTTTTTCAAATGAAATTTGAAAAAACCTGGTTTTTGGGAACTTTTTCAAAATTACTTTTTTTTTCAAGAAATAAATGCTACTTATTATTTTATTCAAAATGCATATTCACATTTATAATTTCAACAAATATATATCAAATTAAGATTATTTCTCTGATACTGACTCATAATTCATCTCTCCTTTTACAGGTTATGGCTATCATGGATACCCACAATTTTGTGATCTTTTCTTACTATAATATAATTATTAAACTAATTAATTATTAATATTACATAAAAATAGAGATAGCTATTCTTTTTCTCTATATTATTCTAATGCTTGTAGAATTTATTTTTTGAAAAAACCCTGGTTTAATTGGGCTTTTTCAAAATTTGGGGTTTTTTGCCAACCCTGCACATTGGTTCTTAGACCTTATCTTCGTTTCCTCCTATACATAGATCATACCATGTCTTTCCTTTTTCTCATTTTGTAACTTAACTCAGAACATTTGTATTTAATCCTGCTATATGATCACTTATACTCCTCAGACCTATTGACAGTATAAAGCCTCACTGAGTAGGATGCATATGGGTCAATCAGTACTGATAACTTCAAAAATATCCAGAAATCCTACCTTTTTAACTATTATTTCAATCTAGAAAATACATCAAGTTGAGCTATGGGAATGAGAGCAGGGAAGCTTGTGCGGTATGGATCTTACATTTTACTAAGCCCTGTATTTGGTACACAAGTTAGTACTTGGCCCAAACAGACCTGTGCAAAATTTCAGCTCTGTAGCTGCTATAGTTTCCAAGATACAGTACCCCTGTTTTAGACCCCAAACACTGGAACCGTGACTGGCAGTTTCATGGGGCCTTTACTCAGTTGCTATATGCCTTGAGGTGCTGAAAATGACTAATCTGGCCTACTTTTTTGCAAGGGTTTCAAAAATCAAATCAGTTTTGACTCAGGTGGTTTAGTTTTCTCACAAACTGAGATTAAAAATGCAAAGAAATTACCAGTAATACCAACCAGTGCTGCACTCATGAGCCTATATCTCCTAACATTGGGGTTATATGATACCAAATATTTTTCCTGGAGGGGTATCTAACTTTATAGTCTGTGTGCCAAATTGGAATTTTCTAGGTCCGATAATCCTTACATTAGACCCTATCAAAGTTGGTTACAAACGGAAAAATGACCCATGTTCAATCAGTATTTGACCATCACGCCAGGTTTTGATCCCCTTCTCCTTTTTTTTTTGTCTCATCAGAAAGAGCATATCAAATAGTCTTGGAGACCAAAATATCTTTTGGGAGACTGAGTTGCTTTTTAGTCATATGCTAACCTGAATTTGCCCTAGTTTTGGCCTTTCGGGCCTGGCAACTGTATTGATTTGGAGTAGGGATGTTAAAATCAGGGTTTTTTTAGTACTATAACATATGTGAAATAATGAACATGTGCCTTATGTGTTACTAGTCCATTATTGCACAATTTACATTCTATTTTGCTTCATTTCAGAAAAACTGTATGCTAGTGACTTGAAAAATGGAGCAACAAAGGGCAACTTCTAGTTCAGATCATGCAACAAAGCAATATTTCTGCAATCCCTTACAATCTTCCACATACAAAGAAAATTGTGAAGGGTCTGCACAAGTTTACCACTGATACAGCAGCTAAGCTGAAGAATGACTGGGCAAGACAGGGAAGGAGTGCTGTGTCCAACATGCTGACATGAGCTGAGTTCAAGATTTCAAAGTCAAACACCTGGTGAGGCAATTCACAATTTTTCTGGTGAAGAACCTGAAGTGGTTAAAAGAGCTCTTGCAACAGAAGTTGTTGATACTACTGCTGGAGCACTTGGTGTGTCCCCTTTGAAGTTCAGAAAGGTCAGCAAGAGGGATTTACCTGGATATGGAGGCATGAAGATTCAGCAATTACAACAGAATCTATTGCAGTAGCTGGTAGGTTAGACATTAGTGATATGCAGCCTGAAGCTGAAGCCAGCCAAGCTAGATGCCAAAACTGCGAGGATGACACCAATCTTTTGTCTGCACTGCAGAGCAGCAAGTGTATAGCTTCAACTAGCCATTATGACAAACTCCAGATTTTGACTCTGCAGCCAGAGTTGGTCGAGGAAAAGAGTTGCTGAAGAATTTCAAGTGTCAGAAAGGATGGTTGAAGCAGCAAGAAAGTTATGTGATGCTGAAGGTGTAATTGCTCGGCCAGCACTAACGAAAGGAAAACTATTAGCAGACATGAGAAAATGGCATGTAGCAGAGCTTTATGAAGATGATTTCTCCAGGCTATGTCCAGGAATGAAAGACAAAGTAACTGTGTGAATCAATGGCATAAAAACTTAAATGCAGAAGACTTCTTTTGTGCAACTTGAATGATGTGTTTACATACTTCTGGAACAAGTATCCTGCAGAAAAGATAGGCTTTTCAAAATTCTGTGAGCTGCAGCCTCAGTGATGCATCACAGTTGGAGCTTCCCACACACACAGTGTGTATGTTTGTATGCACCACCAAAATATCAAGCTAATGTTAGCAAGAACGCAGTTAATAACTGAAGATTACAAAGAAATGATTGGCAAAACTGTATGTGATTTGAACTCTTCTGATTGCATGCTTTGCCACTGTGATAACTCACCTGGTGAAGAGCCACTGCATGAATACATGGTTCAAATCTTTGAGGATTCAGATCCCAGAGCCACAATTGAGTTCAAGCAGTGGATTCAGACAGACTGAGCAAATTTAATCAGTAACCAGTTATCAGTTGTCAAGGATGTTAGTGCCAAGCTTACCAACTTGTCAGTCCACCACACATTGCCAACATCAGGCTAATTATCTGAAAAGACTCGAAGGAGAATCTGCAGGAAGACAAATTGGTCATTTTGGATTTTGCTAATTATCTGAAAAGACTCAAAGGAGAATCTGCAGGAAGACAAATTGGTCATTTTGGATTTTGCAGAGAATTATTCCTTTATGATACAGGATGAAATTCAAGGGTTTCACTGGGACAACAGCCAAGCCATATTGCACCCATTTGCAGTTTACACCAGAGAAAATGATGAGGTGAAGTACCACAGCATGTGCATCATCAGTGACTGTCTGTGTGTTCATCAGGACAGTTTTGCAGTATCTGAAAGCCAATATGGCCACCATCAGGCACATTTACTACATCAGCAATGGGTCAGCAGCACAATATAAGAACTTCACAAATCTTTGCCAACATGAAAAAGACCATGGAACCTCAGCAGAATGGAACTTTGTCACCACATCTCATGGAAAATCTCCTTGTGATGGAAGGCCACATTCTCACTTCTGAAGACTTGTACAAATTTTGTGAGAAGCAGGTACCAGGAGTGAGGAGTTTCTTTGTCAGCAGCACTGAAGTTGCAGAGGTTAAAGAAGTCCAGGAGCAGCGATTTGACAAAGTACATACAGTGGCTTGTACAAGGGAACACCACTGTTTCAAGCCAATTGATATGAGATAAAGTCTGTCAGCTGAGTGTCTGCAGACTGAACATCAATCATGGCCACATTGTCTGTATCAGACAAGGTTTTTGTGAAAACTAAATCTTCAACCAGGCCAATATGTTGCTTACATATATGATAAAAAATGGTGGATCAGAAATGTTGGCAAGGTGTCTCTGGAAGAAGATGCTTTGATAAATTTCAGGCACCTGCATGGACCTTGCAGGAACTTCTTCTGGCCATCTACACTTGACAAGTGTTGGATTCCAGAAATTCACATTCTGTGCATTGTTCTTGTACAAACAGCTTTGATGCTTCCTCCTGGGAACCAGTAAGAAACCCACACTTGACTTGGGAACAAGTAAGAAACCCACACTTGACTTGGGAACAAGTAAGAAACCCACACTTGACTTGGGAACCAGTAAGAAACCCACACTTGACTTGGGAACCAGTAAGAAACCCACACTTGGCTTGGGAACCAGCTAGAAACCCATCTGAAGGCTTGGGAACCTCTGACAAAAACTCACACATGGTTTGGGAACTTTGGAGAAGAAACCCACTTGAAGGCTTAGGAACCTTGGAGAAGAAGCCCAACACAGAAAGGTGGGTAGGAGTAACAAGGAGTTACTTCTGTTCTCACTCAGTGTGAAAATATCCCGGTAGTCAACATTGTCGAACCCTCAAAGTATTTTGAAAACTTTGATGAGCTGACCACGCAGTCTACGGGTTTCCAGCGAGAACAGATTTAATTCCCTTAGTCTATCCTCATAACTCTTATGTCGGATAGAGGGAATCAGCTTGGTTGCCCTGGCTTGTACGCGTTCCAACCTTGCAATATCCTTTCAGAACGGACTCCAAAATTGTACGGCATAATCGAGGTGCAGCCGAACGAGGGAGTTGTACAGACAAAGTACTATCTCCTTGTTACGGTATCCAAACTGGCAGTGTGGTGGGGCGAATGTGAGTGTGTGTAAAAGGGCCATTCTCCCACCCCTTTTCTCAGTACCCTCTCCCTCCCTCTGTAAGAATGTGTGTGAATGGGAATGGGTTTGTTTTATTTTTGTTTATTTCATGTATAAAATGATTACCATGTTTTTCTTTCTTTCCAGGCGTTATTCTGGAAAGATAATAGCTAATTTTGAGATATCACTATAATAAGATATTACTTTGTATTAAGTAAATTTAACGAAGCGTTATTCTGGAAAGAGGTAAGCTAGTCGATGTATTTTCGGGTAATGCCCACTTATTAGTTTCGCCATCCATGTATAAATAAATGGGTCACTGAAGGAGGATATATCTCTTCTTCAGAGAGTGGAAGTGTGGACTGGCAGCAAGAGGGGTTCTATAGACGAGTGCTCCACCCAGCCCTGAGAGGAGGGCTTTCATCTCTAACCACCTGAACCGCCATACCTGCCTTCGTTGACAATCCTGCCTCCTTCTAGTTAGCCAACTACCACCCACCTCCAGCAAGTGATAGCGAGTGTCCCCTTTTCGTTCGGTTGTGGTTGTGTTTTTTTTTTGTTTTGTGTAGAATATACGTAAATTGTTGTATCCGCCGGTTATAAGATTCTCGTTTGGTATCGCTATTTTGATTGGGGAATTTAGCCTCATTTTGAAGTGTGCACACTTCCTTAGTAAATATAAACTGTAACTATCATTGTATTTTTTGTAAGTAAAGGGACTGTATATACAATCCGTTTTATTCTCCCTCGATTTCTCACGTCCGGACAGTGTAGGAAGCGGGTTGGATCGATTATCGATTGGGATTAGAGATCTATTTTCAGCCCGCTACATTTGGCGCCCGAATAGGGACGTGAGACTTCGAAACTGGGAGCGTGACTGGATTGGATTGCAGTCCATACCCAATTAGTGTGACAAGTAGTTTGATTGATTTTTCCCTTCTCCTATCTTTTTACTAACTTGGGAACAATGGCTGTAGCGGAAACGTTGAATGAAGAAGTAGTGCGATTGAGACTAGAGTTGAGAAAGAAAGAAGAGGAGTGTGAAATGTTGCGGGGAATGATGGAGGGAATGGAGAATAAAATAAAAGGGATGAATGAAAAGACTGATAAGATGAAGAAGGAAATGGGAGACCGACAGGATCAGACGGACCGACGGATGCAGGACCTGTATAACATGATGACAGGGGCTGGATCAGTCCCAGGACCTACAACCCTGACCCCTGCTCCTACTGAAGGGACTCCGCTAAATGGAATGGATGGCAGTAGGGTTGAGTCTAAAGAAGATACTGTGAGTGGTAGGAAAAGGGGGGAATGGAAGAGAGTGGAAAGTAAGAGAGGAAGTAAGCATGGTTCTAAGGTTAAGGATAGGAAGGCGAGAGGGAAGAGTGTGGATTCGCTATACTCAGATGAGGGAGAGTGACAATATGATTGGAATGAGTGAGACCGAGAGTAGCTCTTTGGAGAGTGAAGTGAATGTGGGGAAAGGAATTTTGATTAGGGAAGTGCCAAGGATTGATAAGTTTAGATTGCATGGGGGAAAGAGTATGGATGAGTTCTTCGGGGATTTTGAGCGGTACTGCAAGCTCAAGTACCCGCAGAACAAGGGTCACTGGGTGAGTGTTCTGGGAGATTGTTTGGATGGGAAAGTGTTGGAGTTCTTGCGAGTGATAACGAGTGTGGGAGAGCCAAAGTACGATGTAGTGAAGAAGAGATTGATTGGGCAGGTGAAACGAATGAAAGAGAGTGTGAAGTATAAGAGGGTGAATGAATTTGAGAAGGCTCAAATTGGGAAGAGTGAAAGTGTGAATATGTATGCACATAGGCTTGAGAGTATGGCAAGAACGAGGTATGGTGATGATGATGTAAATGAATGTAAACCACTCATGAGGAAGTTTTTGGACACGATCCCGCGAAAGGTGAGTGAATGGCTGAGTGGAAAGAGAAAGGAGAGAGTGAGACTGACAGGTGAACGGTTGATGTGGGAGGATGTGTTGGAACTGTTAGAAGATGGACGATTTGATGATGAAAGCGATCTAGAAGAGGATGGATGGTACAGTGTGAATGTTGGGGGTAAGAAGCCCAGGAGCTTTCATCCACCCCAGCAGTTTGTCAGCTACAGGGATGCCCTGAAGGCTGCACCAGCTGGAGTGATGTCAAACTTCCTGGGCCGGCAGAATGGATGGGCAAATGGAGGGTGGTCGAATGGAAGGGGGCAGATGAATTTCAAGCGTGGGAATGGATATATGAGAGAGAAACCGAGGTATGTCCCAGCAAACGAGAGACCGAATGGTGGGAGAAAGATTGTGGAATGTCGTCGGTGTGGAAGGAAAGGTCATATGTTGGCAGAATGTAGGTGGACATCTGGTGCATGTTTTGGGTGTGGTAAGAAAGGGCATATGATAAAGGATTGCCAGGCAAGTGTGAAAGAGTGCTTCGAGTGTAAAGAAATAGGCCATTTGAAGAAAGATTGTCCGAGGTTGAATGGTGGAGCAACTGGTGGGGAAAGTATGAAATATGCATGTGGTAATTGTGGAAAGGCTGGTCATTATGCAAGGATGTGTCGTCACCAGAGGAATGTATGTAGCTATTGTGCGATGGAAGGACATTCAAGTGAAAAGTGTTGGATTAGACTGAGAGCGCAAGGTGTGAATGGAAAGTCTGAAGCGGGAAACTGAATGGTAAGAGGGTACCTGCTGAAGTATCCTCTGGGTGCATGAGTGTGAGTAATGTGTTGGTAAGTCTGTCTAGTGTGAAAGTGCTGTCTGGTAGGAAGTATGAGTGTCTGAGTGTGAAGGTGGAATTGAATGGAATTGAGTGTTTGGCTTTAATAGATTCTGGATGCAAGGCGAGCTTGGTGTATAAAGATGTGTATGACAAGGTTAGCGAGAAAGCCCTCCTGTCTGAGTGCAAGGGTAGTTTAGTAGGTATTGGTAATAGGAGAGTGCCTGTGATTGGAATGATAAGGTCAGCTGTTCGAATGCATGGTATGATGATGAATGAATGTGAATTTTCTGTGATTGATAAGGTGAGTAGTGAGTATGGTGTGATTTTGGGGTATGATTTTATGAAAATGAATCGTATGGTTGTGCATCCTGCGAGTGATCAGATTGAGAGAAAGATTGGTAAAAATGGGGTGTATAAGTTGTATGTAGGGAAAGATGGTAGCGTTTTGAGGAGTGTGTTTACTGGTATTGAGGTGACTGCTATGGAGAATATAAGGCTTGTGAAGGGTGAACGGGTGTCTGTTAGAGTGAGTTGGAGTAAGGATGTTAGTTTGAATGTGAGTGAGAACACTGTGATATTGGATGGAAACGATGCGTGTTATAAGGTAAGGCGTGTTGCTTGTGTGTTTGATGGCTTGATGAGAATGAATGATCCTTTTGTATGTGTGCAGGCGGACCCCAGTGTGAAAGGGCAGGTGAGGGGAATCCAAGTCGGAGATGTACTGGGCCACCTCTCCACTGTCAATGAGGTAGGTATGGATGATAGTACGGATGTCAGGGTGAATGTTGCAGGTGAAGAGACGTCTGATGTGAAGAGCATGGTGGAATTGGATGGATGTTTAACTGAGTATGATAGGGAGGATGTGTATCGAATGATCTTTGAATGAAAGGGAGCCCTCAGTAAGGGTGATCTGGATTTCGGGGTTGCAAAGCTCCCGGAATTCAAGATTGTCCTGAAGGAGGATTCCCCAATCTATCACCGGCCAAGGCATTTCCCACGTCCGGTTGCTGATGAGATTGAGGAGCAGTGTTTGGAATTGGAGCAATTGGGGGTGATTGAAGAGAGCGAGAGTGCATGGAATAGTCCAATTGTACCTGTACGTAAGCCGGATGGAAGATTGCGTCTGTGTGGATTATCGAAAGGTGAATGAAAGGACTGTGAAAGAAAGGTTTCCGATGTGTGTGGTATCTGAGTGTGTGTATAGTATGCATGGGATGGAGTGGTTTACGAAGCTGGATCTGGTACGGGGGTATTACCAGATGCCCATTGCTGAGGAGAGCCGGCCAGTAACTGCCTTCTCTTCCTCAAAGAGGCATTACCAGTTCCGGAACCTCAGCTTTGGGTTGGCTAATGCTCCCGGAGCCTTCCAGCAGGCAATGAATGTTGTGTTGAGTAAGTTTGCGAGTAAGAATGTGATTGCGTTTATAGATGATATTTTGATTATGACTGAGACTTTTGAGGAGCATATGAGATTGGTGAATGATGTGTTGAGAACGTTGGAGAGTGTTGGTGTGAAGGTGAAAGTGGCGAAGTGTGAATGGTTTGCGAAAGAAGTGGAATTCCTTGGGCATATGGTGAGTGAGAATGGATTGCGAAAATCATCAAAGTATGTTGAGAAGGTGCGAATGTTTCCTAAACCGGTGACTGTGAAGCAACTGAAGTCATTTTTGGGTTTGATTGAGTTCCAGCGAAAGTTTATACGTGATTGTTCTGGTGTGAGTAAGCCTCTGACTGAGTGGATGGGCAAGAAAGGTAGTACGGTTGTCAAGTGGAATGATAAGATGAATGAGGCGTATGAGAGACTGAAAGAGGCAGCGGCTGAAGATGTTGAATTGGCTTACCCAGATTATAGTGTAAATGCTAAAATGCTTGAATTGTATACAGATGCGAGTGGGTATTGTATGGGAGGTTTTCTGATGCAAGAGCAGCGTTTGAATGGAGAGAATGTCAGGCGAATAATTGGGTATGTATCCAAGGCTATGAATGTTGCAGAACGAAAGTATTCGACTGTGGAACGAGAGCTGGCTGCGATAAGATATTGTTTGAAAGTGTTGCGTCCATTTTTGTATGGTGTGAGGTTTGTGATAAAAACCGATCATCAACCTCTTGTGTATCTGCAGCGTATGAAGTGGGCTGATAGTAGGATTGCAAGGACTTTGGAAGATTTGAGTGACTTTGACTATGTGATTGAGTATGTGCCTGGTGAACGGAATGGAGTGGCTGATTTGATGTCAAGGTATCCTGGTATGAATGATGAAAATGTGTGTGGAGTGAGTGATCCTGAGAATTTGCCGAAAGGGATTATGAATGGAAAAGAGAGTAAGGGTGGTGGTGATTCCTTGTTTGAGAGTGTATGGAATGGTTTGCAAGATTTGAAGAGTGATGGAGTAGATGTGAGAGTGCCCGATAGTGTAGATGATTTAAGGAAGGAGGTAATGAATGAAGTGTGTAGGAAGCCTGAAAGCATTGGTATGGCAAAGGTGCGGAACTTCATGAAAGAATTGAGAGCGATGTGTATGCAAGGGGTCCCGCCATTTCAGGAAGTGTTGATTGTAGTGAGTCTTTGTATGGAGTGATTGTTTATGTGCACTTTGGTGGTGAGAGGCCGATTGTGTACAAGGATGAGAAGATGAAGAGTTTGAATCCTAATGTGGTACATCTGCAATGTTTGAGCGGTGTGCACTACAATTGGGTAATTGAAAAGTGTTCATATATAAGAGAGAAGAATGATTGTCTGGATGAAGATGAGTGTGTGTTGAGTGATGATATGGGAGTTAATGACAGTGTGGATATCAGTGCTGATGTTGGTGTGCTTGTTCCTTCGGTGTATTGCGAACATGGTGGACCTGATATGATGGAAGCGAGAGTGAAAGTTGGTGAAAGGTTGTTCTGTGGTTTGATTGATACTGGAGCGGTGTCTTTAGTGAATGAGAAGATTCTGAGTAAGTATGATGAGTTTAAATGTTGCGAGCATAAACCTGTGAAGTTACAGATAAGTGGATGGCTTGATAGTGGCATGGGAACAGGTTAGTCTGAAAGTGAGTTTGGGTAATGGTGTGAATGTGAAGCATGACTTTGTGATTCTGAAAGGTGAGCAAATGCCTTGTTGTTTCTTGCTTGGTGTAGACTTTATGAGATTGAATGATTTGTCTTTGGATGCTCATAAGGATCGTCTTATGAAAGGTGAATGTGAGGTGATGAGGTTGAATGAGTGTGCAAAAAATGTTGTCAAGTTTTGCGGTATGATTGAGTTGGTCATGGATGATGAGAATGAGATTTTAAGTGATGATGATATTCTAGAGATGCAAGAGATGTGTCCTTTTGTTAGTGAGTTGAAGAGGTGTGTAATGATGCGTGTTGATTTGAATGAATGGCCAGAGTGTTTAAGTGATTTTAAAAGGTATGCTAAGGATTTTGTTGTTTGTATGGATGTTGTATATTTTGTGAGGCATGTGAAGGGTGGTGATGATATGTATGTACCTGTGATGTCCTTAGTTGGTATGATTGGTCTGGTGAAGGTTGTGCATGATAATTATGGGCATATGGGTAAATTTAAGCTGTGGGAGTGTATGAAGGAGCATGTGTTCCACCCGTTTCTGAGAACTGTTGTGAATGATGTTGCAACTACGTGTGAAAGGTGTCAGAAGCGAAAGGTGCAAGGTGTGCAAGTGAAACCACCGATGTTGAAAGTTGATGCGAAAGAACCGTTTGAATTGGTAGTGATTGATTGTGTGTCTTTGCCGCGTACAAGTGCTGGGAATGTTGGTATGGTTGTGATGGTTGACCATAAAAGTAAGTTTGTGTATGCAGCGCCTGTGAGAGATAAAAGAAGTGTGACTGTTGCGCGTGTGGTTGAGCAGTTGTTCTTTCCTATGTGTGTATGGAAGCCTAGAAGATGTCTGAGTGATAATGGGCCTGAATTTGTAGGGGAAGTGTTTGAGCAAATGTTGAGAGAGAATGGTGTGGAGCATCTGAGAACAACTCCGTATGTACCGTCTTCAAATGGATTGGCTGAACGGACTATAAGAACCTTGTGTGAGATGTTGAGAATGATGAGTACGACAGTGAATGACTGGGATGTGTGTCTGGGGAGAGTGTTGTGGGCATATAATTCAACTGTGCATAGTGCAACTGGAATGTCCCCATGTCAGTTTGTGATGAATTTTGAAAGGCGAGTGAAAGATAGGTTTCGTTTGAGTGAAAGTGAGCAGAGTGTATGGCGTGAGGCGCATGAAAGGTTCCGTTCATTTGAATTAGGTACAAAAGTATTGAAGGTGAAAGTGAAAGGTAGGTTGAATGTATCAAAGATGAGTGAGAAGTTTGATGGACCTTATAGAGTTGTGAGAGTTTGGGAAAATGGGGTAACGTATGTTTTGGAGAGTTTGAATGACGGCATGACTGAGAGAGTGCGGGCTCATCAGAGTCAGTTAAGGAGATGGAGAGAACCTCCTGACTACCTGGTGAGCCATCCGGTGTATGGACTGTGTAGAGAGAGAGGTAAAGTGCATGATGATGAGATTGAATGTGATAGTATGGATCTGTCTGGGAAAGAGCTAGTCTTAGTCTCGAGGAGTAGAAAGCGTACAAAGAAGGGTGAAAGGAAGAATGCAAGTACGAATGAAAGTAAGTCTGAGCAGAGTGTTTCTGGTATGGGGGATCTTGAAAGGGAGATTGAGTTTTTGCGTAAACAGGTGAGTGATTTGGCTGGTATAAGTAGACGAGTGAGTGAGCTGCCTGTGCCTGATTTTTCTGGTTTTGGGAACAGTATGAATGATAGTGTGTTTGGGCAGAATGAACCTAGTGTGGCTGATTTTTCGGGTTTTATGAATGGTAATAGTAGGGGTGAGTTTGATGTAGTGAATGATGAAGTGGCTGATTTTTCAGGTTTCTGGTGGGAACCAGTCGAAGGGGTTTCTGGTATGCCTGTTGAGAATACAGGGGATGTGAGTGACCTGTCTGTTTCGCAAGAATGTACCTTGAGTTGGATGAGAGCTGTGAGTGAGGAGCTGATGAATGGGGGTATGAAGAGTGAGGGTTCTGAACGAAAGAGTATGAAAGAATTCTGTCGTGAGATGGGAGAACTGGTAATGAGGGCTAAGAGTATGGTTGATGAGATGATAAATAGTGACGATGAGACTGACAGGACGACTGACGAACAACCCCGACTAATTGCTACGCGTAGCCAGGGACCAGTAGAAGAGTGTGAACGGGTGGAGAAGGGTGCGATTGAGCACAAGTGGTACCGTGGAGAGTGATTGAAAGGGTTTAGTGAGTGGCTGGTCGAATGGCTTAAGGAAGGAGGGGTGTGGTGGGGCGAATGTGAGTGTGTGTAAAAGGGCCATTCTCCCACCCCTTTTCTCAGTACCCTCTCCCTCCCTCTGTAAGAATGTGTGTGAATGGGAATGGGTTTGTTTTATTTTTGTTTATTTCATGTATAAAATGATTACCATGTTTTTCTTTCTTTCCAGGCGTTATTCTGGAAAGATAATAGCTAATTTTGAGATATCACTATAATAAGATATTACTTTGTATTAAGTAAATTTAACGAAGCGTTATTCTGGAAAGAGGTAAGCTAGTCGATGTATTTTCGGGTAATGCCCACTTATTAGTTTCACCATCCATGTATAAATAAATGGGTCACTGAAGGAGGATATATCTCTTCTTCAGAGAGTGGAAGTGTGGACTGGCAGCAAGAGGGGTTCTATAGACGAGTGCTCCACCCAGCCCTGAGAGGAGGGCTTTCGTGTCTCTAACCACCTGAACCGCCATACCTGCCTTCGTTGACAATCCTGCCTCCTTCTAGTTAGCCAACTACCACCCACCTCCAGCAAGTGATAGCGAGTGTCCCCTTTTCGTTCGGTTGTGGTTGTGTTTTTTTTTGTTTTGTGTAGAATATACGTAAATTGTTGTATCCGCCGGTTATAAGATTCTCGTTTGGTATCGTTATTTTGATTGGGGAATTTAGCCTCATTTTGAAGTGTGCACACTTCCCTAGTAAATATAAAATTTTGTAAATATAAACTGTAACTATCATTGTATTTTTTGTAAGTAAAGGGACTGTATATACAATCCGTTTTATTCTCCCTCGATTTCTCACGTCCGGACAGTGTAGGAAGCGGGTTGGATCGATTATCGATTGGGATTAGAGATCTATTTTCGGCCTGCTACAGCGCTTTATGTAGCCTAACATCCTTTGGGCTTTCTTCTCTGCCTCGATGCACTGTTTCGAGAACTTGAGGTCGCTAATGATAGTTACACCCAAGTCCTTCTCAGTGTCACTCGATTCAAGAGCAGTGCCCTTAAGGATATACTGAGATTGGGGGTTTCTGTGGCCGATATGCATCACTTTGCATTTGTTCACGTTAAAAGGCATTTGCCACGTGTCCGACCACTTCTCAAGCTTCCCAAGATCTTCCTGCAGGCGGGCAGTATTTCCATCCTTTGCAACATTCATACCAAGCTTGGTATCATCTGCAAATTTGGAAATCTTGGCAACCATGTCACCGTCCATGTCGTTGACGTAGATGATGAATAGTAGTGGTCCCAGGACAGAACCTTGAGGCACTCCGCTAGTAACAGGCACCCACTCAGAAGCCTGTCCATTCACCACAACCCATTGCCATCTGCCACTTAGCCAGTTCTCGATCCAGCAGGCTACTTTTCCGTCAATGCCCAGCACCTGGATGGCTATCGGGTGTGGACCCTAGGTAATGGGGATACCAATCTGTGACCAGCTGTCACAGAATTCGTAGTGGCACAGCCACCATGGACTAACGCAGAATTAAAAGTACAAATCTTGGTGATATGTTATCGTCAGAGTACACATTTTTTACACATCAAAAAGTTCTAGCCAAGCTCCTAAAGGCCAAAACTGGGGCAAATTCAAGCTAGCATTTGACCAAGAAGCAAAGATATTTTGGTCTCCAAGATGCTCTTTCCAATGAGACAAAAAAAAAAGGGAGAAGGGGATAAAAACCTGGCATGATGGTCCAATACTGATTGAACATGGGTCAGAGTACACATTTTTTACACATCAAAAAGTTCTAGCCAAGCTAATAAAGGACAAAACTGGGGCAAATACAAGCTAGCATTTGACCAAGAAGCAAAGATATTTTGGTCTCCAAGACTATTTGACATGCTCTTTCCAATGAGACCAAAAAAAAAAAAAGAGGAAGGGGATAAAAACCTGGCGTGATGGTCAAATATTGATTGAATGTGGGTCATTTTTCCGTTTGTTACCAACTTTGATAGGGTCTAATGTAGAGATTATCAGACCTAGAAAATTCCAATTTGGCACACAGACTAAAAAGTTAGATACCCCTCCAGGAAAAATATTTGGTATCATATAACCCCAATGTTCAGGATATATAGGCTCATGAGTGCAGCACTGGTTGGTGTTACTAGTATTTTCTTTGCATTTTTAATCTCAGTTTGTGAGAAAACTAAACCACCTGGGTCCAAACTGATTTGATTTTTGAAACCCTTGCAAAAAAGTAGGCCAGATTAGTCATTTTCAGCACCTCAAGGCATATAGCAACTGAGTAAAGGCCCCATGAAACTGCCAGTCACGGTTCCAGTGTTTGGGGTCTAAAACAGGGGTACTGTATCTTGGAAACTATAGCAGCTACAGAGCTGAAATTTTGCACAGGTTTGTTTGGGCCAAGTACCAACTTCTGTACCAAATTTCATCAAAATCAGAGATGGTGAGGTGGGACCAATTCCTAAAATTAGACCACTTGATATGGAATGACCCAATAGGTACTTCATTTTTTTTTGAGAGAGAGTATTACATAGTAATACGCGCCGTACTACCCTAGCTATCTGAACAAGCCCATGCTGTTCTCCCCAACCACACTCCATTGCCGCTTAACGTTCTCACTAGGGCATCCTCTAAGGCAGTAACTGCCAATATCACACTAACAAATCTGGATCCCCTAAGGACTTCTTTCCACCCAAACTCCTCCACTAAATTCTCCCTGCTGTCCTCCCACTGATTCTTCATCTCTTTAACACTTTATTTGCCACAGGGGTGGTTCCCTCTTCTTTCAAACATGCCTCAATTCGTCATATCCTTAAAAAAACACACCTTAACCCCTCTGAACTATCTAGCTATCATCCTATCTCACAGTTTCCATCTTGAGAGAGTAGTTTCCTCTTGCCTTAATGAACATATTTCTAACTGCAATATCGATGAAATGTACCAGTCAGGGGTTAAAGTAAAGCACTGCTGAAACTGCTCTTCTTAATGTTTCAGACAGTTTACATAGAGCAGCCGCTAGGGGTTGTACGTCCATTCTAGTCCTCTCCCCTGCTTTTGACACCATCACCCACACTTTCCTTGGTCTCTCAGGCACTGCACATGATTGGATCCGCTCATACCTCTCCTCCGATCCACACCCATTCATTTTGGGGTACTTCAAGGTTCAGTCCTTGGTCCCCTCCTCTCTCGCATTTACTTACTTCCTCTTGACTCCCTTCTTCGCAATTTGGGCCTGTGCTTCCACCTCTATGTTGATGACACTCAGATATACCTTTCCTCATCCCCTGTGTCCTTCTCTCAATCAATTACCAAGCTCCTTTCAGCCTACACCTCCATAAGCGAATAGCTGTCTGCCAAGTTTCTCAAACTTAACCACGATAAAACTGAAGTTCTCCTTGTTGGTACCGCTTTAATGGTGAAGAAACCTAAGCTCTCTTCCCCTCCCTTAACACGGGGGAAACCAATGTCGCCTTCTCTGATACCATCACCACCCCCAGTTCTCTCCTTCGATGCCTCTGTTACAGGAGCTACACTGGTTATCTATTCGCTTCTGTACCCACTATAAAATTCTTCTCATCACCTACAAGGCCATAAACCCTGAGGCTCCACCTTATTTCTCATCATCAAACTCCTTGGGCACTCCGGTCTAACCTCGCTCCCCTCCTGAACACTCCTCTTTTTGTCCTCTGCTCGATGGGTGACCATTCCTTCTTAGTGTGTGCTCTTAGACTTTGGAATGCTCTACCTGCTGAAGTCCGATCCTCTCCCTCATTTGCTACTTTTAAACATCTCCTGAAGACTCATCTCTTCAGAATTGCCTTCCCTCCCCTGTAAACTTTCTCTATACTCGCAACACAACCTGCACTCTGGGAAGGCTAACAGCTCTGAAGGGTGCATTATAAATACCTATTAGTATTATTATTCTTTTCCTCTATACAGCTCACATTCCTCACAACTATTCTGCAATTTATTTCTATCATTCAATGGTAGACAATTTTTCCTAACTCTATAATATATTATTGAAGATGGTCTAGTCATATATTGTCTCCTCTTTGATTTATTTCTTAAAGTTTAATTATATATATATATATAGTGTGTATTTTTTTTCAAGGTCTCTCTTCCCTAATTCTGAATCCTATTCTTTTTTTTTAACGTTTTTGTAATATTTTCATAATTAATATTTTTTAGCATTTCTAAATTAATTCCTAATTCCTTTATGTGATTTTTAATATTTATTCATTTGCTTTTATCTTTAAAAATTATATCAAGTATTCTTTCCATTAGATCATTCTTACCCACATAAATACAGTCAGTGCGGTTTGAAATTCTAATTTTGAACATTTTAACATAACATAACATAATTTCACAGACGACAAAAGCCACAACAAAGGTATATCAAAGGTCATCCGCGAATAAGTTAACCCTCCCTCCCCATATAATCTGCATTTGAAAACATTCAAGTTTGGACTGTCTACCATCCCAGATGGCAAACTATTCCAGTAATCTACCACTCTCAGTGGTTGTTGTTGAAAGTTTAAAGTTTTGCTTTGACTTCAGCACCTCCAATGTTACTCATTAGTGGTCTTCTCTCAATAAAATTCAGCTTTTATCTTTATCATTATTACTATACAAGAATATCTGCTTCATAGTAATCCAACAGGTAGCATTCAGATTTTCATCCTCGTTAGCCTTGAATAAACATTTATTTACAATATTGTACAAAGGAAAGATATGTAGTTATGAATGTTAAAGTATTCCATGTGTTTCATATATCAGGGTATTGTGGTACCGCTCTGCAGAGAAATCTCTTTAAAGGGGGTGAATACAGATGTGTGTCTCCCATAACTTCAGAAGCTATCTCCCTACACTTCACCGATCAATGTGTATGGAGAAGTCTTCACCATCTTTTTCAATGAATGGTTGTTATACTCTTTTATGAGATTTGATTAGGTTTTCCATCCTTGTCATTATTAATTATATATATATATATATATATATATATATATATATATATATATATATATATATATATATATATATATATATATAGTGTATACTTTCACAGTATTTACATAAGTTATATGGTACAACAGTTTACTACATTTCATGAGAAAGTGTTCCAATATCTCCTTTTCCTCATTACAGATTCTGAATTGTGTATCCTCTCCTATATATCTTTCTCCATTCAAGATTTAAAGTATTTGTTCTACATTTAAACAAAAGAATTGAAGGATAATCATTGCTATAAATTTTTCTTCTGTAATCTCTCTTTTATTTGCTTGGTATAGTTTGAGTGTATGTTTTTTATCCAATACCTCAATCCACATTTTAGTATCAAAGACCCTTCCTTACGTGTTTTTTAGTTTTTTTTATTTATTTCTTTTAAATTCTTTGTGTTTATTTCAATACACCCCATATATTTCTTAATTGTATTATTCCATGGTTTATCAAGTTTCTTGTTAATCATTTCCTCCATGACTCTTTTACATAATTCTATACCTCCATCTAGAATATATTTCATGAAGCCAATTTTTGTTTCTATATCTCTTGTTAACATGGATAGTGCTCCAATTTCTCCACGAAGAATTACTGAAGTTGTAAATCCTGGAGCTGCGAATATATTCCACTAAACCAAATTTTCAATTCTTTGTAGTTTATCTAGTTGTGGGACACTTTTAAGACTATAGCCCAGGAGCAGTGTATTCCAATGAAGGCTATTAGGAAGAAATAGCCCCATAAGTATTCTTCCCCCTGAATTCTATATCCCACCTAATCTGATTTAGCAAATTTGGTAATTTATTGTAATCTCCCCTATAAAAATTTAGAGTTTTTGTGGAGTTTGTTGATGTTCTTCCTTTCATAATTCCCAAGTTAAAATGAACCATCTGATGATCACTATTTCCCAATGCTTCCCCAACAGTCAATTCCTGAACCAAGTGATCATCATTTGAAAGAACCAGATCTAATATATTGGCACCCCTTGTTGGCTTATTAACAAATTGAGTCAAAAAATTATCTTCAAAGCATTCTATAAACTTACAACTTGCTCTATCCCTTCCTATCCTATTTTCCCAGTCCACAGAATTTAAATTAAAGTCACCAAGAATAACTGTATCTACTTCACACTCTTTCTTATTTCCCTGCTCATTAGCTCATCAATACAGTCAGTCTGTCTGGGTGGTCTGTAAAAGGCTCCCGAGTGTATTATCCTATTTTTACTGACCTTAATATCTATCCACAGTGATTCAACTTCTTCTTGCATTATAGAATTATTTAGATTTGAAGAAATGCTATTTCTGATATAAATAATCAACCCATCACCAGTCCTATCTCTCCTTTGACTAATGTACATATCATAACCCTCTAGTTCAAATTCACTCACATTGTCATTAAATTTATTTTCATTAACCTATGATTCTATTACATATATTATATCTATACCTTCATCAATAATATAACTAAATAACTGGGTAATTGTATAGAGTATTGCCAGATCCAAGTCCTAGTTTATTTTGGGCTATGTTTCCTTACTACTTTTTCTGAGCTGAAATCTATGTGGATGAAGTTTATGGCAATTTACAATTATATACTGGGGGTCCCCCAGACCCCCTAAATGAATGAAATCTCAGGATTATCGTAGACCCATCCCCCCGATGAGCCGACCCTTAAAATAAGCTCAAATCGCAGTCACAACATTTACCAATAACTCATTTTTCTTATTTTTAAGGCTATGAGCATTGGTATAAAGACAACTCAGCCCTCCTATCCCTGAAGCACCTCTTTTAGAATGTATATCTTCGTATCATCTCCTCTGTATCTTTCCTTTCCCTGACCACTATCAGTAACTAGTTTCCCACCTGCAAAGACCTAACGACACTATCTAACTCCTGCCACAACACGTCAACCCCAGCCCGGCTTAGATTGAGTCCATCCAATGCCTTATTCCCATAAAACCCATTCCAAACTTCTACAAACACTAATCCAGACTCCTCACACAGGCCTTTCGCATGCTCATTTAGTCCAATGCACGAGACAACCATTCCATCCCCACATCCAATCTCAGAAGCACACCTGAACTGCCTTTCACTCTAATTTCACTCATCCTTTCAACTAACATTTTGTACCTCTCTCGTAACTCACATGAACCCACCTTCTTTACATCATTTACTCACACATGCGTAATCACAACTGCATCCCTCACACACCGACACCAGACTATCATACCTCTCAGACACATCATTTACACCAGCACCCAGCAAACAAACTCTCACTCCCTTCCATTTGCTTGCACTTAACTTCCTATCTAATCTAAGTCACTCATCACAATCACCTCAGTCATCCTCCTAGTCCCCCTAGGCCTAGCATTACCCTCCCTTCTGTTCTTATTAAAACTACCACTTATTTCACTTTCTGCCACAACCACATCATACAAATCACTTTCAATCACTTCCTTTCTCAGAGCATCGAATCACTTAGACAACCTAACAGTTCAGTTCAGTTTGAAGTATTGCCTTTGCATCAGCACTTCTTTTGTATTTATTTATTTGGGGGTTTTTTATCATTCCATTTTAAGGAGACTGTAGCACATTATGATCATATTAAATACTATCCGGTGTCATCCTGGTCATTGTGACTTCCAAGCATGAACGCATTAGGTGTCAGGTTTATCCCTTTTATCTGGGATTCGTTCTTTGTAGTTAAAATGTTACATTGCAGGCCTTTTTCTTTCAGCTGCCTTTGTCGACTCTTCCACATTCTATATATTTTTTTTTATCAAATAGTATTTTTCCAATCTTTTCTAGGTTTGTGATATTTATCGGGTCTTGTATTTTAAGGTACTTTCTTTCATTTTTGAGAGCATTACATTCTAAGAGGAAGTGACTGAGGTTTTCCTCCCTTCCTCCATACAGCTCACATTCCTCACAACTATTCTGCAATTTATTACTGTCATTCAATGGTAGACAATTTGCCCTAGCTCTATAGTATATTATTGATGATGGTCTATTGTCATAAATTGTCTCCTCTTTTATTTCTTTCTTAAAGTTTTGGTATAATATATATATATATATATATATATATATATATATATATATATATATATATATATATATATAAATGAAATTTTATTAGCAAGGTCTCTTTTCTATAATTGTGAATCCCATTCTTTAAATGTTTTTGCAATATCTTCATATTGCATTTTTTTATCCTTTCTAAATTAATTCCTAATTCTTTAATGATTTTTAATATTATTTATCCATTTCTTTTATTATCCTTAGAAATTATATCAAGAATTCTTCACATTAGATCATTCTTAACCTTATAAATACTTTTTATATATCTTATTTGTCCTTCAAATATTCGTCTCTTCATCAAGGATGCTCCAATTTCTCCTCTTAAAGTACTAATTACAGTATAACTTGGTGAACCCAGTATCTGTCAATAATTTGTCTGTTACTTTTATTTTGCCAATTTTGCAGGGTTGATTTTTCATATAAATTATTATACTGCTCTTGCCTTCATTAATGTCTAATCCATATTTTTTAATTCCATGTCCCTCTTACTCACAGACCTAACCTGTCTAACCTATCTATTCTATCCATATTCACCCACCATTCATCTCAATCACATCGGTCACTTCTTTCTCCCCAGTCCCTAGTCTAGGCCTATCTTCTACCCTCCCTCCTGGTTCCAGCCACATTCTTCATGCAGACACTCGCATCCCTTCTCACTTCATTTCTTGCACTCATCACACAACCGACTCACCTCCTCCACTAAAGCCACATTTGCACTAGTCACATAACACACCGGGGATTCAGATACATTTGCTCTTCTTTCAACACAACAAACTACATTAAAAATTCCTTTAGTATTATGTTTAACAGTCAA